>OX424452.1:9693012-10158012 GCA_949152495.1 Lasius fuliginosus | reverse complement strand
CGTCTCGTAGCATTTGTAGTCCTTCGTTCAAATACTTTTACACAAATTCTATTACACAAATGAAGGCAGCTGGAAAAAATAGAAAATAATAGAATTTAAAACACAAAATCTGTTGGTTATTATTTTTCCATACGATTAGTTTAGATATATTGAGATTTTTTTTGTACCAGTAGTATGTCCAGCAACTGCTTGCGCCAACATAGTTTTTCCACAACCGAGTAGTCCGTACATGAGTACATCTCAGTAGATCAATGCCAATTTGTTTATACAATTCGAAATGAGTAAGAGAAAATTCTATCGCTTTTCTGATCTCTTGTTTTTGCATCCATTCCATCCATATGACTGTACTGGATATTTGGCTTCTCACCTGTATTGCAAATATATCTTGATATTTATAAGTTTATCTTATTAAAATTTAATCTGAACGTATAAATATTCTTAAAAATTTTTACCTGTTTGTAACATTCAAATGCTGGGATTAGTTTCTGGTGACAGCACATCGATTAACACATTGTTATGCTTATGAAGTGCTACACAAATTGCTGTGCAATACTACTTTAATACCTGTAAATTAATATATAGATGTTAAATAGAGAACAATTTCGCGAAGTCGAATACGTAATTACATTTATTATTTTTTGCGCTTTTCAACTTCAGATAATTTCTTTTTTAATTTTTTTCTTTTTCCAATTTTTTTCTAGAATTTTCTAGAGAGTCGAACAAAATTCTTTGTCTTGGACGAGACCGGACATATTGAACACGCTTTTTTGAAACGCAAATCCTTATAGGATGTATAATCAACTTCTGCATTACATAAGAATTTGCGTTTACTCGGAAACGTTTAGCACTCTAATGTTCCAAAACGTCTTCTTCGAGAAAAATTTTACTTAGAAAACTATAGTGCACGTTACGTGAATTACCTTAATCTCACTCGGTCTCCGAGTCTCTCGTTCACACGAGGCTGGTCGCAAAAAGACAGAAACACCACCATTTTTCTTGATCTTTTCGCGATTTCCTGCCGATGTTAAGGCCCGTATTCATAGCCAGTTTTACAGATGTTAGCCTTACATTTATAGAATAAGCCTTGAAGCAATAAACCAATCATATTCGATTACTGCAGATGCGGCCTCAATGTGAGATAATATTTCGTTTTTAAGACTAATAATAAACCAACAAACGCAAAAATTAGACCAACAATCATCAGCAGACGATTATGCATCGATTAGGCCGTTTTTTAATTAAAAATGAAATTTTTCCGGCTAACTTAACGCTAATTTTTCTTTTTTAATTTAAAAAAAAAGTAAAAACCAACAAACGTTGTAATTAAGCCAACAATCACCAACAAACGAACAACAAACGATTAAAAATAATGAAAATTAAAAAACTCGAAATTGCTGGCTAACTTTCCGGAGCTCCGTTCGCATGCTTAAATCCGAATGCATAGTCTGAGTTCTAGGGTTTTCTTAGATCGACCAATCGGAAGGCTTCCGCGGGCAATCGGGAATCCCCCCCCCCCCATCTGTGACGATGAGTTCGCGAACGCGCGCGCGGTTCGCCGTGAAGGTGGCGCCGTGATTGGCCGGCGCGTTTCCCACGCTCGCTATTGGCCGGTTTCGTGCAACGCTCCCCATAACGACCCGCCAGCTGTTGAAGTTACGTTTGTTTTAAATCAAACGGCAACCAAACCGCTCTCTCGGATCGCCGTGCCGAGGGCGCCCGTCCGTTTTCCCGCGACTCCGTGAACATGCATAGCTGAACTGTGAGCGAACTGTGACTCGAACGGTTTCGTCGCGGCACGCTAGAGAAAGCGGGACGGGCGTGCGCGTTGTTTATCTGCGGAGCATTTTTTTTCCCTCTTCCCCCCCGGTTTATTTACTACGCGCGTGTGTCGTCCCCGGCGGTTTAGATCTCCCGATCACCACCGATACAAACGGCGACACGTCGTGTCGAGCTTTTTTATTCGGACGATAGAGCCTCGTCGTCGATACGGACAATGGCCACGGTCAGGTTGTACCAGGAGGATCAGGAGAACCGCGTCGGCGCCGATGTGCGCGGCCGCAAGAAGGAGAACCTCGTTGTTGCCGCGAGCGCACAGACGCAAGGGTTCCAGTCGAACAAACGCGCCGTCCTTGGTGTTTTGCACAATAATTGCCCGCGACATGGGACGAAGCTCGTACGTAGATTTCGCCGTTTCTTCTTCTTCTCTTTTGCGGAGAAGGAGATTTCTTCCTCTCGATTAACTCTTCTCGGTAAACACGTTGCTGCTCGCGCATCGCAACGTGTCTTTCGCGCCTTCACAGCGAGTTCCGTGGAAGAATCGACTCCGATTGCGATTGAAGAATGAATTAAAGAAAGGAAGATATAAATCATGATTTTCGTCTGAATTTAATTTTATATCGTTGAATTTTTACTGTGATTTTAGGAATCGAATCGGAGTTCTTAAATTATTGTAATTTGTCTGGCTTAGTAGAGTCTCTCTTGAACTTTTCAAGACTATCTTTGATACGGTCAATGATGAATTGTTTACAGCCAATGTGTTATTTGATTTTGCTCTTGTTTTCTTTCATCTCTTACAGCTAGCACTTGGATAAAATCTTCTTATACTTTGCTTTCTGTATTGCTTTCTATATTGCTCCTCTTGATATGCCACAGGAATTCATCATTGGACTGTTTTTTAATCTCTTTGCAACTCATCTGCTATTCTTATTCATTTCCAGTTTTATATCTATATATATATATATATATTGTCTTTTGGTTCATCTCTTTTGTTCTAAATAATAATCTTTTACAAATTCATGACTGATATGCTTCTAATACATCTAAAATAAACCTATTTAAATTATTTTTCTTGACAGTTATTATCCTGACTCTTTATTATCCTTATTCCATCTTCAATCTTGTCTCTTCTTGATGTGTCTTCTTTTAATAATTTTATATTGATTCCTATCCTTCAAGATCTGTGGTATACATGTTGATTCTTCTTTATCTTTTAAATGTAGTTCAATCCACCTGTGCTCATCTTAAAATGCTATATCCCCTCTCTTGAAAAGTCTTGAAAAATCCAAGGCTCTACATCATCATATTTTAAGTATCTTACAAACATCTTGTTATATACACACATACAATCTTGCTTTGTCCTTGTTTAATATCTTAAAATGAAGTATATTGAAAGACTTGTATATTACTAAATTTCTTTTATTTTTTTAACAGGAGAATCACAAGGATGAAAAATATATTAAAGCAAAACCATTCATTCCCCCACAATCTGAGCCTTTCAAAATTTATGATGATAAGAAAGAGGAGCCAGTCTTCAAGATTTATGAGGATAAATTGGAAGAAGAGACATCTGTTGTACTTAGGGACTCAATGGAGAAGAGAGAGACTAAAGTCGTGCAAGAAACAGTGGCAAAATCCAATAAAGAGCAGCCGAGACTAGAAATAATTACTACAAGCAGTGTTAATTTTGCAACATTTCGTAGTAGCATCGAAGAAATTTGTCAAAATAAAGAAGATAATATCTTTTCAAAAGATAGTCCCATGTCCTTGGAGAAATCATTGGAGAAGTCTCTGACATATAGTAGTTCTTCTAACAAAGAATATAAAACCAGAAGAGAATATATTAAGGAAATGAGAACTAGTTTCTTTGACGTAGACGAATACAGGGCCGATATATATACTTATTTACGTGTATCAGAAGTATGTATCTGTTTATGTGTCTCTATATATACTATATTAATTCACGTATAATAATATTGAAATATAATATATATATATATATATATATATATAAATTAAGCAAAAAATAAAATAAAAAATTTAATTAAACGATATTAGTTAACTAAATATTATTTAAATAATATTTCTTTCAATTGCACTATAAAAAAAAGGAGTAATAATATTCCTATACTTGTCAGGAAAAAATGTTCTCAACAGCTTTCTTTATTTGCTTTAGTACTTAATTTTTTTTTAATTCGATTTTTTTCTATTTTTCAGACACAACATAGACCAAAACCTGGTTACATGAAGAAACAGCCTGATATTACATACTCGATGAGGTCTATATTGATAGATTGGCTCGTGGAAGTAGCTGAAGAATATCGATTGCAAGACGAGACGTTATATTTGGCTATCTCGTATATAGATCGCTTCTTATCATATATGAGCGTCATAAGAACGAAATTACAACTCGTTGGGACTGCCGCTATGTTTATTGCGGCGTAAGTTTATTTTAATAATCAATCCGCACGCGCGAGAATTTAGTAGGATAAATCTTATTAGACATATTAAAATCAAACTATTCATTATTTGATTTAAAATGTTTAAAAGAAATTAAACTATTATTTTACATACAATTGTTTTATATGTATATGTTTCTTTAATAGGAAATATGAAGAGATTTATCCTCCCGAGGTAGGAGAATTTGTATATATCACAGATGATACATACACAAAGACACAAGTGATAAAAATGGAAAACTTGATACTGAGGGTTCTATCATTTGATCTAACTGTACCGACGCATTTCACATTCCTAATGGAATACTGTATCAACAACAATTTATCCGATAAAATTAAATTTTTGGCAATGGTAGGTTTCAATAAACATAAGTAATTTGTATTCCATTTCTTAAATTTTATATACTTTCTGTATTGATTATTTTTGTCTTTTCTCACTCTCTTTTAATGTGGTTTACAGTATTTGTGCGAATTATCAATGCTCGAGGCAGACCCATACCTACAATATTTGCCCAGCCATTTGGCTGCGTCTGCAGTGGCGCTCGCACGGCATACATTGCAGGAGGAGACATGGCCACACGAATTGGAGCTGTCGACAGGATATGATCTGAAAACTCTTAAGGAATGTATCGCATACTTGAGCAAGACCTTCTACAATGCCCCCAATATCCCCCAAGTAGCAATACAAGAGAAGTACAGAAACAGCAAGTAAGTAGAAATATTAAAAACAATATAGCAGTGGTAAATAACATATGATTGCATAGTAAATCTAATTATATATTTATATATTATATATAATATTATATTATATATAATTTATAATATTATACATAAATATTGTAATTAGGTATAATAATTAGATGTTAATGATATCTAATTATTCTTATAATAATTATAACAATTAGAGGTTAATATTTAATTATTCTTATAATAATTATAACAATTAGATATTAATAATATTATTCTTTGTGTCTCGTGTTTTATCAAAATCTTCTCATAGAGTAAATATATTTTATTTACGAATTTTGGAATATTTGAAAATTTCTTTTAACAAAAGAATCTTTTTTCAGGTACGGTCATGTATCTATGCTGTTACCTCGTAGTACCGAGGCGGTATCATGCGAGGACGAAGATGAGGAAGGCATTTAGTAAAGGATATTTTAAGATGGACGCGGGATTAAAGCGATTTTTTTGTGTATAAATTGCTAATTGAATCTCCCATGAGAGTCTTATATCTATCGATTGTGAAGAAGGGGATCAGAGCAAGACTGACCTATAAAATGGAAAGCGTATACAGTTTATTTCTGTTAGCTTGTGTTGGTCTAGTCGATACATTTTGCGAAAGCAAAAGACATGCCTGGCTCTCCTATCTTCGTCGCACATCACTTTTACATCATCGCCCACATGCATCCTAGATTGTGGCCACATAAAAATTTTAATAATTGTTTCGGGAGCTTCGTCATTATATTTCCAGCATGCGAAGTTCTAGAGAGAGAGGAAAAGAGATATAACATATCTAGAAACTGTATTTTTATAAGTACTTTTTTAGAAGGATGGTTATAAAACACAACAAACAAACGTTGCTTTCCGCAGGTACACAGCGCAAAATGGTTAAATTGCCCTAATAATAAGAATCGGAAACAAAATTCTTTTCTATTTATTATTATCGTTTTACGACTAGGTGCACATATCAATTAACGATAAACACGGCAAATTTTATTTAAAATATTTCTGCGAAATTAATTGCACACGTTTCGATCAATTTTTCAGTCATTGTACAGTTATTTATTTACAGCATTTTAGGTATCCCGTAATTAATATCAAATACGTAGTTTGCTTTGTTAGAAAAGTAAGATATCTTTTTATATATATATCCCTGTACTGCATTATATATATACAAAAGCATTAGATTAGGTGCTGTGCAAGATTACACTGTCAATTCTCATGACACGTCACTTTTGAACGGTGACATTCTCTCTACGAGAGACACATGTACGTTATCTATTATATTCATTCATTCATAATATAATATGTAATGTCGCACATTCGCAGTAATTAATACATCCGTTTCTCGATGCCGCACGTTTTCGATCACATGTGTCTCACGTGCAATTTTGCACAGCATAATTGCCACATTTTAATATAAAACTCAAAATACCTAGGTGTTCATCAAATCTAATATGCATGAGAATATGTTCATATATATGAATTCAAATATAGATATTAAAAAATGTTATGGAATCAATACACCGTTACACGATTACATATTTAATTCTGTGTTAATTGTAAATTGCGTGATTTATTTCACAGTTTCACATATAATCGAAGATAAGTAAGGACTAAAATCTTCCAATGATTATATACTCACTTTGTAAAATATAAATAACTTCTCTCCGAGGAGCCCTCTCTCACGTGCCAAAATGTTAGGTACATTCCAAATAGAAATCAAAACTTCGTCATATATATAAAAAATTAAAAATAACAAAAATGTTATTAAATTTTGAAGGGTATGTTTTGTAAAAATGAAACAAAGTTTGTCCATTTTTTTTATATCTTCTGATTCTATGACGCCGCCGTTCTTTGATAAAAAGTTGAAAATGTAATGTGCGAATTTCTTATTTTTATATATATCTGACATATAGTGCGTTTTATACCACGTTAAAAATATAAATTATTCCGAGTCATTTCGATTTAACACAAAATCGTTGTATCAAATGTTCTCGTAAATATGAGTTCATATAGAAGAAAAGCATGATTAATATATAATTGTAAATAATATCAAAAATTCGTTCTCTTTACGGACGCTTTGGAAGGAATATTTTGCGAAGAGGAATAAAGAGGAATGAAACACAACTGAAGCAGCGATAACATTTTTTTTTTCTCCACTTTTTGTATTAAAAATGCTTCAACAGTACCCAAAAATTTTTTCCATAGAGCAACGTGCGTTTCTTCGGAAAAGAATTCAAACAACCTCTCTTTGTCGGCGCATATAAACGTAACAAGTTGTATAAAATAAAGCAATTAAAAATTGACAATAATTAGTGTTCGAGAGCGAGAGCAATTACCGTATACATATATGACATTAGATTTTATAGCACAGGTATAAGGCGCATATATTCTACTCATCGTCAACGGCGAGTAAAAGGAAGGTGTAGTACGCATATAATTTTTTTATCTTACTTTTTTGTATCACTGGTATGTTGAAGAGTTCTAGGCTTGATCTGGAATAGGAGACATGATATGATTAGATGATTGATACAAAGAGAACAGGGATTACATTTGGAACCGCAAGGTGCAGGATTATCTAGGCAGTTATCGGTCAGATGTGTCGTTAGTGTGTTGTTGCATACTGTAACGCACGAACGATTGATTTTTCTTTTTTCCATTATGTCGCAATTAATATAATTCTACTGTTGTTTACAGTCATTGGGCTCATCGCCTTGTTTCCCACCTGAAGGCGCGTTAGTAGGAGATGAACCCTCCTCTTCCTCATCCTCCTCGTCAACATCATCATCATCATCTCCATCCTCTTCATCCTCGTAATCTTCGTCTTCATCCTCTAAACCTTCGCCTGAAATTAATCGCGTCTTATGAAGGAACTACTTGGAGATACATTTGCACGAATATTGTAATTGCAGATATATCTTGAAATTAAATTTTTTTTAAAAATCTGTCTTCTGTTGTCGCGCGCGTTTACAATTCTTTAATGTCGAATTTATATATGTTGTACCACATTTATTATATTTACAATATTCGTACGGAAAATTATAATAATATGCTTGTGAAAATTACCTGTATAGTACAGTACAGCTCTAGGAACTATGCGTTCTCTAATGTAATGACCTAATTCAAAATCACTGGTCAATATAGCTTGGGTTTCATCGTCTATGTCGGCTTCCGAGTCTTCTGGCACTGAAAAATAGATATTGGCACAAAAATTATAAACGAAATGAATATAAATTCAACGTATAAAGGAAGATTTATATGAGATACTAATTACCGATTGGCGGACTAAAGAAATTAAAGAAGGAATCGTTTTGAACTGTTTTGGTCACGGTACGCATAGATCCTCGGGATTTATGTTTCTGATTTTTCTTAATGGTTTTTATTGTAACGTTCTTGCCCTTCTTCCAATCAATCACGCAGCCCTATATAAAAAAAAGATTCCTATTTTTAATATTGTCATTAATATTGAAAATTAAAACTGAGTAATAAAAGCTTTACTTTGCATTTATATATCTCAGGTCCTTCAAAACTAAATGGATCATTTTTTTCCGGAGTACATTTCATGATGTATTCTTTAGTGAGCACTGAATTTGAGAAATATTCGTTCGACGTAAACTGGAACTCGAGGACAAATCCCTAAAAAGATATATGTTAACTTTAATTTTGTTTCTTTTTTAATTATTAATTATATTATCCTATATGATAACTCACCATTGGATTCGATTCCAGAAATTTGACTTTAATATCACTTAAATGTTTCAGGATTGGCTCGTCATGTTCCTGAACCATATCGGCTAGTGTACCTACATTCTTAAATATTGTTAGCCAGAAATCTGGGATGCCTTTAGTATCGTCCTCGTTTTCAGTTCTGTGGAAAGTCACATAAATTAATTTGCGCAACAACTAATTATATTTCTAAATAAATTGCACATTTGGCTTAATTTCTCCTAAATGTAAAGATAAATATACATACATATAACACATTATCTATCATATGAAAACGTACTCATCCTTGTTCTCTGTACTGTCCTCGATCTTCGCCTTTTCTTTCATGAAATTATTTAGAGTTTCTTCATCATCATCACTCTCCCAAACGCATTGTTCATCCGTTGGCTCATATGTACCAGATACTATCTCACTCCGCTTCTGATATAAGGGTGCACACATTTTATAGTATTCACATTCCAAAGCATGGACCTCCTCGTAAAACTTAGCCTCGATATTAGTAGTGACAAGCTGCAGTTGTTTCAGTGCTTTAATCCTGCGTTTGACAGGAGCAGGAAGAGACTGCATTTGCTAAAAATATAATAATGCTCATGAAATTTTGATATAGTCAAATGTGCTAATATAATTATTCAACATCGTTACAAAATATTTAATTTACAATACTTTATACAATACTTTATACAATACTTTATACAAAAAATTTGTTTTGTTCCTTACATTTTTAATAACAAATCATTAATTAAAACCTTTTAACATCTTATGAGTTAGGAACAACAATATATAAAATTTATGATTATATATTTAATATAATATACAGATATATAATTTCATTCAAATTATAATAAAATAGAGATAGCAAATTGATGAATTGCATGACAAATATATGAAATGTATCATTCTATTGAAACTGTCAGTTAAGTGGGACATAAAAGCAAACAAGCATTAGGAAGCATGCAGTTCAGAAAAAGATTTTTGCAGTATCATCGTGATTATAAACATTTAACAAGATCAGTCATAATTTATATAAATTCAGGGATATATAAATTCGTCGAATTTACAAGACGCGTAAGAATATTGCAATACCTCTAATGCTGATGTAGTAATACAATCTCGAAGAGCATCTAACACATCAGTGCTACGTAAAATTTTACGTTGGTTGCTATCATCTTCGTCTTCGACGGATTCCGTAGCACTAGTATTGACGGTGCGTTCCGGATCGGTTGTCATATTACTATAATTCAAATGTATCGCTATCAATCTCTTTTACCTTTCTACATCTTTTAGTGTCAACTATATTAATCTAAGAATCTCTTAACATCCGGCCTTTTTAAGTCACTTTAAACTTGTTGAATCTTGTTTGCAATTATAATTTTGTTGAATTTTACGTAGACTGAGAATTTTTATGTATCTATATATTTCACACACTGGTATATAATCATTTACTTTGCTTGCTAAAGCAGTGCTAAAATTTATGCAAGTGTACATTGCTGGGTTCGCATAGATAAAAAAGCAAGCAACCAATTGAGAGGATATTTAATTGTAATGTAATTAAAGAATACTTGCAGCATAATTAATGAATGGAAAGTATATATATGTATATGTTCAATTAATATATATATGTGTGTGTGTGTGTGTGTGTGTGCATATGTACAATAAATAGAGTGGGCAAAATCCATTTTTAAGGCGACATAAAGGTGATAATTAAATGTATGTAGATGCAAGGCAACTTAATACAAAAAATTCTTATGATCTAGATTCTTAATAACAACAAATCTAGTTACATATCTCAAGGAAAGTAGCATAAAATACTCTGTAAAAAAAAAAAACATTTTAATAATTCAATTACAGTATAAATTATTTCAGGTATAATCTCGAGGAATCAACATAGACGGTTAAATTTCTCAGACAGACAAGAGAGACAAGAATGTGCAATGCAGTGTTTGCAAAATGTATGCTCTGAAATTATGATATATCAAAAATTCTATATAAAAGAATAAATAAGCTTGCAAGAAATTACACAACTTCGATGCAGCCAAGACTCGAGAGACAGATGCATATGTCGAGAGATGAAACAAGATTCTCACAATTCCGTTACGATTCAAATCCCGCTAATTCAACGTGGTAAAAATTTCGATTGAATTTACCGATCTTTTCTTCTTTTTATTCGATATTTTCTCGATAAAATATGAAAACCGAATGTGCGCGAGGCTGACGTTTCATGATCTCGTCTAAAAGGTTATTTCGCAGCAATCGCAAGGACAATGAAGACACGAGACGAGACACTATACGCAGTATAAATTGGACGCGCGTTGGACGAAGTGCGATTATGAAAGAGCGTGGAATGACAAACAATGGGATAAAATTCAAGAAGTTAATCGCGGTAATTCCGCGTGGGGAAAAAAACGGACACGAAAAAACGTGCGCACATGGGAGAGAATCTGCGAGAGGAACGCCTGCTGTAGGACGTTGCAAAGACATGAAAAAGAACGAAACGGGGGGGAGACAAAGTGCGCGCGTGAGAGAAAATACGTCGCGGGGGACGAACGTGCGTACGCGACGTCTCGTCGTGAAGGGATCTCTCCTCGTCGTGTGACACACACACACTCGGTCGAATTTCTCGGTTGCGTTACCTTCGTATCACGGAGCTGATCCGCAAGAGAAGAGACCAAATCTGAACCGAATCGGGTAACGAACGACTGCGAACAACGGACCGCACGCACGAACCGGTCGCTGCCTCTTGATCGTTGATCGCGGATGAAGAAGATACGAAGAGGGGCGACGACTCGTGCGAAAGGGGACGCTTGCTTGCGCGGCAAAGGCTGCAGCCAATCGAACTTTTGCTTTTACGGAAAATCGTCAAGCTGATTGGCGCGTCGCCGTGCGTCCTGTGCGCAGGATCCATAACGGCGTAAGCGGGCCGTAAATCGATCAATCGCAGTCGAGCATTCTCAAACGTAGTAAGACTGCTTATTAGATTAATTAATAAATAAAATAATAATATAAAATATAAGAGCGTATATTATAGATTAATAAATAAAATAATAATAATGATAATAAATTAATAAAATTTTTATTTAATGTTTTTTTTCTATTAGATGGTGCATATATAGAAGTCGGCCATATTGAATATTAGTTCATGTATATTCGCTCAGGTGGCGCTTGAAACATCATTTCAAAGAGAGATACAGGATCTATTTTCTCATGTCATCTGTGACTGTGACCGTGACGTTAGCGAGACCTTACGAAAATACAACGAAGTCTCGCGTTCGCCGCGGTTATGTTCGCGAGATCTGACTGGTGTATGTAAAAAAAAAAATCCTTTTTTTTTCCCTCTGTCGCAGCGATACAGCGAGTCTTCGTCGTCGTGATCGCGACTGCTTCGTCGCGAATAAAATCCCTCTTTCTCTGCCCGTCTGAGTTGTTTTCGCGCGCGCTCGTTTTCAAGGGTGCTGATACCCGGGGACGGTGCGAAATATGTGTATACGTTCGACTCGATAATAACGTTCGGCCGCGAATATGTCAACGGACACGACGGACCCGGGCGGGATTGTCGAGAGCACGAAATATACCCGCGATGGCTATCTCGTCGACGAGATCGACCTCGTCGATCTGTCGGACTTGCAACTCGACGACAACGACGATTGGTGATTGTCAATTGCTCTTTAATTATCTTAATTCTTCTCGGAACATTAACGCACATTACGGCTAAAGGCACTTGAATCGGAAAAAAATACAACGTTTTTATCTTTATCTCCTTTATTTTTATTCGATCTTTACCTCTACTTGTCGAAAAAAAAATATATATGTTTGGAAAAATATATAGTAAGAATATAATAGATAATATTGTTTTTGAAATGATGTATATTCTTTTACTATCATTTGCTATTTATAGGTAGAAAAATAATCATTATATTAATTAAAAGATTTTCTGCGCTCTCCTTCATATGCTTCATTCTATGCATTGCTCCTTTTTTTTAGATAATTTTAATTACACCTATTTAATAACTGTCTATACTCATCTACTTGTTAGTTTGTTAATCAGTTTATAGCACACATTTAGTTGAGTTAACCTGAAAATAAAAAAAGTGCATAAAACATTTTTATTTATATTCTGTAATTATATAACATGATAATTATAATTTTTATTTAAAATGTGATACTTATTTCTTATTTTAGTATTCAATATCTTTGTTGTTCCAATATAATAGAAATTAACAGCATAGCCAAGTTGATTTTAAGTTGCTGTTCTTTTTCAGGTTGTATATGCCTCTGCAATGCTCAACCGAATCTACAATCCATGATTTATACACCTGGTTGAAGACAGAACCAGACGTACAAAGTATAAAACATAATATTTCACATAATAAGCTGTTTGCAAAATGTTTTCAGCTTGATTTACAATCTTAGATTCACGCATTATTATTGCTACTAAATTTAATGTTTCTCTAGATAACAAAAAGTGCATCGACACGAGAACATTCACAAGACCTAAAAAACGGTCGGTTCGAATGAGTTTTGAATCAATTTTGGAAGGTTTATCATCATCTTCCACGACAAATATATCAGAGACACAAAATGCAGATGTTACGCACACAGAAAATGCAAGTTGATTATTATTTTTAATCTATATATTTCTCCAAGCATAGATATATTTATATATATTTTTTTATGGAAATTGATATTAAAATAGTATTTCTTTTATTTTATAAAATATATATTCTTTTATTTTATAAAATATATATTTATAGAATAAATTAGATAAAAAAATAATATTTTCTCTATACAATTATATTATTTTACAATTATTTTGTTATTTTACAATAACTATGAGTTTTTAGTCTGATAGTCAAAATCTGTAATATATTAATATTTTGATATTTAAAATTTTGTTGTGCTAGGAACAATATGCGCTAGGATTCTATAATATCTTATATTATTGTCTATATTTATATTACAGGTGGAAAAATATTTATCTGCAAGAATGACAGACAAAGAATCTGTGCCACCGATGCTAAAGTCGTCTGCCAAAACAATTGTAAGCATTTTATCCAACGACAACTTTTCAGTAATATCAGGCCAGGAAAGCATGGAAGCATTTTTGAACATGTCACAATCCAAAGGAATCGATTCGTTCATAAATTTAGGCGAACCCGAATTCAATGATCCATTGATAAACATGTCACAGCCTTCTATTTTATATGCATCTATTATCTCACCTTTAAACGAATCCACATTTATTGAAAATAGCACAATATCAGTAATAAATAAGAATGCAGCTCAAAATGATGAGTCAAACTCCAATAATAATGAAACTTTTGTGATGCAAAACGCCGACGATACGTTTACTCTGGACAAAATGTATTGCACAAATACTTTGAGCAACATCTGCAAAGAGTTTGTTCAACTGGATAAAGGCTTGAACGAAACGTATGACACTGAAGCTCCTATCGAAATGTCAGCACCGCAATCGAATCTCAATAAAGAAGTAATGGTCACTATGTCTTCCACTTTTGTAACCGAGCCTAACGCTGACACTACCTTTGTACATTTATCAAACGAAGTGAATAATGATGTTAAGCTATTAGATACCACATATCTATCTTTGGCGAAAGACATCGAGAGAGGAAATTCGCCCGTATCGATTGAGAGCGATACGTACAAGCCTACCATGCGACAAGCGGATCTGAATGTAACGTGTGATATTCCATCGGCCGAATCCGCGGCAAACGTCTTAGATATATCTTTCAAGGTGCCTATTAATAACCAATCCACGCCAATGAATCCGAACGTGTTGAATCCAATATCGAAACACGCTATGAAGCACCTCGATCAGCCGCGGCAAGCTATATATTCCACGTTAAAAGCTCCTACATCGTTGAGGCGGGAATTGCTGGCAGAGATTCAACGAAGCGACGAGCGCAAGTGGGATTCTACGTACAATCACATCCCCAGTGATCATCTCGGCTCAAGAGACACGAAGGAAAATATTCGTGTAGTTTGTAACGAGGACGAGACTGACATTCTTCCATTGAACAGATACCAGACGTACAAAAAGTCGGTGTTGACAAATCAATGTAGAAGCCAGAAGGAAACCGCTCAAGGAGAATTACCAGCAGACCAACGTAAATTTTATACCTTCACGAAGAAGAGCAACAACAATCCTCTCGAAAAGACTGATGCTATTGCCAACGAGAACGCCGAGATGCGTCTGAACAGGGACGACACGTTCTGCAAACCTCTGCCGCCAAAAGCGCAGCAAAAAAGAAACATACCGAGAATGCTGTCAAAATTACCAAAGTTCTTGCAAAAGTCCAATCCCAATCTCGTGTCGAGTTCGCTGAGGGCCGCCAGCGGCGCGTCCGCTGGTTACGCGAGCATATCCAGCGTGGGATACATCAAAGGCTCGCAGCCCGACATCGTCGGGCAGAGAGACATCGCGGAGAGATCGCAATTACCGAGCAACAAGTTGCATCCGTACGGCAAGCTGAAGAGCGGCTCCGAACAACGTTTGCTCGAGCAGGATAACACGAATACGAATATCCAATTTCCGATCAAGTGCGTGATAACCGCCGGCTCGACGGAGAGTATAGAGAGCACTCAGAGCGCCCACAGCGCTCCCGATCTGGACGATAGACTCAGCACGTGCTCCGACAGCAGCAGTCACAATTCGTGCAACAGGCGCACAATGAATATCGAGCAGTTGCATGAACTAGTACGAATGCAGGAAGAGAGTAAGCGCTGAGTTTTACATTATTTAGAATTTATTTATTATTATTATTTTTTTAATAGAATTAAAATATCAGAATATAGAAATTTAGAATAAATTAAATATATAGAAATATATAAATTTAAAATATAAAATTTTTAGGAATAAAAATTTAGGATTTAGAATTAATTTAACGTACGATCAACGTAAAGCTTACAATTAAAAACATCACTTTGGAGCGAGATTATTGAGCGATATCGCTAATGTCAAATTTGCATCTTTAGGTTTGAAGCAGGATTCAACGCTCAAACCGCATATACGTGTCCTAGAGAACACTTGGGTCGAAGCGAAGACGGATATGCCGTCCCCGATTCTGAAAAATGGCGTAGAATACGACGAGATTGACAGACATTCACTAAATAACGATTTAAGGATGAAATGTAGCTCTCCGATAGTGAGTCCTACTGGGTCTAGTCATGCATTAAATAATGATGGTAATTAGATTATCTCTTTTTTTTAAATATAAAATTATAATAATCAGCAAACAATTTAATTTAAAATAAATAAGCAAATATTAACATGTATTTAAAGGAAATCCTGAAGGCAACGTAACAAAAACCAAGGATGAAGTTGTAATAGTTGAAAAGACAGAGGTATGTTTTGCACAAACTTATTGTAACTTATAGTATTACAAAATCAACATTATAATATAAATTAACAGTTCTAATTTATCTATTGTGTTACCTCTCCGATATATGGGTCACACATATTTTTTCTTATGAAAGCTTCATTGCCCATACGTATTCTTATCAATTTCAGATTAGAAAAAAGTTTTAATCTATTTTTTAATTAATAATAGCTTTTATTATGTAATACTCTATATGTTCTTATAATTCTCTCGCGTATCATCTTAAATAATAAACAACACACTTATAATTCTCTCGTATGCAGTTAGTTACTCGACACGTTTAGTGAAAAATCGGGGAAAATTCACTTATAAATTAAAATAAATTATTAATATGTAGAACGATTACATAAACACATATTGACTTGTAGGGTCCGAATCAAGTAGTGCCTAAAATTGAGAATAAGACTCGGTTGAGACAGCCGACCAATTGGAGTGCCGGAAGTAAGCCAGCTGCTGTGATAAGCGGAATTCCTAGACCCGCGTCGCGTATACCAGCTCTCAGATTCGTCCGGCCGAACACGAAGACCGCTCAAGCCGATCTAAGAAAGGGATACACGTGAAATTCCGAACGGTAAAACAAAACATACAAAAAGATATTAAAGAGAAAGATTTTTACTCGAATATATAATTTAATACCACTAATGTGGCTATTAGAGTATAACGGAGATATTTTTAGTTCTATTGTGTAATAACAATGAAGTTTCTCGGAGCTGAGATAAAAATTCAGTATTACTGAGCTTCCAAATTGAACGATGAGAAAGAAATTATTAATAATGCTTGCATGTTTGTTTGTTTGTATTGCATTTGTAAAATTAGTAGTGTGAAATTTTGCGTGTCATGTTATTATTATTCCTATTTAATGCATATATGTGCATCTTTTTTCATGATTCAAAGCATTATTTTCTTACTGATACACTTTGAAAATATCTCATCTTATACTATTATACAAACTTGTAAAATATTTCGAAAGTTTTTTTGTCCTCGTATCAATTAGCTATGGTAAAAAAAAAATCGAATCTCTTTTGGAAAAAACTCATCAAAGTTGTAAGTTTTATAATTGCCAAAACCAAGTTTGTATTGGTGTTATTTATAATTTTCTATAGGATGTAGGAATTTAAATTTCTATTCTGTACTTTATACGAAAGACCGAAGGAAAGCACTGCTTTTTACACAATGGTCAGGTACAAACAACAGCGAGAAATCTGAAATCCTTGTATATAAAAATAATATATAGCATTAGAGATTATTTAAGTTATTTTTTTTTTTTTTTGTTAAATGACAAATCGGCCGCAAGTTATAAAAAAATTTATACGAAAAGGAAAGACTGCGTGCGTGTCATTAATACATTTGCAGACACAATTTAATCAGCTCCCATCTCCGTCCCGTTTGACAGGGTGAGCACTTTCTTTTCGATAAATTCATAACAATCCATTTTTGCCAATCGGCTGACATATCATGTCATGTTTGCATTGTACAAAGAAATTATAGATATACAAAGAAATTATAGATATACAAAGAAATTAAAGGTTGGTATAGCGGGATATGTAAGAAAATTGTTCGATTCGTGCGTTCATATCATCATTGTTCGGTACCTGAACAAATCGACCATTAAAACGTTGGTGTGCTGCGAACATAAGTTCGATGGTTTTGAGCAGAAAAATAACAAACCGTAAAAATATTTTGATTTCACATGTATTATCGCATGTAGATAAATATGCATTTTGTAGAAAGTTTTCGCTTTTATATATTGATAAAAATTTATTAAAAACAGAGAGTTGCTGCGCAATCCGAATTTTTTTTGTGGACTTCATATTCAGCACACAATGAACAAATAACGATGTTTGTATGCTTTGTTTCGTTATTTACTAGGAGAAAAAACACAAATTTCTAATTTAGTAATAAATATTCCTAACGAGGAATTGTCAATTACAATATTATTATATGCCATGGCAAATACATATTAAATGTTATTTATATATTAATATAAGTAATATTTTTATCATGGAAAATGTATTATAATATTCTATTGAACGAAATATTCTACAAAATTAAACTGCAGGAATATTTAGTTGAACTCTTATATGTTACTGATATTTATTCTACAGGAAGCTAACGCAAGGTAATTTTAATCGCGAACCAGAATTGGGAAATAATGTGTATGCGGATTGTAAATAATAAAACGAAAAAGTGATCGTCGTGTATTGTAATCTTTATTTATGTCAATAAGTGCTAGACCTCAAGTGCCTTTATTGTATTAATCGAGATACAAACAGCGGTCGTTTATACATAAAAATACAAAAACTAAGAAAATGCGCTCACTAATCTAACAAGTTTACTGCCCAAATAATGCTGGGAATATTTAATGTTACCTCTTTTTTATAAATCTTGTAATAATAAATAATATATGTTATTATATATATCTTCGTCTGTTGTCTATTCCAGCAGAATCAAACGCATCCAGTTTTTACTGGAGAATACTATAATTTAAATCCCCTTCTTTACACATCTCGTAGATAAAAAATCTTCCGACATTTAATTTAAATAATATCCGTATCCCGAATACGCCATTAACATTTTTTTTAATTTTATTTCGAATAATAAACTAATGCATTTGCTTTAAAAGTGCAGTTTGCTATACTGTAATTTTCTCCCATTTTCCATGTGTTACTGTGTAAATATGTGAATAACTTATTACAATAAAAGACTAGATATCTATTCCTTACATAACTGTTACATCAAATGCGCAAAATATTTTTTACCCTCTGACAAATATTTAATAATTAATTACATAAAATAAAGACATAAATAAAAACATTCTTGCAATGATGGTATATAAGATACAGACAGTATGCATGAAATTTAACAGTGATAACAAATGTGTGTCTCACTGCACATAGATAAAATTAACATAGTACACGAAATCTGCTTATACATTTACAATAATTGAATTGATGTGAAGTGGAATGTGTGAAAAGATTCGTAATGTAAATAATATATAACAAATTGATATAATGATTGCATATAAATTACTACAATTAGATATCGCCATATAAAATACAGGTACTTATTTAAAATGTTATTGCGGTAAATATGTTCGCATAATTGCCAAACATTGCGGCATTAAAAGCTATGGTTCTAATCAGTACTTGGATGATTAAACAATAGTTACGCATCAGGTATTGTCTAATCATCTAATAACTGACAATACATTTAAATAATTCTGTCATGTGCTTACAAAAGATCCGAAAAACTCAATAAAAATACTTTGGTCATTTTCTTATACTTGTACCTAAATAGTATATATAATATATATATAAATAATATGCGAACATTTAATTAACTTTGAGTGCATCTCAAATTATTTTTTAAGACGTTACATTGCTCTGTATATAATTTAATTTGAAGAACATAATATATTTAATTATTACTTATGCATAATATAAATTGATGCAAAATTGTAAATAAAATTAAAATATAATATTTAGGTAATAACTATAAATAATTATTATATTTTCGATATTATATAATTTTAGTATCTTTAGCATTAATAAAAAAATTTCATTTCTGTCTTGTAATATTGAATGCATTTATCAGAGAAAAAATTCGATTGAAGATGTGCTCGATATATATTTCTGGTTAGTGTGTGCATTATGTGCTTCATATATTTAGGTGTATTTAAAAATCTTTTAGTAATGGTGAAAATTGCACATCTCCATGGTGAATATATAGATTTTTACACATAATCTTATTACAATCTGAGAATTTGTGTGTGTTAACAGAGAGATTATTATTAAATATTATATATTATATTATAAATTAATATTATATATTATAAATTAAAGAATCTAATCATGGAAATATATATAAAAGAAGAGTTATGAATTTTTCGTGATATCCTCATTAATTTTGCAATTAACATTTTGCAATATTATTAAATATAAAATATTCAAACATATAATTTTTGTTTTGTAAATAATTTTGCCATCTCATAATATTTTTCTCTTATCACAATCGATAATATGATAATAAATATAATGCTTCAAATGCACAATGAATATCATGCCAAGGCACTGTAAAATCATATATTTATGCCTTATCATCTACAAACACCCTGTGCATGAATCACTATTCATAAAAATATATCAAATGTTTCATATAAAGGTGTACTGCATTAGTTTTCTAAATTACTGGCCAAGAGATTCACATGAATTTTTACGAACAGCAATAATTGTATGTCGATAATTAATTTCAAAGAGAAAATGAAAATGATGATCACAATGCAATGTGCAACACTTGAAATGTAATACCAGTATTATCGAAATATTTATGAAAAATTCAACATTTGTATATCACGAATAATGCAGAAATCATCTCGCATTATACATTTAGTATAGAAATAGATTTGTTACACGAAATATATGAAAAGTGAACACACATTTACAGTGATTTTCATTTCACGTGATTATCATATAATCGAGTTTTTATAAAACGATTTTATACCACATTCAGGTACCATTCGATACTCTAGACTGGTATTTACTGATAATCTACTGATTGTCCCTTAAAAAACTAACGATTTAGAATGCTATAGTAACTCGTGTGGGCAAATATATATATACTTAACTGATAGTTTACGTTCGATCGATGACATGCGGCTGCGCTTTTATTCGCACGCTAATTTACTGTCGAAACTACTCAGAGCGATGGCAAATGCCTGAACTGTACAAAGGGGAAATCTATAATCCATGGTAAAAACATCCTCTGCAACACGTCCGAATTGCATCACAACATATTCCGCTGAAATTAATTAAAACACATAACAATGATAATCACGCACACAATATATCATCAGTATATAATTTTATATATCTTACGAAATATCTTACAAAATAAATTGATAATTAAAATTTCATAGAAATTAAAATACAGAAAATGTCAAATATCGCTTTTCTCACCGTCACTGTCATGGACAACTTGAAAATTTTTTACAGATGCCTGAGTTACTCGCCCATGGAAGTTAAGAACATAAGACTGTGTGTCATCGTTCCACACAGGAGTCTTATTATGTAACTCTATTAAATTGTCCATACGTTTTAATTTCCAACGTTCTGAAAGTAAATTTTAAAAAATTATACAATATGTTGTGATTATATATGTAATTAAACAATTTTCATTCACAATTTTAATTACAAAACTGCGTAATTTTAAACTACAATATAAGCAGAAAGCACATATTATTTTGTTTCATTAGATATTTTTACAATTTGACATACAATTCCAGAATACATATTTCATTTACTTTAATTTTTTATCATTTTCTCTACATTATTTTAATATTACTATTAAAACTATATATTATATATTAAAACTATAATTACCAAGCAAAGTGTCTGATTCGTCCCGCGGGCATACTTTTACTCGCTTTTGATCGGGCGTCATGCCCGGTATAATGACTGTCATTTTACGTGGCCCTTTAAAACCTAGAACGTTCGTGTCGTACACCACCGCGGCCAATTCTTGCCGCGGATTGAAACGCTCGTCGCGTTTGTCATCCTTCATTAGCGAGTATCCGTTATCATAAATTGTGAATTGCGTTCCCAAAAGATTCGATCGAAGTTTACCTACGAAAGCTTCCCCTCCTCTCGAAAGATCCGTAGGATCGGTTGAGATTAAATAATTGCTCGTTGCGCTTTTTTTTCTTTTTCGACCAGCCAATAGGAAGATCTGCAAATACATACACAATCGATGTATGGAAGATCGAAATAAACAAATGAACAAAAATGTACCTTCTTTGCGTAATCACGTTCCAGATGTAAGAAGTAGGTCGGATAAAGACCACGATCCATTCCCTTTCGATCGCGCGTTATTCGGCATTTGTAATACATTTTCTTATTCGCCGGTTGTAACACGAATTCTTCAATGTTACCTTCAACATTTCCTTCTAATTCTGGACTCTGAGAAAATCAGAGACGTAAAAACAATTATTTCGTTTTTTTTTTCATATTTAGGGTGCTCATATATAATATATGTAATTATGTATGGAAAAAATTGTAAAAATGCGTACGGAAGAATTATCTCTATTAATAAGAGTATTAGCTCCTTCCGACGGTGCTACTCGAAGTGGCGAGGAACGTGGTAGAGATTCTGAAGGTGAATGGAAATCTATGGGTGATGATTCCTCGTCGGCACAATCGACACTTTGAAAACTTTCGTATAGACTCCTTTCATTGACCACTGCTATAAAATACATATTAATGTGTGCTTAGTTTAATTTTAAATAAACTATTAAATAAATTATTACAAAGCCGACGCTACATGCGTGCCATTTATTTCCTTACACCAGATATTATTTAATAAACTATAATTAAAAAATCCCAAATTAAAAAAAAAATGTTTTCAAAATATGAAAATTTGGCAATTAAAATGAGAACATTAAATTAATTTATACAAATAGTTTCTTGATCTAAGTTTCTGAAACTAAGATGTATATTTTTTAAAATAAACGTTAGATTCTTTATATGCGATGTTAGCCCAATTTTTATCAAAATTAATTTGAAATGTAAGAAGACAAAGAAAATATATAGCTTAACTTTAAATTACAAAATGTTGAATATTTCGAGGCGGTAACAAATTAATTATTGTCACACAGTATTTGGCTATCGTTTTTCTCAGCATGTTATTGTTAACTAAAACACGTGGTCGTCTTTCAAGCGGCACGATTTGAGGAAAAAGGTAGTAGTGCGAGATGCTCCATATATTATCGAATTCCTTTTCAAAATGCAATCGCGACAAATATCGAGAAATAATATATTATAATTAATGATTAATCAACTTAGCACGATTTCTGTGATATCATAACATCTATAAGCCATTATAATATGATAATAATTGTATATGTATTTCATATATTTTTAAATAACTTAATAACAACTTACCATTAATTGTCCCTTCACTAGTTTTTCTCTCTGGACCTATATATGGTCCTATATCTGTTTGAGTCATAGTATATTGTAATGGACCATCATACGCTATAAATATGTTAAAATTAAAATTAAATACAATACAATATAAAAAAATAATTCTGATATTCTTTATTGCATTTATGATAATCTTGGTCAACTGTAATCGTCTTATTCGTTAATAATTTTATAGAATCATTTTATTTTCATATTATATTACCATGAAGTTCCTTGTTCTTGTTTGGGTTCATCCATCTTGTAAGTTGTGCGCTGGATACATTAGATGCCTGCACCATTCCACTAGCACCAGTTTGCCTTTTCTGTTTCATTTTTTGTGCGATTAACTGTCTCTATATTAATTGACATACAACATAAATATATTATGTGAGCACAGCATAATTTGCCAATATAAAAATATCAAATGGAAAATCTATCTTGATTCAAAAGATTATTGTTTTAAATATATAAGTTCAGTTTGTGATCGCATTCACAAATTTCACTCCTGTGTGAGTGACCTAGTTAATTTTCTGTTAGTTAAATATTTCTTATTGCAAATATAATATAAATATATATTTTTTTAAGTATAACAAATATCTGTTAGTGATAAATCTTGTTCTGCGATGTAGAGAGGAGGAATTCAAGGCTACTTGAGAGTATTAGCTATTATTACTCAAGCTTTCGAGCGTTCGTTAATCATTCATGGAGCAGTAATCCAAAGTTTATCTTAGACTTCAATGCTTCTAATTGCCTACGTATTAAATTAAATATCGCCAACGATAAATTTCCTCGGTAGATTATCCATAAATTGACTCTTTTCGTATAACGTGAGTAATATTTTTCAAAATTAAATAGGTCGCGTACGAGAAACAGGGTTACATGGACCGAAACGAAGTTTATGTGTCGAAGGTAAAAAAAATTCGCGGTTTACGTTCGTTGTGCATTTAAAGTCACACCTGCTGTTCCAGCTTCTGCTGTCGCAAGTCGAGCGATGTCATCTCGCGTGAAATTGATCGGTCGACCGATTACGATGTCCAAAGATACGCGGCCTCGGTCACTGACAAATCAGTTTTGTTTACGTCAAACACAATCGTTCATTTACGGTACCTAGGCAACCGTTCGCTTCAAACTAGTGGCGCATCATAGTCCTCATGGCGGATTCACAAACGTGAAGATTAAATGACATTTTCGTCGAGTCATGAAAATACTACATAAAGTCGAATTAGCAAATGCGTTGCAAATTCTGTTTGACGTACGAAAGTACAGTAAATAAGAGAGAGAAGAGAAATACGCATGCGTATATAATAAACGCGCATGCGTCTGAAAATCGCACGATCTTGAAATTACTACCGCTGTTTCCTTTTCATTCAAATTCGTTGCAAAAGATCAAAGTGTTGACGAAGCGATTGCATTTATATCTGTTATAACTCTGCGCTGATTTTTCTTTTTTGTCTCCGATCTCTCTCAGGTTATTTGACGTAATTTTTACATTGATATGGACGACGAGGATGAGACATATAAATTGTGGCGCATCAGGAAAACGGTAATGCAATTGTGTCACGATAGAGGTTATCTCGTAACGCAGGATGAATTGGATCAGACATTGGAGCAATTTAAAGATCAATTCGGCGACAAGCCGAGCGAGAAGAGACCGGCTAGGAGCGATCTCATTGTTCTAGTAGCTCATAATGACGATCCTACCGATCAGTTGTTCGTCTTCTTCCCGGACGAGCCGAAAATTGGCATCAAAACTATAAAGACCTATTGCCAACGCATGCAGGAGGAGAAGATTCACAGGTAGGTTTATTACACACGTTGCAGTACATTTTATATTATTATATCTACTACTATGTCTATTTTATATATTACTATATTGTCATACATAATTGTCACTTCTATTAGTTGTTACTACTCATAAAATCTTTATAGTTTATATGTAATATTTGTTTAAAAGAAAGAAAGAGCATCAATTGGAGTGACAATTTTTAAGAAATTATTATTAATTATTGATGACTTTTACATAATTGAAATGAATTTTAAATAATGTTCTCAACATTATTAGACATTATAATATTATGATTGAACATTATAAGTATTTTATTTGTATTATTTCACTTGTACTTAATATGTGGAAGAAATTATAAGGTACTTTTATCGATGATTACAGAGCGATTATTGTAGTCCAACAAGGCATGACACCTTCAGCTAAACAATCGTTGGTAGACATGGCACCAAAGTATATACTGGAACAATTCCTGGAATCTGAGTTATTGATCAATATTACTGAACATGAATTGGTACCCGAGCATATTGTCCTAACTCCGGACGAAAAAGAGGAACTACTGACAAGGTATAAGCTAAAGGAGAATCAATTGATGCGAATACAAGCTGGAGATCCGGTAGCGCGATACTTTGGTCTGAAGCGTGGACAAGTCGTCAAGATCATTAGGCCATCAGAGACTGCAGGGAGATATATATCCTACAGGCTAGTTTGTTGAGGGAAGGAAGAGGGGAAAGTACATCAAAGACAAATTGTAAAAAGTTTTTGCAGATTAAAGAACATTTCAGTTCGAAATTTGCCATTTATTGTACCAGCATTTTATAATGGCGTATCATTTCCTATCTGTTCTGTTATACCATCGCGCTAATAATAACTACAATTGTATTATACGATGTTATTGCTATATGTAAGAAACTGTGGCACCGAGTGTTAAACATACATTCAGCAGTGAATAATTATGATTCTCATATTTGCGTATGCGCCGCGTTTTTCCCTTATCTTCTCTGTAAGTTTCATATTTTAATGCACTTGTGTCACACGGCGATTACATGCGTGAAATGCTTGCACAATTTATCAGCTCACACTTATAGTCAGTATTAAGAGACATAGCTTAAGTTCATTAGCAATAGAAACAGCAATCGTATAAAAGAGAACGCGACTCGCGATGATTTGCTCACGATCGCCAGGCTTGGGTGAACTTGTTTCGTTATTCTTTATTATTATTATTATTATTATACATTGCTTGGTCCAAAAGTATTATGCTTTACAGTGTATTTTGAAGTTAGGGTATATCAGTAGCAGAGTTTCCTTCTTGGAGCAATTTTAATTTAGTTAATTCATTGATTAATAAGTAATCACATTAAATATAATTCATTAGGTGATTCATTCTACTAATAGTAGATACGTCTTTTCAAGTCTAGTTGCATTTGGTCGTAAAATACAATATGTTCGAATTATTATAATATACTGTCTTTTTCTCTCTTATCTGTTTTACTTATTAATAATATTCTCTAGCTTGCACATGATTTAAGTCGAAGATGTAATTAAGTAATCCATCAGCAGTCTATTAACATAGTTAAATAATCATTTGTCGCAAACTTAAATCTCATGATTCAAAAGGGTATGACGATAAGTCACAAGACATGCTTGGATTCTATAAACATCGAGACTTTTGACAAAATCCTCAAATTTAAATTTTACTACATAATCCCTACTAAAATCTAATCCCTTCGAATCTAATATTAAATTATATTCTAGTGCCTTGAGATTTCTCTAATTATAGGAGACAAACGTCGAGTATCGTTATTAAAACCGGCGGAATGAAGATATTGATCGTGAAACGCGAGTTTCCGTTTCTAAGATTTATCGCGGTCGATTGATAAAGCTAAAAGCGTACAACAGGAAGTCTCTCGAATGGCACACTCGCTAGCGTGTAATAAACGGACAGACCGGCTGGTCACTCGTTATACTTGTTACGAGATTTTTGCTACCGGTATAGCGTATCTCGCGACGCTGCTATTCAAAGGAATATAATCGGTACCGTTTGGGCACAAATAAACAAAGCACACGCGGCCATAATTAATATAATATATTGTTATCAATAAAATGTAACATAACACATTAATAGTCATAATAATAATTATAACCATAAAAGATAATAATAATAATAATTACACAATAATGCTACTAACTTTTGTGCCGTAAGTAAGGAAAACGTAGAATCATCAAAAAGAAAGTTTAGGGGGGGGGGGGGAAGAGAAAGAAAACAAAAATGTACATATATGATTATTCTCAAACGCGACTCCGCTGCAAGTAGAGATCGCGCTCTAGACACCCTTAGATCCTTGGAGATATATATAGATACTTAGATAACTCTCTTAGATAAAGGATCATTACAGATTTTTTGTTAGAATTTTATAAATGCTTAAATCCTTAGATCCTTAGGCATCTTTTAGGCATCTTTAGATCCCTAGACAAAACGCATTCTTATATCCTTGGATCCTCGGATATCGTCAGATATCTCGGATATATTTAAATATTCACGTCGTTCTTAGATCCTAGATGTCGGACGTTTCGATGTAGTATCGTTTCTTTTTTCTCTCTCCCTCCAAATAAACGCGTTAACTATCCTTCTGCGATACCAGAGCATCTTGGTGTTGGAATATGTAATCACTTTTAATCGTGTTTATACTCAGAAGACTTTTCGGCGAGACCACCAATACACTTTAGCGGCCCATTCGATAGGTGAGGTTTGCAAAATATTGTTTATCAAATCCGCAGCGATTCGGATCCTGTAAGTGATAGTGGTGGGATAAGACGGCCGCTGTTCCCAATAACGGCCTCTGTGCATTCGGCCGTATAAGGCCTGAAAATTTACATTAAAATTTACATTAATAAAATAAAAGAGACATAGATATATATACGTACATAGGAAAAGACATATGTGAGAAAAGATATATCAAATGGTAAGAAAAAAAAAAATGTAAAAACTACAAACTGTTTCTCTTCATTTCATAATATTATTATTCATAATATATTCATAGTATTTGTTCTCAATGTCGCGTGTTTTTTTATTCTCAAATTTTATCTCATCTAAATTTATAAATAGTTTCTCTTCACATTTCATAATATTATTGTATTTGTTCTCAATGTCGCGTGTTTTTATATTCTCAAATTGTATCTCTAAATTTATAAATAGAGAAATAATACAGACATATATATTTATAACAGCAAGATGTATCGATTTCTTACCTAGGAGTGGTATGGCGTGACATAGGTAGACGGAAACAGTCCCCGTCTGTTACCGATCTCTCCGTGCCACCAGTGCTGATCTGTGCGGTCTGTGACAGTGATTACGTCCCCTCGTCGGAATTCTAGCTCGCCCGGCTCCTGCGGCGCGAAATCATAGAGTGCTTGCACCAAACACTGAAAGCCATAACACAAATTGTTTTTACACTATGACAGTAAAATAATTAAAATACTTTTCTTGAAACATATTTATATATTTTCTACGAATTAAATGTTCTGATAAAAAAACAATATTTATTTTTACCTCCTCTGGGATCATATCACGCAGCTTAACGTCTTGCGAGCGGGAAACAGATGCCGTGCGATGGTACTCTACCAGTTCATTGAGGCTATTAAACTTGACAACCCATAGGAAGAACTTGCCCTGTGCGTCTCTTAATACTTTAAAGTGCTGCACACCATCGGAGCACCTGCAGATATAATAACACTTGTTTATTTTCTTTAATCTATTTACTTAATAATTAATAACAGAATTAATTATTATACATAAACAATTTGTAATATCCTTTCATACAAAACAAAAGTTCTATATAATGTGAGTCTTCCATTTTATTGAAAAATTTTAATAATAATAAATTCTAATTGTATAACCACATATTATTTATTGTATTGTAACAAAAATACTCACTTTACAGATAAGGAAAAATCACCAGGAGAGCTTTCACTGATTCTGATCAGAAAGGCACCTTCATGTTTGTTCATTAATAATCTTTCAGCATCTGCTCTGGTTATCCTTCCATAGTACCAACTGTAACAAACACACAAAACATGTATAGAAGATAATTTCTGTATATGAATAAAGATATATAACACTATATAAGTACATTTCTATGAAGAGAAAATTTGAAAAAAGCAACATTTTACATATTGTATGCTTTACTAGACAATAACATTTTTTTTTTTTTTTTTTTGCAATTCAGATGCATTTTAATAGCATGCATATATAATACTTGTAATACATACTCATGACTCTTCATTTCGATATAATTACTTGGTATAAGCCCTTCTCTAGAATCTAATTCAGCTCTATACCAATTCATGTCATCTTCCATATTCAGAATCTGCAAAAGATGTATTTTACATAAGAATTATATTATATATATTATAATACAATTATATTCTAGAGGGTGTAATATTAATTATTACACATAAAATAAAGATTTATATGTGTGCATCACACTATATAAATATTTTTACATTAACATCTCAAAGCAAACATAGAAAGTAAAAATATATAGCTTTAAATACAAATGCAAATAAAGGAAAAAATTAACTATATCTATTATAAGTAACATATTTGTGAAGAATTAACCCTATAAAATATATTATAATCTTATGTTACTTTAGCGATTATTTATTTTCTCAATGGCTGCCTATAGATTTCTGTCAAAAAATTAAATACAGCTTCTAATGAGATATATCTAAACATTAAATATACATATATGTGTGGAGAATATTATATCATTGAGAAAACAATATTTGCAATGTATAATAAATTAAAACATAAAACAAATTTCCAATTTTAGATCATTGAGTTCTCTATAGAAACAAATTTGTGGACTTTTTCTTTCATCGCTAAGTATTCTCTTATAATTTACAATAAATTTTGTTGCAACTTTAACAAATTTCATCATAAAAAGTTTCAGTCTTTCTTAATTAAGAAATTCTTACAAAATTCTTTCTTCTAAAGTCAAGTCACAATTGTCATTTTATCTTACATCCATATGGAGCAAAATTAAAAATTGCTTAACAACAAATTTAAAAATATATCAAGTTTATAATACATCTGCTTGCTTTAGCCTCATATTTTTTTAATTTTTCCCCTCGAAAACCCGAAAATATATACCTTGTGTCCGTATTCTTTTTAAATGCGAAAGAAAGTGCGACTAGAAAAGGAATAGATCTAATAGCAGCGTTTTCTTTTTTTTTTTTTTTTTTTTTGCGACAAATACCACCGATCTTCGCTTCGAACAACAACAAAATTATCGCTAATTATCGTTATCACTTCGAGCGGTGGTAAACATACATGAATATATCCGCGGCGAACAGGCGCAACAGTTTTCTAAGCGCGGCGACAGCCGATCGTACACAGCGTATGTCTCGTGTATACACGTATGCAACAATAACAATTGGAGCCACTCGCTTCTAGAATGCACGGGACGGACAGACGGATCGCTGGACGAACAGCGATACAAGAAGTTTCGGGATCGGTCGGTCAGTCGAGAGAGGAAAAGTCTCGTGACCGTCGCGACGCCACCTCGTCTCTTCACCGAGGCAGAGGCCATCGGTACCAAGTGACGGACGGCGAACGGTGGGAGGTGGTCAGGTCGTTTGCCTAAGGTTCCGCTACCAACCTTCAGGACCTGACTCCTGCGGAAGCTGAGCTCGTCCTCGGCGGTGGCCGTGAAGTCGTGCTTCGCTATCGCCTCCATTCTTCGCCGAGACGACGGGAAATAGGAGACGACGAACCGCTGCTCTGCTGCTGGAGGGAGCGAGAGGGCGCTCCACTATATGATATATTCCGCACTATAGCTGTAGCGAGACGCAGGACGAAGTGCTACGTCCCGGCGCGAGGGAGTACACTGGAGGAGGGAAAACGGGGGGAGGGGAGAACAGGAAAAGAGAGAATGAGAGAGAGAGAGAGAGAGAGAGAGAGAGAGAGAGAGAGAGAGAGAGAGAGAGAGAGAGAGAGAGAGAGAGAAGGCGTTCGTTGTGTGCTGCACGCAATAGGACGCGTATTTGTCTCGCGAATAGTATGCAAAAGGCCGATATATGTATACGATACTTGCTAGAGCAAGTGACGATATGAAGTTTCTTAGAGGGAGCGAGAGGGCGATATAAAAGGAAAATTAGAGGAAGCGAACAGATCGCGCACAAAGCACAGGAAGAGAGGACTTATTATACGTGTGCGATGTAGCTTATACGCGAGATGCACGGACGCGCTATATAAAGTGCGCGCAAGAGAGAGATGGATGGATAGTACGAACGAGAGAGAGAAACACGTTTTCGGTATCGAAGGACGCTTGCCGGTCTTGTCGCGGCGACAACGACGTCACCGTCCTTTGTCCTGGCGCCAGGCGGGCGGTGTCGATCGAAGGATAAGGATATTGTACTCGCCGTATATATATATATATATATGTATGGGCGTGTGTGTTGTGTATGTACAACACCGATACGCGCACGTATACACTTTACGCACTTGATAGACACAGATTCGCTCTCTATAAAACCCGGATTAGAGCCTCGACATCGTATTTTTATCACCACGCGCTCGCAACTCGATTTCCTACGCGCCGCGGAACTGTCAAAAGCGATCGCACGCACTATCGCGACAGCCCATCGCTGGTTTTATCAAAGCAATACACTTGTATCCGTTCGGCGACTCTCGGTTCTACTCGACCGGATTCGCCGAATCGTTCGAGTTGCGTTCGAAAATCTACCATCTACCTCGTTAGATGGAGTAGCGCTCGATCGACCAATCACAAGTCTTTGCTCCTCCCGTCCCGATTGGTCGATCAAACGCTACTTCCTCCGACGAGTGGATTTTAGAACACAACTCTGCGCAATCCACTATCGCGCACGCGTGACGTCACGTAACGTTCATCTCGCAGTTGTAATACAGAAACGCACACACACGCAGAACGCGATGGACGGGATACGAGAGTACGTTGTATCCATGTTGTGTGCGATATATATCCGTTCCCCAAACGATGACGACTTTCGAAAGTTTTTTTTCACGCTTTACGTCAGTCGTCTTGTGACGTCAGAAGCGGAACTCGAACGTCGGAGGAAGAAGAAATTAGGAGGAAATACACGCGCGAATAGTTCTTGGAAATTGCATCAAAGCGGACGATGATGAGTCTTAAGTCGAAGAAGTCATTTACGGCAGAAACTTCGCTCCGTCTACTACCCGCGTAAATGTAAGAAACAGCGTAAAATGAGATGCAAAGCGAAATTAAGGTAGGCTTCTTATTTCGCTTTTTTTCTGACCCATCTTTTTATAAAATCTAATGTATAATATTGCTATAACACATTTCTTGCGCTTTATATAAATGTTGAAAATTTGAATCCGCGGATGCACTTGGCTCCGTTATGCGTTATCGTTATACTTTATACTTCTAACTTTATGTCTCGCACAATGATCTAGTTTACACCGATCGTTTGATACTCGTATCAAGTAGTGCATTTGAGCTGATCAGCCAATAACTCAATAAATCAATTTATTAGTTATTTACTATTTCATACGCGTATCAGATTGGTGTAAACTAGATCAATCTCTGTGATCTTCGTTTCGCCAAATATACAGTAGAAAATGGTGGCGGTCGAAACTGCCGCTCGAAGTCTTCTTGATACAAAATTACGATCTAATAATCATTCATCATAATATATCCTGCATTTCTAATAGAAAAGATAATAAGTTGATTTTACACGAAAATCGTAGAAAGTACTTTTCTTTGCAGATTATTCAAATTTGCTCTAATCACATATGTATATATATTTATATTATTTAAAAATGTATATATATATTATACTTCTTTTATTTAAATTTGCGTAGATTTATATGATTCAAAAAGTTTTCTTGATTTCTAAGCAATCGAATAATCAATAATTGAAAGTAATTTAATGTTTAATTTAGGATAATGACAAATTTATAATTTGTAATTTTTCCGTTGAAAATTACGATGAGCACGCAATCGAGAGACCGGAAGGTGGCGACATCTTGTCATCGAGCAGCAGTCGGCAAAGCAGGAGGCAAATCAGTCGGCAAAGCAGGAGGCAAAACAGTCGGCAAAGCAGGAGGCAATCCGCATGATGTGACAATAAACAGGTATGTGATTCTAATGCAATACGAAACAGGCAACGTAGTACGAAAATAAACAGAACACCTCGTGTTTACGGAAGTCCGTAACAGGTGTTTTTCATCCCCTTCTCCTCCACCTTCTGCACCAAACCTCCGCTTTGCTGCTCCCGCAAACCTCTTCCGTCCTCCGTCTCCGTGAGATAGGGAAGGGGACAGAAATGTAAGCAAAGCCTGTCCATTCGCTTACGTAGGCATTCGTCTTGCGTTCCTCGTGCAAACTTGTCAGCCGTTTCGGTCACGGATGTTTGAGTCCTTGGACACCGAGTATGTTCGCAAGAACCTCTCGGCATTCCTGAAAATCTTGACTTTTGAATTTTCGAGTATTTCGCTTGTATCATTCTCGTGGAATCTCGAACTTACAAGCTTCTTACGAATCTGAATATTCGAGTAATAAATAAATTCTCGCCTCTTAATTTGCAAAGAGGTTTAAATAATCGTACTAAATATTCGGACTAAAAGTTCACGAGGAACGTATTTTTCGAAGTTTTCGTTACTTTGTTGACTGTAAAACTTACAAATCATTAGCTATATGTAAACATATGTTATTTGATTTTGATCATAACATATTTTCATCTTTTCTTAAGACAGTATTTATTTGAAAGGATTTCGAGAGCACGTTTGAAAGTATTGCTCTCAAGAGCGATTCTCAGCAATGAAAAAAATCGTTAGAATGAACACAGTTGAAAGACAACTTTCAATTTTACATAAAAGAAAAAAAAGGTTCAATGCATATACATAAGAATTTTGAGTAATGTCGCGATATTATTTATATTTGAAAGGATTAAAAATTTCATATTATAAAGCACAAACTAGTGAACAATCTTTTTAATCGTAAGGCTTAAATCGTAAGGCTAAAGACTTAAAGAAACTGATTTTCTTTTAGAGATTATTATTTAAATAGATGGCACACTGTCAGGTGCGAGTGCTTTAAAGTTATTCTGTAATAAAAGGTCTATAAAAATATAGGGAGGAGAAACGTCTTCTGTGAGACTTTCCTAAGCACCTGCACGGGTACAAGCCAGGTGCAGCTGCAATATAACTTCTCGTCGCGTTGTAAAAAACTTAACGTGACTGTGTAGCTGCTATATTAAAATACAAATTAAACATATAAATATTAAATTAATTGAAAAACGAAAGCGAACCTTTTTCCAATAATCTTAATTTATTTTAATTCTTCGTAAAGTAGTTAAATATTCATATACTTAACGAATATTAAATATATATCAGAGAATATGATACCTTTATATGAAAAAATCTTTTATATTTTATTTTATTTACGAGATTCTAGCGTTTTCCTGGCTCTTATCAGTACTTTCAAATCTCGAAAATCCAAATAAGCAGAAGATTTAACGCGATCGTAAAATTCGAATAGTTGCTTATTCAAGGATGTTACGACGCGCGAGGGAACGGAACTGTGAATAATTCAGCGATCGGCGACGACGATTCGACGAATCGACGACGACGACGATTCACAAACATATGCCGGAGTCAAAGGACAAAGATTGCGCCGCGCGCGATCGTCCGAGGGATGCCGTGCAGTTTGCGCTAATGAAGCAGCAAGTCTTTGTGCTGCTTTTATTCTCTTACGTCATCAAATCCAGCGGCGGCGACGGCGGCACGACCTGGCCGCGTTCTCAGCGCGTAGGACGGCTTGCGCAAGGCGCAATCAAAGGCCGACCTCTCGTGGACCGTCCTGGAAGCGCGCCAGCTAATGTGGTTTTTCCTCTGACTTCAGACATTTCAGGCTGAAGCAAAATATACAGGTACAACAGCACATTACGTGCTTTTATATGTATAAAAAAAACGTTAATCGCAACGTTTCCGAAAACAGATAGATGAATTATAGATTGCGTAAAACGGACCTTAAATCGAAGTCAACCAACGTTAGAAAGTCGTTTTTTTTTGATAGAGACAAAATCTGTATATATAAGAACAAGCAAAATCAATTTGGATCTTTTGGAAAAAATATAAAAGGAGCTATAAATATTTTTTTTAATATAAATGAATATTTTTCTCTCTATCTATCTATCCATCTATCTGTCTCTCTCTCTCTTTCGTGCAGAGAAACAGAGAGAATAAATGAGATTTCATCTTTTAGACAATTTGACATTATCTTATATTACTCAGAAGTGTTTAGAAAAGATTATTTCACTATCTTCTTTCCAAGAAAACGTGAGTGGAAATATTGACTTTTTTCAAAAAAGTTGTTTCATTCTTCTAACATTAATATCATACACTAATGATGCACAAAACTGATGCATATACTCTAATAAGTATTATAATATTGAAAAGTTTTTACGGTAATAAATAAATTTTATTACCGTGTGAATCTCTATTTTTAGTCTAATTTTATTTTAATAACGTCAGATATTATAAAAAACATTTGATAAAACATTGCAAAGTGAATTTATTGACAATGTTTCTAATTTTTACGTTTTAATGACATATATATTTGTACATCTATATTTTTTTGTCACAAAGGATAATTTTTGGTTAATGTTGACTTCTCAATTTAAACCTCATTTTATAAAATTTATTCTTTGCGACAGAAAATATCGTTCTTTAGAATCAAAATTAAATATGCCACTATCAGTTGAAGTAGAGAAAGCTTGATAAAATCAAATCTTATATTAGTAAAATTATATTAATTTCTTTAACATCTTTCTAGTTTATTGAATGTTTAAATTGCTGCGATCGCGTTGCGAGGAGAAAGAGGGAAGAAGTGATCTCTAGGCGTGTGTATTGCTGTAAAACTTCGCGGTTATAACGCAGAAACCGCGTTGCGTGACTTGCGACACATCATGACGAGGCAAACTCCGGGTGTATCATACTCGCGCACGCACGTTGCATGAGAACGAGTCGCGTTCACATCATTTAAACCGCCTTGATCGGTCTTTTTTACTCTTCTTTCGAGATATTCGAATGTCAAAAAAGACAATCGGCATAGCTTCTAAAAATGTGCGAAAGTCTGTAAATTCAGAATACTAAAAAAAAAATGAATTGAAATTGACAGCGATAAAAACACGAAATATTCAGAAAAAATTCCGATTGTAACAGTGTCAGAAAAATGCAAGGAGATTTTTAATCTTGCGAATTTTAATATCTAATAGAGATGATTATAGGATGAGACTGAAATCTTTGTGTGACTGATAATTATCAAATTATAAAATTGTTTTCCTTACTTTTTAATAACTTTCTGATATAACTGTCGTATAAGTTTTATAATTATTTAAATTAATTTATATTAATTTTATCGTACTGCCTATTATCATGTCATTTTGTTTACTCGGTTTCTATATCATCACACTTGATTTTCAATCCCTTAATTCCAACTTTTATGAGTCGTAAAATCTAATAGTGTTTTTGACTGAAGCGGATTTCTAGATCGCTTCAAGAGCAATTAATGACGTTATAATTCTCCCTCGCGTTAATGTGTGTGAGAGCAATCAAAACTCGTATAACATACTTCAATTCACTTATTTTAAGAATTCTCTCAGCTTGTGAAAAAGTATGCAGAAGGTAGTTACACCAAGTTACTGTTTGATAAGTCTAACAAATTGATACAAGAGATCACATACATTTCCAGTCTGATTCATAAAAATTGTATTTTATTGCTGCTGAAAGAGGGGGGAAAGGGGAAAAATCAAAATCTCTCAGTCAAAAATATTAAGAATCTAGCCCTTTTAGGAAATTTAAGAATGTCTAAATATTCAGTCGTATATCAATTCTATTATCTGGTCTGTAATTAAGTTATCAGGATCTAAAGTCAAACAAAAATTTGTCTCATCTAGATTCGCCATTCATTTTATTTTATATTATCACACATATCTATATATTCTCTCTCTCTCTCTCTCTCTCTCTCTCTCTCTCTCTCTCTCTCTATATATATATATATATATATATATATATATATATATATGTATGTGCTTTTCCGATCATCGTAGCAACTTGATCTCTCGTATCGTCTCAAAACAAGGGGAACGAGTGGGCGAACAGTACTGACCCAGTTGATAGAACCGCGAACGATAGACCCGTGTGTCGTCGAGAGGAGGAAAAGGGGGGGACAGAGGAATGACGGGGCGGGGCGGGGGGGATAGGGGTGATGAAAGGGGGAGGGGGTGATGCACGTAACGGCGGTGACTCACTCTCCGCGTGCGACTCGCGGCACGTCGATCTTTGCACCCTCCGTGCCTCCTGCGCCCCCTCGTCTCCGACCCCCTCCTCCCTTTCGCCCCGCAACCTTTCCCGGCGCATTTCCCGGCGGCGGCGTGTAACGCGCCGCGCGTGCACACGTGACATTTCGAGTATATCTCGAATTAAACCGTAAACATCGTAGTACAACCTTCGCGGCCACGCGGCACCGCACGTCGGTGTCAATGATCCTTGCCTGCCACTTATTGAATCGCGCGCTCGCACGGCGCGTGTGTCACTGTGTACACTTCTGTTGCTGGATGTTGTTTCTGTCGCCTCTACAGGGTGACCGAAAAGTCGCGCGCCGCGGAGATTCCGATTGCGAGTGATTGAATTTTAGAGAGGATATGTCGCTATACACGCTCCTCCCCCTCATTCTGCTCGATTTCCATGAGGAACATATCTCGTTACCGAGTATACTTACACTGTAATAATATTACACGTTAATGTGACTACATTAAGGATATACACTCTAGAGTAACGTACAGTTTAGATATTTAGTGTACGAAAATTATATTATAGTAGACATTATGGGCAATTTACTGTGCATTGCATTATGATTTTTTAAAATTTTGTCATTTTTTTTTATACAAAATATTATATAAATTTTATTCCAATGCTTGATTTATCTTCGAATTTATCTGTTATGTAGGAAAATAATATAAAAAGATAAAAGATAGGCCCTTAAAGAAATAAGAATAATTATTTTACATATATTTTTCTACAAAGAATCGCATGGGCTTTACGTTAAATGTTGACAAACTCTCATCTACCAACATTATCATGGCGAAGATACACAGCTTTTTTTTATAGATAGAAGTATAAAATACACATAGCTCTTGCAGAAACAAAGAAGTATAGAACACATGGTTTTTGCATGCAGAAGCAGGGAAGTATAGAACGCCTATAGTCGTATATATTATTGCAGTTTATACTGTTGCAGATTTTTCTTTCCTACATTATTCATATCAAGGGACCCGATCAGGGATCAGAGATAGTCTGCGTTCAAATCATGTTCCAAACTTTCGGCTGTAGTTTGCAGGCACATGTAGAAAATAACATTTTATGTAAAAAATGCTTAACGAAAAGAACTGTCTAAGGAATCATTATTTTAAAAAAACGAGTAAATTATTAATAACCCTAAACGTATTTTAAAATCTTTTTCAATCGAAGATCAATTGAGAGAAATTAAAGATTTACAGTGAAAATTAATTATATTACATTTCTATTTAAAATTAACAGAGTTTCGTCGTGTATCTAAATTATCCAAAATTTTTCAACTCGTGGAATGTCTTCAATATCTTCATCGATCACACATTTAAGTGATATATGTACATATATAAGACCCATTATTTTTTTCATGTATTTTCAAATATTCGTGATCGAGGCATACGATGTCGGCGAACGATTTCTGCAACACCATCCGTTTGTTGTGTAACGTTACTTTAAATGTACCTTTATAGGACACTGTGTATGTTATACATGCGTCGCGTTACGTAATATCTATCTGTTTAACATTACGATGCAACACACACTGCAGATACAATCTACATATCGTAACATGTATGTATATATATACATATATCTACGCTTTCGGCTCCCACGCGTCACTCGCCGGCGACGCGCCGTCGTCGCACGTCACTCGTCGATCATTTCATGTATCGTCGTCGCCGCCCGTGAACTCTCCGCCGGCGGTTTCGTAGGTAAACCGAACGTGTCCGAGTGCGCACGTGCGTACGTCTGGCCGCGTGTCCACGTTCGACGAACGAAGACGAGAGCGGCGGCAGAAGGGGCGCGAGGGATGACAGTCACGTGTGCGGAGGATCTACTACGATTTACTCGCGGGATTCCCAGAAGCGTCTGCCACCCTTGCCCCCGTCCCTGTCCCCGTCCCCCTGCGACCGTTCTGTCCCCCCTCGTCGCTGCTCATCCATCCGCTTCTTCTCCTCCTCCTCCTCCTCCTCCTCCTCTTGTGCTCTTCTCTTATTCTCCTTCTATTCTTGTTATACTACGACGGGTTACTCCACTTTCATTCAGACGCTGGTCTAAAAATAAAGTCCCTGATTCACGATGCATGAATGACAATCTTATCGCGGGAGGCCTTAAATCGTGGAAAAGATTTACATCCGAATACTGGACAGCTGTCTGTCGTGTATCTCGCGTGCCATATATAACACGTTTCTTATCTGTATTAGGATGAAAAGTGAAATAATTTTTTTCAATAACAATAATATAACATCAAAATGTGTAATATGAGATATGTACTCTCCTCTTTCTCTCTGTGTTGACAGATTCTTTCTTAAAGTTCCATCTCTTAAGATACCTCTCTTTTTGTTAAATAATGAAAAATTAGATTCTATAAAACCAAAAAATGTAATTATTAATTTGGCGACACAAAAAATTGTCAAATAAATAAATTCGTATTTATAGCTGATAATCATAATTCATCAGTCTTGACTTTAGAGCGATCACACGTGTTGCTAAATTGCTGCGTTGGAAGATGAGAGAGACTTATTGATTAGTAGTATTTTTCTTGTAATAGCTTAACTTCTTGTGTTCTTCGTATGAAAAATAGAAAATGTAAATCTATCAATTTGAATTTCCGTTAAAACAGATTTAATACATATATCAGTCTGTAAAACTATTGTATAACTTAAAGCTTATATTTCAGGAAAACCAATGCATTTCGTAGATAATAAAAAAAAGATAGTGATCATAACTAAAAAACGACAGTCTTGGAGTTACGATAATACTGTACTGATAGTGCAATATACTCGTATTAAATAAAAAACAAAGCATTATTATCCAATAATAACATCGAGGTTCAATTAGCTTTAAGTATTTGATTTCAATAAATTCTTCGCAAGTTTCGCTTCCGGAAACCGATTATTATTTTCAATTTATCTCTTGTTCAATTTATCTCTTTATTTGTACTCTTGTGTGTTGAAAAAACATTCACAGTAATTTTGGATTCACAGGGACTCGCGTCCCTGAGTGCAATTAATTATAATAATAGATAATAAATGTAGATACGTGCAGTAATCTTACATAATGTTAATAAACCGATATTAGTATATAGTATATATTGTAATAATATAATAGTATGACGCACACACAGATAAGATTATATATATATATATATATATATATATATATATATATATTATCTGTGTGTGCGTTTATATATATATATAATTTTTTTCAATTATTTAAGGAATATTCGATCATCTTAAAGCGCATTTCCGAGCGTAAGAAAACGCGCTGTGCAACTCGCCGTATATTCCTCGTTCGCTCACGTCGAGCTGTTTCAGCAGCGACCAAGGCGAACTTCTTCGTTCTCCAACTCGTCATCGCCGCCGCCACTCAGCCGCGATATCCAACACGTGTGTAGCGCTTATATCTTTCTATATATTTTTCTCTATCCTAGAATTATTGCAAAACGATATTTCGCGGTAATACCGATCGCAACGCATCAAAGTTGCACGCGCGCATATATATTTTGATCTCATAAATATATAATAAAGATATTACTTTTTATATTATCTTATATTTATGTGTATGTGTAACCGGTTTTTTTTAAATAAAATTATTAATTATATGGCAAAGAGCAGAACATATGACGAAGCATCACAAAGTTCAAAATTTCTTTACACAATTATTATGATTATTATATACATATATTAGATTATAATAATAATCGCTTTATTCTCTCGTATATGATAATTAATAATTCTATTTTGAAGAACAGTCATAAGTAAAATGAATTATAGGTTTTTTATAATGATACTACATATATGTACATTGCAACTGAGAACATTGATCATATTCGCAATATTCACATACAGTTATTATTCATTATAATTTTCTTTCTCTATAATATACGGTTTATGATACAATTATTTAATATTATAATATATTGATATATGATACATTGCATAATATCGGAATTTTATTTGAATCTTTTCAGGTAAACGTTGGAATGAGCTTTTTCACACACACGTTAATGAAAACGGTGCGCTTCGCAAAACGTTATTCTGTATTTCAATTAATGAATCATCTCGAAATAGAAAATGCCCGGATCCTGAAATATCCTTAGAGCTCGGAGAAGATGTCCATAGATCGACGAGAGAGTTTTTCCACGCTTTTCACGGTAAATAAATAAATATCGATCGCCGCGCGCGCGGTTCACGTTGTCGGAGGCGAGCGAGCGAGCCAGCGGACGAGCGAGGGAACGCTAGGTTGGAAGCTCAAACACACATTCCGTATGTGCGCGCGCGTGCTCCGTCTCTCTTCCACAGCTAAATATATATTTCTCTCTGAAGCGGCTCAAGGTCATAGCGCTCGGATTGGCTCGCGATAAAGCGCCTCGTTCCTCGCACGCTAGCACGCTCGCTCGCTGCCTTCCTTCGACCGTGTCCGCACGTCAGAGCGGCGCGACATTGTCACGAGGTATATATACGGGAGAATGGGAGAAAGAGATAGCGAGATAGAGAGAGAGATAGAATGAGAACCCACGTGTTTCCCCGCGTAGCATCACGTTCGGCGCGATGTTGGCACACGAATTGTATGGCAGTTACGCGATACCTCTTGAGCCGCGTGGATGTTGTCGATTCTTCTCATTGGGAGGCCACGGACGTTGCGGATGACGCGTTCTCTCGACGTCGATATAATGACGCGACAGGATTTTCTGTTTTTCGAATCGTCACTATGACGCATGCATTGCCCCTCCTGCCTTATCCCTTCGAAGAGATTCTTATTAATTTTATTCGATTTCTAGTCTTGTATTTTTTCCCCCTGTAAATTATAGTGAACGATAAAGAATCGGCAATTTTTTTTTTTCCGTAGAATTTAATCAATTTTTGAGAGGCTGTATAGAGATATGAATCCAGAAGTTCCTCGATTCCTCTCTATGTATCTTTGTTACTAATGTCGCGATATTGCTTACTATGTTAAGCGGAAAAAACTCATTAGCATTAACTTTAATTATGATATCCTATTGAATTAATTAATCAATATTTTCTTCGCGATGTTTTTCTCAATTCGCGATTGCTCTCTCTATCGCAAGAATGAAGATAGTACAAAGTAGATACGAAAGATATAGGAGTAGTTAGATATATAGAAAGAAATAAGTTTAATAGATTTACAAATAATCTCTGAATTATCACAGATTTATAATAAAACATTTATACGATATTTGCTTATCTTTCTCTTTTTCGATGCTTCTTATTGTTTCAAAGAACATATCTTTGAATTTATCTATGTATTTAGCTCCAAATGCACTTAACGCCGAGCTTATTATTAGTTTATTTAAGATATAAATATATATATATAAATGTGTAAACACATTAGATATAAATGTGGAAGATAGTCGTATTTAACTTTAAATGTGCTAGAGATGTTCTTTGATAAATTTTACGTTTTAAAGACATAAGCTACTTTCCGTTTTGCTGCGATTTTTGTTTATTTGAAGAAGCATTTCCGGAAATTTTTATCTCGTGTGACACAACGTCTACGATATTTAGTCGGCCATTATTATTACTTTTATTTTCATATGAAAAACTGTAAAGCGGGGAAAAAATAATTCTTATTTACTTGTGAAAGGACATACATTTGAGTTTCTTGCGTGCAGACATAATTTTCGATTTGCATCTCTCAAAAGTCAAGCAAGGTTTTGTTACTCGATATTTCTTCCTATCAGGAAGTGTAATATCGAAGAAACAGTATAACATGTTTTATAATCTCACTTACAGAGTGAGTTTAACTTTTCGTTTGTTGTTTTTTTTTTTTATTAAAATGTATTTTAATATTTTTCCATTCAATATTGCAGAGGAACTGCGACTGGAAATCGAATCCGAGAGACTTTCCCTTGTCAGACGACTGCTTCTCCACTAACAATAAGCTACACACAGATCCTGGAAAGTTTAGCAAGATTGACACTTGCAATTTGTATTTTCCCTAGACATTTTCAAGAGGTAAGATAGAAATAAATGTCTGACTGTGTTCAGAAAATACAAGAACCGATAACAATAGCTCGTAATTGATGTATACTTATCAATCAGATCTGTCTTTCACAAAAGCCGATCACGCATCTATTCATTATATTCATTGCAGGGCAAGACACTGTACCTACAGGTTAAAAAAAAAAAACACTGCAATAGTGTGTACATCTCTTTATATCCACCAATTTGAAGACTTTTTTGTCATTGTGACAAAATAACTGCGCGACAAGAAAATGATCCGTCTTACGGCGATAAGAGGGAAAAGAGAGATCAACCGGATGTACGAATGATCCAGCTTACACAGCATTCGACGATTAATAATAATCTATTGTGTATATGTAAGTATGTTAATTTTTTTATTTTTTATATGCTTTATTTCTCTCTCTCTCTCTCTCTCTCTCTCTCTCTCTCTCTCTCAATATTCTATTCTGTTATAGTTGTTTCTATTTTCCTCGACTTTGCGTCATGCTACATTTTCCTCGCAAAGTCACTGCTATATCGCCTCGACGAAAATCTTCCCGCGCCGCGCGCGCCGTGTAAATCGAACGTTCGATAACGGACGGTGGCAAGAGAAGGAGGGAGCGTGCGAGCGAACGAACGAGGAACGATCCGGCAACAGCGCTGAATCGCAGTGCCGGAATTGAATTTCAAGCGCCCGAGGGACAGAAGAGGGGGCGGACCGACCGGCGCGGCGGCCCTTTCTCTTTTGTATAGGGGGCACGAGGCGCATAACGGTGAGTCGACAGCCATGTTGTTGGAGCTTATACCCAACATGCCCGTTTGCTTGCCTGCCTGCTTGCCTGCCTGCCTGCCTGCCTGTCTGTCTGTTTGCCTGCCTGCTTGGTTATCTGTCTGGCGTACGTGCCTGTGCCTATATTCCACACAATCGTTTCTCTTCGCTCCGCTCCGTTCCACTTCGCTTAATGGGACTCTGTCTGGCGGACAGAAAGGAAAAGGCACAATCGTGTTTTATATTTTTAAGGGCGATGGAATCTACCAGATTTCAGCCCGGACAAGTTCTTCAATTTGGAAACGCACTAAAGTTATTTCGAAAAGAGCAGAGAATGGAAGAGAGCGGGGCGTCGAAACGTAGAGGGACGTGCCTGGGAAAATCAAACTTCCCTTCACCTTTATCGCCCTTTTTCCTGTCGTAACTTTACCCGTATTACTCGGAGCAGGCCCATAGAGGGGGCCTAACGAACGCACAGTAAACCGAGGCCCGAACATATATTTCGAAGAAAGTAAAAAAGTATTTTAGACGATTTATATATATACAACTTGTTATAAAATTTTTAAAAAATTATTAAGAATATTTTCAAACTCAAACTCTCATCTTTTTGGCAAATATTTCCAACAATTTTTCCCACATCTAATAATGTTAATGTAAGATAAATCTTGCGATAGATATTTTTATTGCTTTTGTAGTTTTCTAAAACTATTTAAAATATGTGAACATTTTCCAATTTGATATCTAAAACTATTTTGTATTAAATTTCGTAATTTTCTTGCTAAGAATTACACTCCTTGTATCTTTGACCTTTTAAGAGACTGTGCTGTATCTCTGACCTTTTATAAGAAATTGCAATTCTTCTACAAAAGAAGAAAAATTATTTCGAAAACTGATTCTCTCTCTCTCTCTCTCTCTCTCTCTCTCTCTCTCTCTCTCTCTCTCTCTCTCTCTCTTGCATTCCTCTATCTCATGACCACGTGACTTTGGAACTCAAAGCACAACACGACTGTACTTTTGTTTTAATAGATTGCCGTCCGGCACGCTCTACTGGATGTCCCAAAAGAACATGACCCATTAGCCGCGCTACGTCTTTATCTTACAAGCTGATGGCGAAACTTGGCAAATGCGCACCGGCGTATCATGAACGCAGCTGCGTAAGATTCACCCTCCGAGAATCGGTTCGAAGCGACTGCCAGAAACAGTCGAGCGTTTCGTCGCGGGACATCCGTTACAAAGTATACTGGAGCTTCTGAAAAAGGTTTGTATATAACGACACAGCTCCAACATAATATATTGCTGCATATCAGTTAATAATCATATAAGCTTTTCTTAAACTTCCAACTTTTTATTTTGATTATTATTAACAGTTATAAGTTATAACAAAAACTGATAAAAAAAAGACAAAAGGAGAGAAACAAAAATTGCGGCAAGAGACTGCAAAGATTGTGTGTGTGTGAGTGTATTCTATATTTTATACACTCGAAAACTTTACACACAAATATATATATATATATATATATATATATATATATGCATAATCTTTAAAAATAAATTCCCCAGCGTCTTTTCTCTCTCAGTTTACCACCTCGAGTAACCGCTTGGCTCGTTTTACAACCTTACACGAGAGATATAATGTAATATAATCGAACACATTTGAAATTGATCAAATATGCAATAGAATAAGTTAATCATGTCGATATTGAATTAAATTTGTATATTGTCATGAGAGAGAAGGGGCGGAAGGGCGCGATATATCGTCATAAAATTCTACATGCTTCTTCATAAGCACAACAGCGGAACAAAACTTGCGAGTTATTTTATCCATCCCTGGGCGCCGCGTCTCCACTGATCCCACCAGCGTGGCGCGGAGGAGGGGGACGCAATGCGCAGCTGACGATAGATGCGGTGTCCGGATGTGCGCGGACGGCAAAAGGGGAGAACGTTCATCCGCTCGCTCTCTCGCTCGCTCGTCGGGTACCGGGAGTCGGGGGACTGGCGGGGTGCCAGCTGCGGCGAGGGAACGAAGACGCTGCCCTCGCACGGTCGGCTACCGTACTACGATTACGCACACACACATTCGCGACGAAGCGAACGATTGGCTGGCTGGCTGATGGCTACGTGCGTTTCCTCCGCGTTCCCGTTTCCCGAAACACGAGAGAGAGAGAGAGAGAGAGAGAGAGAGAGAGAGAGAGAGAGAGAGAGAGAGAGAGAGAGAGAGAGAGAGAGAGAGAGTGAGAGAGAGCTGGGGGGGACGCTTGGCGCGCGCGCTCGTGTGCACGAACTTATACAAATACACGCGTTGCTTTATTACACGCGTGTTACGCGCAGAGCCGAGCGCCCTTTCGAAACCATAGAGGCGATAAGCGTCATGCGCTTGAAAATGTATCGGATGATGTATCGCGGTCGTGAATTCGCGGCCGTAGATATTCCCTGGCGTAGAAAAAAGGAATATCGACTCGATAAATGCGATCGCGGTGAACGAGGCAACGACGAGAGGGAGCGGTGGGGGGAGCGAGAGAGAGAGAGAGGGAGGTTCCGAGAAAGAGACAGCGTCGCGCTTCGACCAATCGCCGCGTTCTGTAGCTCCGTCGTCGATGAGACGGTCGTCGCGCGACGTAACCTCAGTCGCTTACGTGGAAACACGCCTGCCAGGCGACGCGAGTAAATCGAACGAGCGAAAATTATAATACGGGACGGGACGGATAATATACGACATTGACGATTAGAAACGCGCGATCTAAAACGTCGCGTATACATACATACTACTCTCTCGTATATCGGTATCATTCGTGAACACGGAATCGCGCTATATTCGCAAACTACGGAGAGTCACGTTGATACGCTTATTGCCGAGCAGAAAGACAGGGAGAGAGTGCGCTTGCCGTGCGTGAGGACGAGAGAAAGAGAGAGAGCGAGAGAAGGAGGCGCGCTACAACACTTCGGTAGAGAAAGGAGCCTCTCCGTGGAATCTCCTCCACGCTCCCCTCCGACACACTCCGACACACTGCACAAGGTGTCGAAGGCACGTCGTCGCGTGTATTCGACCGAATTTCGCGGCCCGTAAGCGCGAGCGAGACGGACGCGATAGACAGACGGAAAGGGAGAGAGAGAAAGAGAAAGTGCGTATATGTATGTTGTGTGAGAAAGAGAGAGAGAGAGAGAGAAAAAAAAGGGTGGTAGACGCGTATAAGAGATACATAGACGCATCAAAGGCAATAGAGAAGGACAGCCGTAAGAGGGACGGAAGAAACGGTACTCGAGTGGAGGGAGAGATACGGATTCCTAAGGTGTGGGACAGAGTGAGAAGGCGAGGGATCGGGTGGAGCGAGAAAAACGGGTAGAGCGACTCGAGAAAGCGTGACAGACGTATTCCGTGGCAAGATCGAGTGGCGTGAGAAGGGGATACTCGGGGACGAGAGTGGATGAAAAAGAGAGAGAGAGAGTGAGAAGAGAGTGGGAAGACACTCTGGTGGAAACGAGGCGCAGTCAAGTGGAGGGGATAGAGAGGCGCAACCCGAGCGGTGCTGCCGCCTATTGGCAACGTCGCCGTCGGCTCCCCACCCGGGCCAGTGTCGAGCGAGGTCCGACGGAGAGTACTTTACAGTAGTGTGATTATCCCTCGAGACAGCGCGTAGTGCTGAGAACGGTTCGCTTGTACCTCGTACGTGATTATAACGTTCGTCCGTTCGTTCTACGCTCGCGACATTGACAGACGAGCACCTCGGAACTGTATAACGCGCGTAATACAGTGCGCGCAATTTTTCTTTTATTCCTATTTTGATAATTCGCGCATCTTTTTTTCACGTCCTCTCTCGGGGGTTTTTCTCTCTCTCTCTCTCTCTCTCTCTCTCTCTCTTTTTCTCTCTCTCGCGACGAGAATCGAGAGAGTCCGGTATATAAACGTCTGTTCGAGTACTCCCGTACTCTCCCACCACCGGTGATCGATTTCCCACGCGACGCGCTTACTCGCGCCGCACTGGTGAGGGAAATATCGCGAGGGTTGAAGGTAGAGGATTCCTCGGCGAAGAGCGGAACGAGAAACACGGCAACGCCGCCCGTGTCAGCGGGGACGGCGGACGACGGACGCGCGGCGTTTTACGGAGCAGCGGCAGCAGGCGGCGTTGGTGCTGCGCCCCGACGGCCGTCGATCGAAGCCAGCGTTATCGCAATGGCTTCCGTCAAAGACACCGCGACTTTCTTTGCGGAGGGCACCGCGACACAGTTCGAACACGTTTTCAAACTTTATCCACAGGCGTTGCGACTCAAGGCCGATCACAAATCGAAAAAGCCCGAGGAGCTGATCAAGCTGGACAACTGGTAAGTTGTAAGTTACATGTATTCGCTGCTGCGCGACGGCGACGGCGACGCTGTCATTGCTACGTGTGTGTGTGTATTTTTTGTATGCGCGCACGCGGTGAAAGGGAATGAACGGGCGAGCGAGAGAAAGATAGATAGATATATAGATAGATAGATAGCTAACAGATAGAAAGAAAGAAAAAGAAGACAAATGCAATAGACAGACAGACAGAGTGAGAGTGAGTGAGAGAGAGAGAGAGAGAGAGAGAGGGAGGGAGGGAGGGAGAGAGAGAGAGTGAGAAGGGGGGAGAAATGAGCTGCCGCCGCTGACGGGGCCGACATTGCGGCGCGGCCCAAGGGAGGAAACGGCGCTCTATCACGGGGCGCAAGCGGGACAATGAACCCGCTCTTCGTGCTGTTCTCCGCGAAGCGGACGAAGCGGGAGCGGCAACGCCGCGTGTGCGCGCCCGTATGTCACCCTCGCGTCACCGGTCACCGTCGCTATCCGCTCCGCCGAGACGTCGCGGAGATCATCCCCCGCGGAATTGTCATCGCGGAAGATTCACGTGGTGGATCTCCCCGCGAATAACGCATTTCATTGTTAGGGATGGACGCGAGCGAGCGAACGCGTAAAAATGCAGATGATAATGATGACATGTCAATACCAGATTTTCTTTCTTTGAGATGCTGCTCCGAATAGGTATGACGAGATCGATACGGAGTGCGGCTCTAATTATTGGTTAAATTTTTTTAGCGAACTAAAAAGTTCAGAAAAGACAAAAAAAGAAGATAAATTTATATATATATATATATATATATATATATATATATATATGTAATATTCGTACATTTGTGTCTATATTAATTAAAAGAATGTTTCATACTTAGAAATGTTTTATGTTTTATTTGTGTATTTATATAAAATTGTAGAAAAGCTGAGAAAATTTCATATTATTTAACAAATCATTAATCATGTACTGTGTACATTATTTTTTTAATGAAATGTAAAATTATGCTAGAGATAATTTTTTGTTTTCTTTTGTCAATATGATTATTTAATTTTTTAATGCAGTATTTATGGCAGTGTAACTGTATTCTTGAAAGCTTCTAGAAAGTTTAATTGAAAAATCGCATAATTTGACAATATTGGACAATGTATTTATTAATATAGATTTTCTCGTACATTAATTCTTTGTTTGAAAAAGTTTTTGTCTAATGTAGAAAAATCGAGATAAAATGTATCCAAACATTTAAGATTTTGATCATGCGTATAAAATTATAATAATCTATTGTATTTGATAGTTTGTTCGAAATAATGATGCACCAGCTCATTTCAAAGAAGGAATGTCAAAGATATGAATCTGCCAAAATACAGGTCTTAGAATTTTACATTTATAAATTTTACGAAATTATAAATAAATATTTATAAATTATACACAACTTATAAAATAATCAAATGTTAAATTTTACCACTTTCTTAAATAATATTCTTAGATCACGGGACATTTGAAATTGTGGACCCTTTGGATCTAAGAATCCAAGATTTTCCAGGAGATATTCAAAATATTCAATATCTAAGAATTTAAAGATATTTAAATAATTCATATATCTGATATATTTGAAAATAAAATAGTTGTATTATAAAAGGATTTAAACATATCTAGCCTCGTTAGATTAATATTGACAGACTTGGTGCGTGAGAATATCTATGACCTACGAAATTAAGTAAGATTACCTTCAAGATATTAAACAATTCTAGATTAGATAATTAGATTAAATAATTTCTTGAATCTTTTATTTAGTTTAAATAATTTATTACAAAAAAATAGTAATTATTCTTAATTTTCATTAGACAAAGAAAATTCTTTCAATATTGCAATATAAGATTTAGCCACGAAATTGGTATATAATATCTCTGCAAAATCTAAATTTTTTTAATTATGTGTAATTTAATTCCTTTCGAGAATAGTAAAAATAAGTAATAACGGTTTGACAAAATATTAAGAGATATAGAATATTAATAATTATTTTAATAAAAGTTCTAAAATAATACCAATAAATCTTTTTCAATTATACGAGCTAATTAATAAAGTTATTAGAAATAACGGATAAAACTTGGAAGCATGTAAGAAACAAAGTTTTCTGCAAACGAATCTGCAATAAAATCTATATATTTTTCAATTTATCGTCGGTTCTCGCGCGAACGATAAACTCGTATATTGTTTGTTTCTGCGTGCACGCGATTGATACAGATTGTTTTTATCGATCGTGACGTACATGAGATGAGATAGATGAGACACGAGAAAGAAGGACAAGAATAATGACAGAACGAACGAGTAAAAGGGTGTTGGAGGGGAGGGAAGGGAGGACAGACTTTACGCGCCAGTTTCTTCCGTGTTGCAGAAGCGCGAGGGTGAGGGCGACGGGGGGTTAGGGGAAGTGGAGTACCGTTGTTTTCATTCCCATTGAGGCCAGTTTGTGTCAAGGCTGCTTTTCCACGGTGCCAAGCCGTGTGCGGATATGCGGTATTACGAGGTGCAGCGCGCGTTTCAGCTTTGTTGAAACATAACTATCCGGCTCGACGTAAATTATCGAAAAGTCATTTCTAATGGGTGACGCGTGGAAATTTATCGAGAAACGAAGTTGCGAGACGTGAAGATGAAAAAAATTTATTTTAAAAATGCCTCAAGCGCGGAGGAAATGGAGCAATTGTTACAATTTAAAAACAGATTCTTTTTACTTTGTACAAAAGCAATAGGGATGAATGTTCTGATTTTTATATTTATTTGACGCGATAGAGATTTTGTTTTAAATATTTAATATACCTTTTTTTTTTACATAATATTAAATAAATTAATAAGATTTCATCTTTTTTTTTTTAATCCATCGTGTCTTGCGTCATGCATAATAGCTACCTACATTTAATTATGATTTTAATACGTATATTTATAAGAAGGATTATCAAAAAGTCTAATTAATAATTTATTAAATCATAATTAACACTCTGAACAGATTTCAAGATTAAACAGTCGAAATTACAAATTTATTAATTTTCAAATGACAAATTTAAAATCCCTGAAAGTGTATATATTAAATAGTGTATATATTAAATTATATAAATCGCGCTTATTTATAAAAATGTAGAAATTCGATTTAGATAATAATACTTTGAGATTTGTCATAAAATAATTCGGTTTACTTTATCAATTTATTAGCACAAAGAGAAATATAAAATAAGCATCATGATCGTATGATCTCTCGATTTTTATCATACTTTTTAAATTATCAGGATCTTTATAAATTCTTCGATTCCTTGATTCAACCATAGCTTTTTTTTTTAATTTTTAGTTCCCTTTCTAGAATTTTTTATCATTCTAAATCTCTCTGGTTTTCTAGTTTTGAGTTGATTTGTATTTTGCGAGTGCAGTGGATCTCGAAAAAGACGTCACGCGGCACGGATCCACGAGTGATCCACGTGCGCAATAAAGATGGATATCCTCCAATCGTTGACGAGGGGCGTGTCGGGCTTCTTGCAGTAGCGTTTGTATTTTTAATCGAGCCTTTAACGAATTCCTGTATTCAGCAGCAACAGCAACAGCGGCGGCGGCGCGATTACGTCACGCCCGCTCATGCGTAAGCGTGTCGCTATGTATGTACGTGCGTGCGCGCGCTCTGTATTTTCTGATGAACGCTGGATCGATCTTGATCGCCCGGATCTTGTTGTTTGTATCGGCAGGTATCAGAATGAGCTTCCTAAGAAGATCAAATCACGTGGCAAGGACGCGCACCTTAATCACGAGGAGCTGGTGCAGACGATGAAATGGAAGCAAATAGTAAGTTGCTTTTTTTTTCCTCGTTGGAATAACACCCAGATTCTGCCAAGTCCAAGTAAAGTTCACCTTAAATAAATATTAAGTTGTAGTTAAATTAGACAAGTTTTAATAACTGCTTTCATTCTATTTAAAAGGTATACGAGAGAGGAAAAATTATATTAGCAGTAAAATATGAATAGTATTTTTATTTTAATATACATATAATAGCTACACAAATATTATAGAATATGTGTACATATAAAGTATTATAGTTTACGATTTATAAACTATATATATACATAATCATAAAAAATTGCATTAATATAAATCTTAAAATAGAAAAACAATGTTATTCTTGTGCAAATAATTTTCGAGAGAGAAGGTAGTGTCATTTTCTATTTCAAATTATTGATTGCTCTAATATATATAAAATTTGCCGATTTGGAATTTGGTAAAGTCTGAGTCTAGTTACAATATTCTTCGCGATGTTCGATAAGCGTAAATCGAAAGATTTTCGCGAAATCAAGTATTGTAATTCACGATCCAAGTGTTTCACGAGGCTGACTGCCATTTTGTTTTCAGCGCGGCAAGTTCTACCCACAGCTGTCCTACCTGGTGAAGGTGAACACACCGCGCGCCGTGATGGCGGAAACGAAGAAAGCGTTCAAAAAGCTTCCGAATCTCGAACAGGCAATTACGGCGTTATCGAATTTGAAGGGCGTCGGTACCACGATGGCGTCCGCCCTGCTCGCCGCAGCATCGCCGGAGAACGCGCCCTTCATGGCTGACGAGTGCCTGATGGCGATACCGGAGATCGAGGGCATTGATTACACCACTAAGGAATACCTAAACTTCGTCCAGCACATTCAAAACACCGTCGAGAGGCTGAACAAGCAGAGTAAGTGATTATGAGTCATTTATATCCGCGTGGTATGCATTCGAGTTGCGCATGTTACTGCATCTAGTTCTTGGAAACGAGATTCTTTGATTATGGAATCGTTAAATCTTAATTTTTCGATTTCTTACATTTTCACATTTTACATGTGTGTGTGTGTGTGTGTGTGTGTGTGTGCGCGTGCGTGCGTGCGTGCGTGTGCGCGCGCGCGCGCGTATATATATATGTATATATATGTATATGTATATATATATATATATATATATGTATGTGTGTGTGTGTGTGTGTGTGTGTGTGTATGCAGAATTTTTTATGTAAAAATATTTTAAATATCCGGAATTGCAACGAAAATTATAGAACATCTTTAAATAATATAAAAAATTTTCTTTGCTTTTCAGCGTCAAATGGCAAGTCATGGAGCCCACATAGAGTCGAGTTAGCGCTATGGACACACTACGTGGCATCTGAGCTGAAGCCAGAGTTGCTCGACGGCATCCCGGGCTCGACGGAGAACGGCAACTCGCACGGCGCCAGCAATGGCGAGGCAACGGAGCCATCGGATGACAGCAATCAGGAGACGGTAGCGAATGGCAAGGACACGGCGGCGCTCGATCCGGCGGCGATTGACGAGAACAGCACGACAACATCCTTCACCGAGGATTCGATGGACAAACCGGCGACACCGATCACCGCCGGCGATCACGCCGTCGTAGGCGCCAGCGAGGACACAAACGATTCCATCATTACCAACGACAGTAGCAACAACGCGACGCCACGACCTACCGATAGCGAGGACACCGAAGAGGACTCGCAAGACGCGCAGGAGCCGCCCACCAAGAAGAATAAGAAGTGACCCGATCGGCTCGGTGACGCGACAAGCAACAACGTCAGCACTTTCGTGCCCGCCAGAAGTCTGTCGATCATTGCGGCACCGCGTCGTCGATTCTGAATCATCGATCCGGATGATGGACCGACGGACGGACGGACGACGGATGGACAGACGAACGGATAGGTAGAATAGAAGATGGATGCACGGACGGACGGACGGACGCGGATGGATGGATGAATTATTCTATTTGCGCGATTGCTTGGACGGAGCATAGCCGCTCGCTTCATCCTCGGCTCTTATTGTGGCAGGGGAAGCGAGAAAAAAGGGAGGGATTCGCGGAATTTCAAAATATTCTGGATGGATTCTGAAATCCTCGAATCTTTTATCTCACTCTGTTTCTCTCCCTCTGCGGATCTTTCCCACATCTCATCCACGATTATGTTTCGTTTTCTTACGGCTCCTCCCGTTCTAGTAAGGATTTTTATCGAGTGACCGACGAATCTGCATTCTCGTTGATGCTAAATGTCAGTTGGTGATACAGCTAGATTCTCACAATCTGTTCGGACAATCTCGTGCATTCATGTAAATGTCAACAAGAGTTTTGCACCGTCTTTTGATTATGGATCTCCTGTACAAAGTATGTTGGAGCGGGCGAGGAAACGTGAAAGTATATACATACTCAATGTTGCTAGAAATAAAAGATTTTCGCGAATATATACAAATAAGACATAAACCTTTATATCCCTATTAACTATATTTTGCAGATTTTTTATAATTCCTTTTACTAATATATATCTCGAATTCTTTTGAAATGTTTCACGTAATATTTAAGATCTTTGATTTTTTTGGAGATTAAAAATTTACTGAAGCTTTCAATTACCTTACATTTGTTGAAAAAAACTAAAAATCGTGAAATATGAAAATTTTGCGTTCACAGAATTAAAGTGCTTAAATTTTCTGATCTATATATATGTTGAATCACTTACGTTGGTGGATTTATCTTTACATTGTTGGATCTTCGAATCGCCAAATCCGCCCGAATGCTTCTCCCTTCCACGATTCCTTTTCTTGATCGCCGCTCTTCAACGCAAACACAACTGCCGTTCTACAAACAAGAAGATGATGCAAAACTTTCTTGAAATATACATTTCTCGTACACTTTCTAATCCACCCTTCACAATGTCATATGTCCTAAATAACGAGACTCCCTCGTTCTATTTATCTTCGATCGTCGCAACCTTTCGTCGGAATTTCTAATCGTGAAACTTATTTGTAGCATAAATTTTTTTTCTTTTTCTTCAAGATAACCACGATAGATAGTTAATTTAATTTTAAAAATGTGTAAAGCTATGTTGTATGTTTATGCGTAAGTGGTCATCGATTTTACAAACTGTACATCGTCATTTCAATTATGAAATATGCACTCATAATACACGCGAGTTGAGTATACAAAGAATAAAAACTAAATACACTTTTTATTTCTTGCCTATTATGAGAGAACTGTAGCAAGATTCAAGGATTCTACGTGAGCATAAATATACAACATCAACAAAATTTTACAAGTTCCCAATTAACAATCTTCAGTTTTTTTGACAAATGAAAAAGATAAGGATTTTTGCGATCAACTTGCAAGCGATGTTTTTTGAAAATATTAAGAAACTTAATTAAATATTTTTGCATACTTAAATTTTGGAAATATTTGGATTTTTTAAAAGAATCTTTGTAGAATCATAGATTTCTTTTCAGGATGCGTGTAGTGTTTTCAGTTATTTGATGATCGATCAAGTTTTAGTTTTGCGCAATGTGAATTAACGTACGGTGGAGTTCTCGAATTATTCCTTGGGAAGAGATGATCATTGTTGCAAAAAGTAAAAGAGGGAGAGGAAAAAAGAAAGAGTGAGAGAAGGGGAGATGTATGTGAATGGGGAGAGGGGAAGAAGAGAGCAAATCACTCCGTGAGCAGTAAAAAAAAAACAAAAGCGAAAATACTGGACATAATGATAATATTAATATTAATAATAATGATAAATAATTATTATAATTATAATTATTATAATACCGAATCATTACCATAATTTATATACCTAATGAGAAAACTGCATGTCAGAGTGATGCATGGAGCAAACCAAATACCTTGTAAGTAAAAAAAAAAAAACTTTAGAAGGAAATAAAAGTAATGCTTTCAGTCCAAAAAAACAACATCGAGCTCAGTAAAATAGTGTCCGGCCTGCATACACATATACACATATATAATTATGCGCGTTCTTAGTTCTAAGTATCCTTAAGTATACGTAGTTTGTATTTACTTGAGAGTTCTTTTGAACAATATTGATTGCTATTACCGAAGAACTTTCATCTATAATCTTAGACTTCTAAATTTTGTTGTTATGAATTCCTTAATGAACGTTTAAACTTCCTAAATTTCTCTAGCTTTTTAATTCTTAAGGTCTAACTTTTATGTCAATAGATCTCTCCTTGCTACCTTCTTCCTTCATTTTATACATTTCCTCTTTGATTTATTTCGCAAAGTCGAGCCCTTTAAAGCATTTCGCTTCTTTCACATTTTTATAGAAATCGATTTTTTAAAGCAAGATAGCGATAACTTTCGATTATGCCAAAAGTAAAATCCGAATTATCTTCACTACTTATGAATTTTTGAACGCATATCACGGATTTTAGATTCACGTATCGATGTTCTGCGACAGTTTTAAATTTATAGAAAATTTCTTTTATGCATATATTATTTTCTTCATATTTTAACAGGAAAAAATATGAATTTTCATAGCGATTTTAGAGAAGAAAGTATTGATTCTGCCAAAAGTAACGACGTCGTACGAAAAAGGTGAAAAGTCTTGATACGGGAATTTCCGAAACATTGATTTGTCATTCTCTCTAGCTTCGAGCGAGCGTGACACGACGTCTTTGTGGATACGTGCGAAAAGTGAAAGTAAAACATGTCTCGCATCTTACCGACTTTCTCTCGACGTAGTCGTCGCTTTAACTCCACGCCGTTGTCGTTGCCGTTCATTCCGTTGGGAGCGAAGTGAAACCAAAGTTGCGGCCGCAGAACCACGTCCGTCTTCGACCACCATAAGGATGTGTCTTTACTCTCTCCCTGCTACAGTATTAGTGTCTTAATTTTTTTTTTTTATATTGATCATTAATCTTATAAATATATATTTCGACTATAACTACGTGCATAAAAAATATCTTGTGGAGAAAATTAATCAATTTACATAATTATATAAGTTATTTTTTTAATAATTATTAATAATTATATATTATATAGATATATATAATATATTGTTATATATTATTAATTAATTTACTTTTATTCTTATGCACCGCAGAAGTTAATAAAAAAAGAATATTTTTTATATATATATGAAAAATATAAAAAAGTAAAAAGTGTATGTTTGGAAAAATATTGAAATTTGAGAGATGATTTCTCGGTACGTTTTTTAAAATTATAACAATTCTAATATTGCTCGGGAAAAATGGATTTTATAATCGTGATAATTTTAATAATGGTGAGCAAATACGTACATAACAATCACTTGATCTTCAATTCTAAATAACACATTTTTGACGAAGGTCTGTAGATCAAAATTTTTAAGTACAAATTTATCATTGATTAAAAACACTGCGCAAAATTTAGAGTTCCACAGTTCTATAGTTGTGCTCTCTCTTTTTCTAAAAATCTCAGTTAAAGCTTTCTTCTTTTGGACTTAATCTGGTGAAAACACATTCACTTTCTCAGAAGTACTGTTCTCTTTGTACTGAGCATTCCTTTAATCCTTATCCGTTATGTTCCGTTTGTTTGTTTACTAAGCTATATACCTGAAGGACATAGAAACATCGATCGAGTCGTATACAAAACTAAAAAAAATGTTAAAAGACATAAAATACAATATGGTGAAAGAGAATCGAGATGAATCACCGGAAGGTAACAGGCTAAACGAGCATCGTAAAGCTATATCGTTGACCTTCGTAGGATGGAGCGCGGCAATAATGACACTTTACAGCTTACACTTGTTGATTTATATCGACACGGTAATTTTGTTCAGTCATTTGTGTTCGTATATATACTATTAAATGGAGATACTTTCCCTTTGGGATAAAAATCATTATTGCTTGCCCACGCAGTCCTGCCTCTACATTAGCTGGTATAAAACTGAATCTCTAATACATGATTATGAAAGTAGAATCAGGTCTACAGAAGAGAGATATAATTTAATCTTAAGTTTTCTTTGTATCCGATTAAACACTGAGTCAGTGTGAAAGCAAATATTTATGAATCCCTTTAAATCTTTGCAAACATACGTATATGAAGAGTTTAGATGTAGAGTGAAAAAAATTCATAATTTTTGCAAGATAAGAAAATCCTTAATTTATCGGTTTTGTACAATTAATTTTGTATTCTTTATAAAATATATATAATTTAGATTGATGAAAAAACAAATAAATTGTAATCCGCGAATTATAAGATTTAATTTAAATTATATTAAACTAAATCTCGTAAAATATCCCAGATTACACTTTATCCATTCTTGAATTTAATCGCACTTATTGTTAATCCACTCTTGCCCTTTGGACTCGCATTCATTAAGTATTCAAGGCAAATATTTCGTTCTAGAATAGCCGCGTTTAGGTAAATGTAAGGGCAGGGAAATATGCGCAATATTTAGATATTTATAGACTTACATTTTTAAATATTTATATTTCACGCGAAAGAATGTTTTGAACGCAAAATTGGAACCGTGATCGCACAGAGGAACAGGAGATAAGAGCATTTATTAAATTCATTGTTTATGCTGGTCTATTGTTAATTCCGACTACGTGTTTTCAGACTACGCGATTTACATGCGCGCGTTCCTCCAGAGTCCGGTTTTTCAGCCGGTACTGAGATTGTTGAAACCGGTTTGCGACGAAGAAGCGAAGCGAGAAGTCCGCAAGAACTCGAGCTTACTTAAGCGTGCCGGAGTCTCCTGTCGAAGACAAAAAAAAACTCGTTCCTATTTCGCAGCGGCGTTCATCCGGGTTTTTAGCGCGATTCGCAAAATCCGTTTCTGATCCGCGACGATTGAAGAATTCCGAGATGCAAAGATTCGCGAACACATCAATCATACAGTCTTCGAGAAGCAATCGGGCATCTAAGAATTTGAGAAGCACGCGAGGAAATTCGGAGAAGGTGGAATTCGAGAGTTGTAAGAGATATACCAGGCGCGTTTCGCATAACTCGTAACTTTAATTTTAATGAGAGATTCTCTCACACACGTTTGCATTCGCTTCTTTCCTTGGAGAGAGAGATATCAATAATCTTGGAATTGTGAATTATAGAAAGGAATTTCTTGCAAACCAAGATTCAAGGACACGATATAACACGAATAGATAAAAAACCAAATGACTCTACCATGAATAATGTAATTCGAATTTAATGTATATATAATATTTTCATCTAATATTTTTTTCAAATGGGTTTTTTAATAAAATTGTAATTTCTGATATACATAACATTTTGAAAATTGCAGAGTTTTGTGACATAGAATGGATCTTGCTCGAAAAAGTAAAGCTAAAAGAACATGTATCTTAAATTCATGAGAGAATCTTTCATTAAATTTACATGTATATATCGACGACTGCGAATTGACCGAGAAATTCGTCGTTAAAAGATAATGCGGTAAAAACGTGATACTCTATACAGTCAATATTGACCTCCCTTAAGCAACACGGAGAATCTTCGACAAAGATACATTCATAGATATAAAATTCGAGGAATTGAAGACTCTTAACAAAATCATGTGACCGTAAACATTTTGCGGCCCAAAAAAATAATAAAAACAGAGAGAGAGAGAGAGAGAGAGAGAGAGAGAGAGAGAGAGAGAGAGAGAGAGAGAGAGAGAGAGAGAGAGAGAGAGAGAGAGAGAAATTTTCTCTCATCTCCTTATTCACATACGTTCAATCCGCTCCTTCTGTCGTCAGTCACAGATTAGAAACGAAGGTAAAGCACCATCGAAGAAAGGGCACCAAGAGAACCAGGCCAGGAGAGAGAGATAGGGTGCGGTTGGGGGGAAGGGTAGGGGGGCAAGAGCGAGTGCAATGCATCGCGGTCACTCCAGTGACCTAGTAACGTCCACCGCGACCTTAGTTGCGACGTGTTCACCCGTTTAAACCACCCTTCGTCCCCCCCTTTCCCCCCCGGCCATGGTTCCCTCTCGCCATCATCATCCTCCTACTCCCCCCTCTCTCCCTTTCTCCTATCCGCACCACACGTGACACCGATGCAGCGTGAGGGGGCGAAGGGGGTCAGGCGAGGGATATTCTCGCAAGGTGCGGAAAGGGGGAATCAAGAGGGAGAGGGGGAGAGAGAGAGAGAGAGAGAGGAGGGCGGGCAGGGAGAGGATGATATATACAAAACACAAGGTCGCAAGAGAAGTGCGATTGTGTGGACGGCCGTGTCAGTGAAGATGCGGTGACGTAATACTCGGCGACGACGGGAGCATGTGATCCGCGCGGTGGTAGCGTTATCATGGTGTTTACCATATGACATTGCCTCTATGTTCGCCGGTGTCTTTCGTCATATCTCCGTGCCGTTTAAGATTAAAGTCGCTGAAAAAAGTCGGAGGAATTAGATGAAATAGAACTCGTACAGTAGATCGAGATAGATTTTTGATGTGCTCCAAATTAAGCAGCACTTATTTGGGAAAAAAAGAAATAAATCCAAGAGTGTCGGCTTACTCGTATTTACATTGCAGTAGTCGACAATACGAGTTCGATAAACATGTGGACTGCGCGTGACTGTAACGACGAGAATTTCGCCAAACTCCCAGATATGATAATTTATACATATATATATATAAAATAGTATATATATATATATATTAAATTTAATATTTATAATTAATATAATATTTTATAATATTATATATGTATATATAATATTAAAATATTATATATATTTAAATATAAAAAAATCAAAGTCAAAAGATCTGTCGTTTTACATGTAAGTAGTTTCAACTTGATTAAATTTATTCATATTTATTTGTATTATTTGTATTCTAAAAAAAATGAATCTTTGTGTGAATTGATCTTTTTCTCAGAGAGATGTAAAAATTCGTCACATTTTAAATCGTACACAGGATTTCGTATACACTTCAGTGCTGAGAATGTTGTTGCCGAGTTGTAATAAAACGATTTTGAAAATTAGTTCTAGTACGTAGTAATTTTAGAGAACGTATTTGGTATTTGAGAAACTTTCGAAACACCCGGTGCAAGGTAGAAATGTAATCGCTTCGACGTCGAGCGGATACTCTCTTACCTGGCGATATGCCATATTTTCCCCGAAGGTGGAAACGGAGCCGAGATAGAAGAGCCGAGGACTAAGGACGGAAAAGGGATGGTGCACGGAACATAATCTCCCAGCGGTATTCCCGGACCCTCCGCTGGGGTAGCGCGAAAGCTCATTAGAAGTCGCCCTTTGAAAATCGTCCTGCTACAAGCAGCTGTCCCTACAGTGCAGTAACGGACGCTTCGTGGCGCAATTTTTCAAGATATTTGACTCCGACAATTCTACGTAGAAATTCAGGGATTTTTTTTCAAAAAATTCTTCTACATCTCCTGATCACGTACCGCAGTTTTGAAGTCATACTTTGCAAAGTTCGCAAAGTTCCAAAGATGTTGCAAATCTGAAAGTTGCGTAAAGGTGTTACAAAGAAATAGGAAAGTTGTGAAAAAATGTTACAAAAAAAGAGGGGTCTTTGAAAATCTTGAAACACATTCTTGAGCACATATCTATATACGTATATCTTCAGATTATTATTTAGAACAGTTTTAACTTTTCTAGAATCCATTTTTTAGCAGAATATTGAAAATGTAAGTATGCTTTCGAAATGTAAAATGAATAACAAAACTTTGATTAATTTTAAATCTCGATTTTACTAGATTTTTAATTTTTATGTTAGTTTAAAACTTAATTTAATAAATTAATGACGAAGTTATTTCAACTTTTTCCAGAAAATATGTTAATTAAAACTTTCAGATTAAAGTGGACCAGGAAACCTGCGTAATTTTTATTTTTAGTAAAGCTAATTTGATTTGATTTTTTCTAAGTACACGTGCAAAATTACTTTTTCAGACATTCATAATTCTCTGAATTTTCTCAAATATCAAACTTTACCTCTTTTCATGCAGAATTACCACTGCTTGCTTTAAAACATTTATATATATAATAATCTTCACTTTTTATAAAGATAAAATTCTACACATTTATTAAATATAAAATTTTCTCGTTACTTTATAAATTTGTGTATAGCACGTCCTCTTGATTTTAATCGCTCTTTCCTTGTATTGTTAGTTTTGTAAAACATAATGTAGCTCTTCCGTTGTTGTTTGAAAAAAACCTTGGGTACACACTATATATTTCCCCACACAATACGTCCCTGTGCTTCGCTTTAGTGCTTCGTATGTACATCCTGCAGGGACGTGGCTCAAAGGGACGACAAAGAGCCGGTTGGACCGTAAGCCTTGAAGGGCGGGCAGCCCTACGAAGGGGAAACGGGTTCCATGCTGCCGTCAAGTCTTCAATGGGACCCTATGGAATACTCTGAAAAATTCAAGCCTGAGCTTCTGCTTCTGCTTCCGCCGTCGAGGTGCAAAGGTTTCGTTGAGCTGAAGCTGCAAATTAATCGAGAAATAGCTTCACATTCAAAAATATATTTCTGGATTTAAAATAAATAAGAATTAATATTTTGAAAAATGTATATTATCTATTTAGTAGCAGTAGCTTCGCGTAAAAGAATTAAATTTTATATATAAAATAAAAAAAATCGATATTTTAAGGAATATATTAAATTATTAACAATAACATCGCATCTTTACAAAATAAAATAAAATAAAATAAAATTATACGAGCATAGAAAAGACATGTTTTTCAAGCAATGTGTTAAGCCATTATTGATATTGATTTGCGTTCAAATAATTAAATATTATATCTGAAAGATATATGTATATGAAAAATCTCATTTAATTAACTCATTGGATTAACAATTTATCGTTTCTTTCAAATATAGATATCATATAGAAAACATAATTGAATGAATCAGAAATAAATTAATCCATAAAAGTGGAGAAGATATATATCTGGAACAATATAAAATTTTTTTCTTGCATTTCATAAATTTAAATCAATCAAAACTATTGTTTAATTAATCAATTCATCTTGCCATCATAAGAGACGCGTTCATTGAGAGATTCTCTTCTTTAAAAATTCCTATTTATAATTATATTTAGCGCAGAAGGACGCCGCGTGCTCGCGCTGTACCCGGTTCGTTTCCTCGTTTCGCGTTTCGTTCAGTGACCCTCGGAGGCCGCGATCGATATGTACAGCTCTATATATTTGTGTATATATATATATATATATATATATATATATATACATATATACATACACACACATATATATATATATATGTACTCGCGAGTTTCAATTATATAAACGCCGCACACTCCCGTATCTTGCCGATACAGTTGCTCTGCCATGCGCCGCGCTATCGGCAACACAATTAATACATCTATTTAACATATTCAGTATTTCGCCGCCGTTATGTACCGCATGTAATATTTACGGCATAAAATATTGACGACGCTATAAATAATTGCCCGTAGGTGCGCGTATTATCGCACTTCATTGATATTGATCGTTGTATATATATGTAGATATATACTTCGTGCAGCTCCCTGTATACAATGTGGTTTCGATTATATAACTCCGATCATCGATTCGGACGTCTAACGAAGAGTTAAAACTAGAATTTCAGATTTCATCGCAATTCCAGGATTATCAATACATTTATGTCTGTCAAATATATTTTTATATCGATGAAAAGGTAGATTATATGCGTAATTAATATCATCATATCTTTAATGCTAATAATTATATCGCGATTAATTACTACATTAGCTAGATGAAAATATGTGTGGATATAGAAACCTATATTTCTTCAATAAAATCTATTAGATTAAATTTTCTGATATAAATACTACTAATGTAATCATGATATATTATTCCTCTATATTACTGTGATGACTTGTACCATATTTCTTAACTTTTGTAAATTTTTTATCACATACAGCATTGATAGAAAAAGCGTAATGTTATTTTATGACATAATAAATAAAAAGAATAAAAACAAGATGTATCTCATGTTAAAAGATGTGTAAAAAATGTAACGATCTTGTTAACTATTGTATATAAATATAAAAATGTTTTAAAATGTTAAACTGTTTGAGAGATCTCGGGAAGTTAATATATCTATAGACTATATCTCTAAAACTTTTTGAATTTAATAGCGAAGCTTGAAATTACAAGTGCAACGAGGAATAATTGTAATACTCGTGATAATTAGTAGTTGCTATATATGCTAATAAAAATTTAATTTGCAATATATATATATATATATACATACTGCATATGTAACTGTATTTCTCGTAAAAAAATATCTGGAATTGCAATATTTTTGTGATAAAGTTCAAATTTTGGTAAAATTGTTTGAAGTTGATCCCAATCTATCCTAAATAAGGTATCAAAATAATATATAAATAGAAAATGTTTAAAAAGCAAAAATATATATGTAGTATAACTCTTATTATGGTAATAATATCTAATTATATATTATAATATAGCAATATGTAATGTGTAATTGATGAATTAAATAAATTCATCGCAAGCATAAGACATTTAATGACCGGAACATTGATCGCAGGGAGAATCCAGGATGATAAAAGAACGCTACATATATTAAGCAACCAAGCGTAATACAACAATTTTATGGATTTATATCGAAATATTTTGTAATTTTCTTAGATATAGTAATTGTGATGAAAGATATAAATATTTCATGATTCTATAGATTGATGTATCCATTTAAAATTGACATTTTCATAAATTAAACAATCTTAGAATTCATAAATTTTACAAAAATGAAGTGCTTATATTAGTGCTAATGAGAATAAAAGAGGTAGGGAGTTACTAGAATCTATAAAGGATACAGAGCAGGATGTAAAAACATCCTGAAAAGTTAGAATCGAGAAGAACCATTCTAGAATCTGCAGCCAAGAACGTTATTTATAGTATCACAAATGGAGCATCCAGGAATTAAAATTAATCCGCGCAAGAATTGACAGATTTAATAAGAGTTAGGAATGTATAACAAGAATTAGGAAGAAAAAAATATTTATTAGAAACTGGAACTCTGGAAGAATATACTCAGATTACAAAGGACACTATAATACAGTGTCTTCATGCAATAAGCTAAAAAAAATTCAAGAATTCCGCTGGGATGTGAGAAGTATAACGCCGAGACAAAACTAGAATACGAGGATACGATTATCCGAGATTACTATCAGGCAGCTCTCGACACCGTGCGAAGATCCATCTGCCTACAAGAGTACGCGGGACGAAAGTGTATCAGTGGTACAACACACACACACACACACACACACATACACACACCATTCCAGCTCCCACCTTTTCCTCCGCCGACCGCATCCCTCTCCACCCCTCCGGCTGTTTTATAGTCGACACGTCTGCCGAGTGTCTGAGCCGTCTAAGCGATACATCGACCTCTGTCGAATCTATAGTTCACTTCGGCCCCCGCCGTGCTAATCGATGAATGTGGGAGGACATCAAAACGAGAGAGGAGGGACTCGATCGCGTGTATTGCGATGTAACGCAGTGTGTACCATCTCTCTTCCTTTCTCTCTCTCTCAATTTGAGAGAGGTAGACAATGAGAGGGAAAGAGAGATACACAGAGACGAAAGAAAATCCGTAGAATAGGGTGACCATTAGGAAATTATTGAAATTAAACTGACGAATTGTAGGTATATGATCCTACTTGATGGAACCCTTGTCAGGGTGAGGGGAAGATATAACGGTTTAACCGAGGATTTGCAAGTTCACAAAATGGTAGAAGCATCTAAACTCAATATTGAAGAACTTGAAGCAGAAGAGAAGACGTAATACCAGAGAAATAAACGTTGAAGATTAAGAAGGTGAAAGTTTTACATGATAAGCATTAATTGAAAAATCTTAGAATTGAAGATTTCCTGAAGTAACTTCTGGTCCAGCCGCTCGACAAAGAGTCTCCAATTATCCTAGACTCGTTAAAGATCCATCTAAATTTATTCACAATCTGCTCATCTAAAAAGAAACGCAGTCAGAAGAAGAAAATTGTGTGACAATCAAATCGATCTATTTCGAGCGAGGTCATTACTTATGCTGCACCTTATATAATGCAAGCTACTAAAAGAGAGACAGACGGGACGGTGGCAAGGGAGGCGAGAGGATTACGAGGAAGAGGTGGAGAAGGAGGAAGAAGAGGAGGGTTGCGGAAGGGGACCAGTGAGTACAAGTGCATGACGTAACGGTTCATTCATCCCGAGACAGGCGATAGAGGATATCCCGGTCAATGGTATACTTATGCATGTAAACGCGCGCACACGTATGACGTACGTAAGTATGAGTATGCAGCATGCACATGTCCGTCCCGCTGTTCATTTCTTTTTTTTTTCCGGACGTACGCACCACGTGCATGCGTGCATGCGGAGATATGAAGCAACACGTGATAGAATAATGTAGAAATAGAATGTCCGTCTGAGTTTTTTTTTCTCGAATCTTTTTTTTTGCATTCTTCTCAAGTTAGAGATAAATAAAGTTCTTGGCTGCGATTCTAGAATGGTTCTTAGAATTTTTTGTATTCCAAGTATATTTCTCGATTCTAACTTTGCAGGATGTTTTTACATCCTGCTCTGTATCCTCTATAGATTCTAGTAACTCTCCCTATCTCTTTCATTCTCATTAGCACTAGTATAAGCACTTCATTTTTGTAAAACTTATGAATTCTAAGACTGTTTAATTTATGAAAATGTAAATTTTAAATGGATACATCATTCTATAGAAGAATCATGAAATATTTATATCTTTCATCACAATTACTATATCTAAGAAAATTACAAAATATTTCGACATAAATCCATAAAATTATAAATTTAAAAATACAGAAAAAAATATATTTCATAATTCACTCTCTATAGATAATATGAACTAACAAAACTAAAAACATGTATTTATACTTGCTTTTAATATAAGAAATATATAATTGCTTTTAACATTCTAACGCGATCGTAATATTCTTCATAATTCTAACTCATCAAATTTATTTTATACAATCACGAATAATACCGTTCGATAAATCAATATGTATTTAATATATTTACATCAATTATATTTACGTCATATACGGCGTCTTTGCAGGATGCACTCCGCCTTCTCTAAAAATCCTCATTCACACATTATCCTTCTAGGATGGTCTCTCTGGGTTCTCTTCCCGTGTCCTTCAAATTTGGATATAGCTTCGCTTTAAGACCATCACTGTTGATTCTACCATGAAAGTCCGGTTTTCTATCCTTTGGGGCGCTGCGCTGTAGCCAAATATCCCAGAGACTCTTCGATCCAGCATTGGCCTTGTGTAATTGCTTGTTCAGAGGCATTGACACGCTCGCCGGCGGCGACATCGGCGAGTCTGTCGTCGCTCTGATTACGCTAACTCGAGCAGTTCCGTCTTCCTTACTGAAGCTATGAGAAAAATCAATCTTTAGACTTTTAGATCTCCTAAATCTCCAAATTTTCAAACTTCTTATAGAATTATATCTTTAAAATACTTTTAGATATTTATACTTTTCGATCAAATCTCTGTTATTACTTTTTTTCTAATTGATCTCTTTCTCTTTAATTAATCTTTTGATTAGATCTCTAGATATTCAAACTTTCTAATTTCTACTATTTTTAAGTACAAATGTCATTTGTTCGTCTTGCTATTTTATATCGATGCAAATAAGTTTTCATTTATTCATATTCAATTCATTCATTCGCACAATAAAACAAAAACTTGCACTAAATTTTAATACAATAAAATAAAAGTAATAAATTAATCCTTTTTCTAATTTTTACTAATCTTTTCTAAACAAACAAAATTATGTACTATACATTAAAATGTAACTTCATAAATATGATTTTTATAATAGCATATTAAGAGAATAATGTCGATTACAATGCATTATATATGTATGCGAAATTTATAGTACTATAATATTTCTTCTTTTTAAAATATATAATAACTGCAATAAAATTAATATTTACATTACAATAAGAACATTACATTAAATAAAAATTGAAAAGTAAAAACAAATCAAGAATGTAAAAGAATATAAAAATAAAGCATTTTGTGATAATAAAAGGATTTTAATTAACCTCAAAATAATAAATAATTTATAAATCGCGTTTCTTTTATTTGTTTTTTTCGATTACTTAATTACCTGTCTAATTCGCGTAGAGCCTGATCAAGCTCTACCTTGTCCTTGTCGTCTTTATTCCTAATCTCCAATAGACAGTTCAGCACTTCGGTATGTGCAGCCGAGTTGTTCGCGTGATGTTTAAGAAATGTTTCCATCTCGTCCCAAAGCAAACGATAATGTTCTTCCCTGCGTACTCCTCCCTTTCCGCCGCGGCCTCCGCCGATGTTTGGCAGCGGCAACGCCTCGTGCTTCGCTTCCAATCCGAGTACACTAAAGATTATTTGTTTGCACTGTAACACTTCCTCCGTGCTTATCTCTTCCTTCACCATTAATTCCGAGAGCGGATCTATCACCTACGCAAAGAATTTAAGAATGCTTAGTATTAATAATTCTTCAAAATATATTCTCCTAATATATTCTCCAAAACTTAAGATTTCAATACTCGAGATCTATATCTCCAGAATATTTTGATATTATAATATTCCAAAGATTCTAAAATAATTTAAATTTTCAATATTATAGTAAGATAAATTAAAAAGTATTGCAGATATATATTTTAAGATTAAATCGGAATATATTAAAGTCCGTTAATTTCGATTATCTTAATAATTATTTTTAGATAGGAAAATGAAAATTGTGTGCTTAACTCTCCTTGAAAAAGCGATTCATAATTTTATTAATACAAACCTGTTTTAAGTTAAACATGAGAGTACTGGAAATAGTCATAGGCCAATACTTAGTATGACGTTCCAATCTTGATCTCATTTTTTCTACTAGACCATCATCATTAGAAGTGGAAATACGTTTAAATGGTATTAACATGTTATTTCGCATAAGGAAGCCAAAATCCTGTATCCAAAAATATTTCCAAATCAGGACAATTGTATTTATTATTGCAAATCAAAAATTTCGCATTTTACTTACAATAAAAACGAAAAAATATCAGTTTTTCTCTATTGAAAACAAAAATCTAATTGACATTAAAACAGAATATTTTATACAGAATTGATGTAGATTTAACTGATTATGTGTGCGTATGCAAGATTTTTAACAAAAGGTAATTAAAAATAATTAGTAATTACAAAAATGACCTACGGTTATTCTGTAATCCGTAACTCGTCCACCGCAGCCTTCGCTAATTGACGGTGGATCCTCGAGTACGCTTCGAGCAGTGGATAGAGTATGAATAAAAATCTCCCCACCGTGTGCTGCCAACAAATGAGAGATAGTCTTTCCACCAGTCTTCCTGGCCATTTCCAACATCACCGATCGTCCGTTTAATAAGAAATTGATCAAGCATGAGGACGGCCTACTGTTGACATCAACCGGTGTGATGCGATGCATCGCCGTGCAATACTGCATCTCCGATGCGCTACAGCCACGCGGTGTACACCATTTTAAAGTAACCGTCTCATATTCCGATCCTTCTTCGAAACGTCTGAATGTTTTTATCAACGCTGAATCTTGCGGATTGGCTATAAGAAGAGAAACTCCATTATTATTTCCGAATTTGAAGATCATTTTTGAAAAAAAGATTCTAATGATTGAGAAACCTTTTAAAATTGCCGTATGCGCGGCGGAAGAGTGAAATATCTCGACGTCGTAATTGGCGGAAGAACTGGCGTTTTGCTCCTCTTTCATAGGTATACCTGTCACTGTGGTGCTGGCTAGATCGTAGTGGGACAAAATCAGATGCGATAATTTGGAGTGAAGCGCTGAGGCTTTGATCGAATGCACTTCTACTGTCAGTAAGGGTGATATCTACAAAAAAAAAAGAATTAATATAGGCATTACTTTTCACACAAAATATATATATATATATATATATATATATATATAAAATATAGATTAAATAGCATTCACAGAAAATTCATAATTAATATAGGAAACATTTTTAATTGCTAAAGTTAAAATCGTACAAAAATATTTTCTTTTTGTAAAAAGTTGAAGAACATTAATTATTATATATAGCAATATCAAATAGATGGCAAGAATGTTAAAATGTAGTTATGAATCATTAAAAATATACCTCTCGAGGGCCTTGACTAGTGACTTGAGATTCGATGTTATTGGGATATATGTTCAATATAACCAAATGACAATAATCAATGGGTATCAGGCTGCAATCAATACGAGCAAAAATATGAACGTTTAAAATATTGTTGACATGACAATTTAATGGAATGTCTAAAAAAAAGTACTGACTGATCCGAGGCTAATGCAGTCTTGTTTTCCTGTGCTAGTTCATTCAGAAATATATTCTCTAAGCTCTTCATATTGCTGTTATCACGTGCACTTGTGATACATATTACTCTACCCCTGTTTACCAGCTTACTAGTGTTCTCGTTCAGAGAAGTCCTTTTCTCATGTTGTATCTCAGAGCACTCGTTCAGAGTTTCGATTGCCACACGCAGACCATGTATCACCGAATAATCCTCGCCGGGATCCGGTGTCTTTGTTGGCACTCCCAAAATGGCAGTGCCATTCATTATCTGTAAATGAAATAAGTTACATATTCTTAGTAATTACGCGTAAAATAAAAAACATTTGTTACTCAATAAGTATATAAATTTAAATTTAAATTATAACAATAAATTTAAAAAGACACTTACATGATTCAAGTTCTGTTGCAATGGGCTCCATGAGTTCAGTACATAAGCGGCACGATCAGTAACAACAAATCTAATCTGAAAAGAGGTATATGATATAACGAGACATTGTGATAACGTTAACGAATCTTGTTACAAAGTTTATTTAAAAGTGTATACCAATTTGCCTGTGGGAAAGAGGTCCCACACAATACGACAGTACTCCAACGAGGCCTCCACGCTAGTGGTCCACAGAGACTTGCAGACCGGTGCTAGCGGAATCAGATTCTGTCCTCTACTCTTCAGAAAGTCAAACTCCAATGGACACTCGGTGGAAATGCCGAAGTACGGAGTGTGATCCAGTACGAATATAGTCTTGTGATTCGCGGGATACATTTTCTCGCATTTCCTCGCTTACGAACTATATTACAATAAATGACGTTCTCTCACAGAGCGAATCTTCTCGTTCCTCGCATTCCACTTTTCAACATTTTAAGGTTAAATCGAATACGAATCGCGATATTTACGACAATAAACTTTCTCGTTAAATTTACCTGATATTCTATCAAATTATTCGTATATTATATATAAAATTTTCTTTCTTACATAAACAAAAGTTTAGAAAAATATATAAATTACACGTAATGCGTGCGGGATCTCCGCTCTGTACAATATTTGATTTTTGGAACATGTCTTTCAATTTTTACCTCTCAATTTTTCAACGCGCCGTTGTAAGAGTGCGTTCGGAAATCTTATCCGTAGGATAAGATTTAATTGACCAATCAGGACAAAGAAATCTTTGCTCCTTTTGTCCTGATTGGTTAATTAAATGCTGCTCAATCTATTCCACAGGTAAGATTTCCGTCCCAACGTAAGTATTATTTTTACATTCCATCGCCTAAAAATTATTTTATTTGAAATTAAATACAATCGATTTTTTTTAGCAGTTTCTTTTTTTCATGCTTGTTCATCTCGTCTAAAAATAACAGCTATTTTGATTATTCAGTCTGCTTGTAGACATATGGCGTATCTAACTTCCTTTTCCTTTCCCATTGTGGTCTCCTAGTGGCATCCTATAACGTAAGGCTCGCTACATTTTTATCTAATTTTTTTGTATTTTCCATGTAAAAAGTTAAGCAAAATAGATTCGTTATAAGTACGAGCGTTTCTAAAGTTTTATCTCAAATAAAATTGCGACTAGAACATATATTTTTAATTGCCGACTTGTAAAATGTACATTCGATGCACGTGGCAGGTTCTATAATTTTAAACTATGTTATCAATGTAATTCTATGGTTAATTTTTTAAGCATATGTTTTCGAACAAGAGAAAGCAGTTAATTATCAAACGATTCTTATATGAATACTTCTGTAATTAAAGTGTATTAGATTGATATATCGCTTGATTTTGAGGTTATGAATGGTCACTTTTTTTTGGCGCATTTTCCGGATATAATAGTCTTATACTTTGTTGTATAAATTTCTATGAATTTAATACATTATTGAATTTTATATATATTTCTTTATTTTTGTACGAGTTATAAAATTAATTTTTTAACTTTATATAGACTTATAGAATTTATATAGACTTTAAAATTAGAGTCAATTTATTTCACTTATAAAGCTCAATTTTCAACAATTGCTTTTTTTTTTTTTTTGCAAAATAAAAATAGTTTGAAGAATGTATTAAAAAAATGTATTTTAATATATACAAAATATCAGGTAATTAAGCTAGGTATTATAAATTAAAAATAAATCTTTATTTCAGGTTGACTCGTAATTCAACCACAACGTTAAAATGTCAGGAGGTTTAGACGTATTAGCCCTCAAAGAGGACGATGTTACCAAGATGTTGGCTGCTGGTACCCACCTGGGTGCTGAGAATGTCAACTTCCAGATGGAACAGTACGTCTACAAGAAGAGAGTCGATGGTAAGTTATTCATTTAATTCAAACATTATTTAAATGTCATAGTGTACATTACAGTTTTTCAATCTTTGTACATTTCTATAAATGTAGGTGCTGGTGTAAATGTTATCAATCTGCGTCACACCTGGGAGAAGCTGCTGCTCGCGTCTCGTGCCATTGTCGCCATCGAGCATCCTAGCGAGGTTTTCGTCATCAGTTGCCGTCATTCGGGTCAAAGAGCCGTGCTGAAGTTCGCAGCCCACACCGGCGCTACCCCCATCGCTGGACGATTCACTCCCGGCGCATTTACCAATCAGATCCAGGTGAAAAAAATATAGCGAACGTTTCATTTCACTTTACATTGCATTGAAAACAGATTAGCAATGATGAAACATTCTATTCCAGAATCGACACTTGTTGGCTTTTTTTTGGCTTAATCTTTTCTGATTTTATTTCAATGCCATCAGATATTTTGAGAAAAAATCGAGTGCGTATTCTAGTGATTTTGACTTTTTCTTTTAGGCTGCCTTCCGTGAACCGCGTCTGCTGATCGTTACGGATCCGTCCACCGATCATCAGCCCATCACCGAAGCCAGTTACGTGAATATCCCGGTCATCGCTTTCTGCAACACCGATTCGCCGCTGCGCTTCGTGGATATCGCGATCCCGTGCAATACTAAGAGCTTGCATACCGTTGGTCTGATGTGGTGGCTGCTCGCTAGAGAGGTGCTTCGGCTGAGAGGGTCTATCCCGCGCGAGACCAAGTGGGACGTGGTGGTCGATCTTTTCTTCTACAGAGATCCCGAAGAGGTTCGTGCAATCTTGTCGCTTCTTTCTCCCCTTTTTCGTCCATTTTTTATTTATTTTTCAAGTTTAGTTACAATAAAAGATCCAAAAACAAATCTCTGTTGGTTTTTTTGTGACTTATCTTTTCTGACAGAAGGTATAATAAAAAGAGAAAAAAAAACTTCACGCTGTATTTGGATCATGGTAACCAGACGCGCGAAATCTCTTCTTTCCAGGCGGAGAAGGAGGAACAAGCCGCGAAGGAGATTGCGCCAGTGAAGGAATTCACGGGTCCGGTGGAGACTGCCCCCGCTCCGGAGCCCGGCTGGGTTAACGAGGTCGAATCGACCACCGTGCCCACCGAGAACTGGGCCGACGAGGTACCTCCGGCGACCGCTGTCGTTCCCCCGGCAGCTGGCGCCGCGCCGACATTCCAACCAAGCGGCGACTGGGCCGCGCAGGTAAGACATTCACTTCGAATATCAATTTTTTTTTTCATTTATTTATTAAATTTAAATTGTGCTCTTATAACATTTCTGTGAGCTGTAATAAAGCGTCGCGTTTCCTTTGATATATATGTATATGTGTGTACATATATTTACATATATTCCATAATTTCACATTGATATTTATTATTTACATCCTTGTCACTTTGTATATAATTATATTAAATGACACGAAAACTATTATGATTACTTGTCTAGCCTCCAGAGGAGTGGTCGACACCTGTGGCGACCGCCGCTACTCAAAGCTGGGGAGGTGCGACCAGCGAAAAATGGTAATCTCGCGCTTGCCGACATCTTGGGAACAATGTATACCTTGTACAGTGTCTGTAACAGGACCTTTTGAAACGAAATCTCTTGATCTTTTTTCATACTTTCATCCTGAACCTGCATCCTGTATCCTCATATCATTCATATAATTTTTATGATGTTTGAACATTTAATCATTGCAATATCTTGCATGCTACACGTTTAATTGTAGGATAACTTCAAATAAGTTTTATTTTATCATGATTTAAAAATGAAATATTTTTTAAATGTTTTGAGTCTGCAGATTAAAATTTGCTTAGAAAAATATAAAAATTAGCTAGTGTGCATATAATACACTTTCTTAGGAATTTTAAATATGCATTGCATACATATGTACGTGTACACATTAGGTAACTGTTTTATAAGACTTTCTTAAACAAATTTTAATCTGTAGTGTTACGTAATTTTAGTCTTATGTGTACACATAACACTAATGGTATTAAATATCAAAAAATTTGGCAGTTTTTATGAAATATAAGTACGTATTTTAATAGTACAACTAAATACGAAACTTTACGAAAGTATTTTGAATAATAAAGTTACGTCTTATATCACAAATTGGTGCGTGAAACTGATTTGATCATTATGAGAAAGTATATATTTTACGTTTATATTTTATGGCATTTTATAACAATTCGAAATGAACATATAACCGAGGGATGATTCATGGCACCAATGAAAAGTATTAAGATCAAATTTTCAAGAGATGTTTTTCTCCAAAAAATAGGATTGTGAGAATCCAGGAATTATATCCAAATTAATGTGAATACAATATATAACTTTTTCTTTTAAACAATACATGTTTTATACAATCCAATCTTAGAGAAACATTTTTCATTCAATCATGTAATTATAATATTCTTCGTTGGTGTCATTGAAAATATACTGATTAAGACATTATTAGAAAATAATAGATATATATACTTTAATAATCAAATTACATCATGAATCATTGAATTACTCTGCAATCAGAATACATTTTATAAATGTAACTTTATGCAAGAGATCACAACAAAGTATATAACTTAAAATTTATATTTTGTTGCTTATGGTAACTGTCTATTTCATCCCTATTTGAATAAAATTTCCATTTCCATTGCACATTTGAGCACAAAAAATATATATTTATTTATTTTTAAAATCGAGGACTATGATAGCGCATGAGATATGGAATGGCACTCTAGGAATAGTTTAGTATTATCACATTAAGAAAAAGTCTTATTGTCGACAACTGACGAGTATCGTAAAACCCTGATTAAAGTATACCTAATTCCTTGCTATATATTGAATTATATTTTCCTCACATTTCAATCATTCACATTTGATAGTATGATTGGTAAAATATATCAATTATTATAATTATTAATAATTATTATTTAATGTAACATTATTTATATTACTAAGAAATGAAGGCTCTTGGTATGAAATACAAATATAAACTTTAAACGAGCTATAAGAGCCAAACAGATGGTAGTGTGTTGATTTCAGTGAAAAAAATTAATTATTTATATTATACTAAATATTTGGTTTTCAGATTCATGAATTAATAAGCTCAATTGTCAAAAGAATTTAGAGACTGAGACTGTAAGATAAATTAAACATATAAGTATTTATTATAACGACAAAAATTTATTATAATTTAAGATAATGGAAAAAAAGTTTGATAAAATTTTACCAATATTTATACTATTAAGAACGCGCGATTTACATCTAAAAAGACTAATTCATAATCCAATTTGATTATCGAAAGGAAAGTCGAGATTTTCCTGAATATCGACATTTTTTACTTCGACGAAAATAAATTTTGTCTATATTCCAATCTTTTCTTAACTTTATTATGTTTTTATTAATCATCGTTTTATGCTAATGTATGGAAAGTTTTTTTGTAATTTCATGAAATAAGCATAAAGTATAAACCATAAATGAATGTGCCTGATTCTCTATTTCCTTTTCTCTACTTTCTCTCTCTTTTGAAGCCTTAAATCTTTAGATAATCACAAATTAAAATGCTACACCCGTAAGTATTTGCTCGAGATATAATATCAATAAAAACAAAATAAAAATATCTATAATATAGGTACGTAAAAAACTAAAAAGATGAAATAATATAGTAATAATGTTGGAACATAAGAGAGATTACAAAAAGTATAAAGTATTTTGCAGTTGCGAGTCTGGCGCTCGGTGAATGAATTTACTCACAAGAAACGCCAGCTTATGAGCGTAGTGGCAAGGCGCCGGTACTCTAACAGTGTTCGAGCAATTGTAATACATATGCGTCAATTTGTATGACATACGTTGTAACTTGTCCGCGTCTAAACCAAGATTGTCAAAGATTACGCTGTACGAAGTGGGTGTTATCGTGCCTTGTCGTATCTGTTGCGACACAATGAAAAAGTCATACTTGATCGGACTCGTAATGACATCATCGACCACCGTGCCTGTAGGTGGATTATCGTTGTTAAGAAAGAATCGCGTGTTCAATCGCTTCGTCACGATTATAAACGCCATTTTGTATCTATCTGGACCTCCGTACAACGTGTCAAGAGACTTCCTTATCTGCACGACTTCACGCTCCATCACCTGCGGCACCTGACCCTCGCCAACGCCATCGCGATAGATCACAATGCGTGACGGCAAAACTCTGTTCGCCCTGTGGTACGTCTGCGCGGCCTTACAAATGTTTTGAGAAAGCTCGTTTGACAATTCGTCACCGTTTGCGTGCGCATTCACTGCACTGAAGTATCTTGTCATACATTTGTCCATGGTCGCTACCATAGCGCCTGCAATAACAAATCGATGTTTAAAGAGATTAGTAAAAATTCCAATGTGCACATGATATACTACTGCACATATACTACGGTATATACACATCAAGAAAGATTGTCTTCGTTTTCTTCAACATATTTTTTCTATACTTCAAGAAAAATCGAAAAATTATACGTTACAAAGCGTTAAAACACGACGAAAATGTAAAATTTGAGAGATAATCGAGGATTAAACTAAGAAATTATAAAATATAACGAGTGAATAAATTAAGATTTAATTTTGAAAATAAGTATTACTGCGATTTTACGCAATCTCAATTTTCACGAAAAATTCTAAAGCTCGAGAATTCTCGCTCACCGAAATCTTTGGTTTTAACAGTTGTGTCATGACAAACATCGAATCCAACGACCATCAACCCGTCCAACGGAATATCCACGCACCATGGTGCTCCACCTAATTTACAACTCATCTGTATCGCTATTTTCGTAGCGATAGACATGATGTTCTTATGCGTCAAGGTTCTAAACACGCAAACCTGTGATGGTACAGGTCGATCTACGCAGCACTTCTTCTTAATGGCAGAGTAGCGATCGCTGCGATTGTTCGAGACCACACAAAATACCAATTCCGGTACTTTCTTGCTTAGAATTCGTTCTAGCGTTTCACTATATGTGCCTGGTCTGTCGTCGCGAATACTGTGTACTTGCGGGGGATCCACTTGAAACGATACTCCTAGAGATACTCTCTTTAGAAGATCTATAAATTTCTGAAATAAAATATTAAGATAAGGACTCGACTTCCATTACGTATATTTAATGTAACATATGTTTTAATTAAAATTCGCAATATCGTGTTTAATACTCAGCTGCGTTCGTTTGGAAGAGATCAATAGTTTTTAAAAGTTTTTTTCTGTTTTAATTACATGCAATAGAAGTAATAGTAATGATGATAATAGTACTAGTAGTAATAATAATATATTCTGTATAAAAGAATGAAGATAACAGATGTACTAAAAAATAAAAATAATAACTATAATGGGGTTCCATAAGAGTAAAAGGGAGAAAGTATTAATATAAAAACAGATATTTTGTAGTTATTTTTCATATCAAAAACTAAAGTAATTTTTCAGAAAATAATTTTCTATATACATATATACATATATGCATATAAAAAACGAGAGAAACAGAGGGACATACAAATACATAATAATATAAGTAATATATATATATAATGTGAATGTAAAAATATATTGCAAATAAAAATTTGATAGTACCTGGAGAGCATGTCTATCTCTTTCTGTAATTATGAGAATCCAATCGCGTAATGGTTGAGCAATTAAACATTTTTTTTTCTGCATTTCTTTTGACCAATCGCCCTTTAAACATTGGATATAGGCATCTCCACCAAACCGAAGTTGCTCAGGGCCCAGCACACGTCCTGGTACTTCAAGTAACTTATTATCTAACTGCAAATTCCACTCGGTAAATTCTTTCACAATATTAGGTTTATTGCGAAGTCTGTTATTGAAGTTTATCAATTTATCGATACGTGATTTTGGATTGAGACGAGTGTATGTAGCCAAGCTTGACATAAGTCTGAAATTTTCTCTCATGGAATCAGTCAAACCTGTAAATTATAATATAAAATTGCAACTAGAAAATTAAATCAATAAACAAAAGATATACACTTCTATAAACATTTATAACAAGAAAACAGCGTCTCATTAAATCCAAAGATGCAATAGCAAAGAATAAATTTCGAAAAAACCGCCGAGAAGATAATTGTAACAACGCACCTGTCGCCCGACATAGCTCGGGTACCAAATAAACCCGTTCCGCTTCTCCGGCTTGTCGATCTCTTGTTTTAGATTTAGTGACAAGCATTGGTTGTTTTGAATTTCTTATGGTTATTCCATATTTTGTTCTATAATAATTTGTATATGTTATATTGTCGCCATTTTTCAAGGCGAATGAGCTGTCAGGAGTTGTAGAGAAGTCCACATCTTCGATACGATATGTATTGTTGTTATACTGAGTAAGAACTACTGAGCCAATCACAGTGTTGGCAAAATTTGCCTACACATACAAAAAGTTTATTTTGCAATAAAATCGAAAAATATAAAAACACGCTTACTGCACACAATTTTAATAAAATTAAAAGTCAGATAGCAACCATAGAAGAAAAAGATAATTTCGATAAATACTTAAATACATAATTTTTCAGTAAATCTTCCTTAAAAATAAACGAAATAATATAAGACCTATTTTTGTGCAAAAATTCATTGAAAAGTCTAAGCAATTTTAGAGTAACTTACTCTGTATTGTTGATGATTTTCCTCATAACAGGCATTCAGGATATCCAACAAAGTATCTAATCGCATAACTTTGTTTGTTATCTCGGCGCACATTAATATATCGCGTTCGTGTTGACGTATAGATGTTACATATCCTGGCCACAATTCCAATTTAAATTCCGGCAAGACAACCTGCATTTAAGCAATTATATTGCGAGTTCTGATTATTTCTCCGAGCATGAAATAAAATGTTAATTACATCCGCAGTTATACTCACTTTACTCTCAGGATCAAAATAATTGCGGCCGATCAATTTTAATTGCAGAAATTCATAACATTTTCTCATAATAATATTAAAGAATTGGATATAATGGATATCTCCCACCAGCATATCACCAACAAGACGGACAGTGATCGTTATATGTTGCTCATCCGATTGTCGAGTTGAGGTAAATGTCATGTGCTAAATAATATATATTGATTATTACTTATAAAAATGTTGGAGAAAAATCCAATTCAAAACATTCAGAAGATGTATACTAAGCATATGTATATCATACTCACATCAGGTAATCGATGACTCGTGTACATTACAGTGCCATCAAAGATGTACGCGCCAATATTCTTTTGATGCAGTCTGAGTAAACCCTTACGCACAGCCGTACGATCCTCTTCGGGCGCGAAATCGACGCGATATTGATGAATAGCCCAATCGGTCGCCTTAAGTAACTTAAAGTAATTTGCTTGCAACATTATTTTAGTGCCGGATGATCCTGAAGAATGTGTAATGTGTTAAAATAAAAAAGAAATGAAAAATAAATATAAAAGAAAAGAAAATATAACATTTTGAAGCAAAATAAAAATAATATAATAATAATATAAAAAAAATGTAATAAAAATAATATGGAGTACAGAATACCTCAAAAAATTAATGTACTTGAAAGAAAAATTGTTGAAAAAATTTGTCGAAGAAAATCTGCAGAGAAATTTTAATATTATAATGTGAGAGAAAATATATGATATTAAAATTTCCCTGCAGATTTTCTTCGATACATTTTTCGACATAGAAAATTCTTAATTTTCTCTTTATTTATCTATTTATTATTTTTTAACTCTCTAGAAAATTATTAATCCTAATTTTCTAGAGAGTTAAAAAAATAATAAATAAATAAAGAAAATTAAGTTTTTTGTGTTGAAAAATTTGTCGAAGAAAATCTGCAGAGAAATTTTACATATATATATATATATATATGAAGAACAAAAAGATTAATAATTTTCTAAAGATAATAAAAGAACAGCAATAATAAATTTAAGAATAGTAAGAAAAAGATGTAGAGAATCGTGAATACATACTTTACTTTGCATTTTTTTAAATTAGGCAATTATAATTTGTTTATTATTGCTCACCCCTTTTGTCTTGTATATGACTCGGCTTTGTGACAAAGATATCCGCGGGCAAAATTCTTTTGCCGCGTGCTGATCCTCTTCCGGTTGATGCAACAGGTAGAGGGGGGCCTGTTGCCCCACTAGCATCTCCACTGCCACTAGCTACAAAGATATAATTCTTGTTTAATATAAAAAAAGAACATGTTTAAACATAAATTTTCAAATAACGACACAAATTTCTCAAAGATTTTGATTACACTTTTGAAAATGTCTGAAGTCATAAATAATATTCAGGGAATGACACATGCCACACATACGTACTTCTTACGTCAAAAAAATTGGACTTGTGTGCAATGTTGTCAAAAATGTACACACCAATTTTATTTTCATACAATCCTTACACATGATGGTACGATTGTTATAGATTTCATGCCCGAAAAGAATCGCACTAGAGTATCTGAGAATTTATTGTTATATTATTGTATTATACGACTAATGTAAATTGTATATGTTATATATACATTTATATTGTAGATCTGAAAACAATAATGCAATAAAACATACGACCAGGTTGAATTCCCATTCTTTCCATGCCTCTGCTTAGTCCAACTGCTGCACTATCACCCTTCTCGCCAATGCGCTGTCCACGTACACCAGAGCCCTGTAACAAGATTCATTATCCAATTGCAATAAAACACAATGTTATTCCTAATGAATATAGTCAGCATACCAATACAATAGTTTGTCAAGTAGAATGCCAAATTTGAAGGCAAACTTACATCAAACTGCCAAAATTTTGATCAATTAATCGGTAAAGTATTAATATGAGTGGTACATTTTCAAAAGCTAATGATACAAATAAATTTCAAATAATTAAGCAAATAATTATAAATAAATTTCCAACAAGAAGCATATAACTGCAAATGACATTTTATATTGCTACTAATTTTGGTTAAGCCATTTTATGTGTCCTGTTTTGCACAAAGGACAAAAGAAAGGACATTAAATATTATAAAACACAATTCTCTAAATTTACCATCTTTATATTATCTTTAATTATCTTTGTATTAAGTATCTTTATATTAGCAAATATGACTCAAATCTATAAAATAATTTGCAAAAAAAAAAAAAAAAAAAAAAATACAAAGATACATAAATCAAGTTCTCATATTAGTCATAAGTATTCAAAGATATTATATAATGCCTCTATTATTATTGTATAATTTAAATTATTAACAGCACTTTATATAAGAATTGAATATAAAACAATGGCAATTACCTATGTAAATATAATTATAAGTTATTATTATAATTTGACAAGAGAAAAATAAGCTGCATAACTTTAACATAAATCTCTTCATTGTTATAATTTAAAAATTCAATTTTTGTATAATTGTACGTAAATATTTGATGATCGTGACGATTGTGGCACACAAAGAATTGTGCTTGAGGGCTCAGGTTCAAATCCGGCCCCAAAAACATCTCCGATCTATTCGATCGCTATCTCTTGGAAGATAAAACCACCGAGAGTATCTTGTCATGAGCACCCTTCTAATCTGGCCGTTTGGAACCGGCGTAAAACTGCAGGTCCCATGGATGCGGAAAAATTATAAAATTATAAAAATTATAAAAGGCTGCAGATACATATAAAAGGATCACCATATTCTCTGTCAACTCTTCATCACAGTTTGCATCCTCTTAATAGAGGATACAGACTGTGAAGAAGAATTCGATAGCATGTATATGCTTACCGCAGCGGCTTGTGCAGCAGGTTGTCCAGGTTGTCCAGGTCTGCGAACAGCCCCACTGCTAGATGACGGTTGAGCATGAGGAAGTTGGTGTTCCTGCGAACTGCCTGTACGTGTCTGCGTGGCTCGCCCACGACTGCCTCTTCCACCTCTCCCTGACATTTTTGTTTAGATATCTGAAACATTGAAATATTGAAATATTAATGTAACAAACATATTAAAGAAAAGTGTCCATATATTTTATACATAGATATATAGATAATAATATTGATATATCAATTACATAAAATATTTAATAATATATTGCATTTTCTCTTTCACAGATATATAATATACATATTTAACACCACACCTGCCCTTCTATTTCTTTAAATATATATTACATACTATAGTACAGTATAATAAAATTATTGTACTATATTATATAGTACAGTAAATTTTTATTCAAGTTTTATTAAAATTTTTATCATTATGTTCACGCATTGAATAATTTACTTAATAATTAATTCTGGCATTCTAACATTGGAGGTTACGATCGGAAAGAGCATGTTTAAACTCGTTCAAACATGTATGTATGTAACACGTAAATAAATCGCGACAAAGACTAATGGCGAAAGGACAAAAAAAAACTCTGCAAGAAAAAGTCTCGTCGCAATATGACGGAAGAAATCGTTGTATTACGTAGAATAGGAACAAAGCAACTTTGAACATTTTATTACAAAATAAAGGGACAATCGTGTAGCGATCATAAAAGGATATATTGCATCCGGGGATTTGTTACGGGAAAGAATTTATGGTTTCCAAATTGCAAGTTTCCGACCGCCTGTGCCTAGGTGTATTATATCTTTTTTCTCCTTCTTCTTCTCCTTTTTCTCCCCCTCCCTCCGAATTGATGTCTCCATGCGACGAAATAAACAAAGACGAGAAATGGACGATATCACATTTGATATCACATTTCACACGGAAGTTCAATAAAAAAAAGAATAAATAAAGAAGTGGAATTGAAATTAGAAACGAAATCTCTTCTAATCTCTCATGGCGCGAGAGAATTCCTCGAGTTTGGAAAATTCTATTCTATTGTTTTTAGATGTATCCGAATGTATAATAAGATAACAAAGATCTTTCCGAATAATTTCGTAATAGCTCTTTTCTGCTCCTTTCTGCTGTATTTGCCGTATATATCTGCATTCTCCCTCAACTTTCCTTCTTTCAATTATATTATACTCGTTTCACTTTTAATGAAAAAAAGAAATTTAAACAGCGAAATAATGTATCAGGATTAATCAATTATGAAAAAAATCGCGTTTTGATACATTTTTAATGGTATTTTCGAAGAATATTTCTTTTAAAAAATTCCCAGTCCTTTTACGTCACTTTCTTTTTTCGTCATCTTTTTTCATCCTCTTTGTAGATACCATTCTTTTTTTAGAAGGTAATATGACCTGCTTATGCCTGCTTATGTTTCTCTCAAGAGCCCACACTTGAGTCTTTCAAGGATCGAACAATAAAGTGCTAGGTTTTTCTGGCACGTTGACCATTTTACGTTTACGATTCATCACTTAAATTTATTAGTAAATAATGCGACCAACTAAGAATTAAATATATGAATTTATATTATTTCAACATAACGTTATCTTACATTATCTTCACATATATTTCCTTAGAAAAAATACTTGGTTTCGTATCGTTGAAGATTGAATATTGAATCATATCGATGAACGCACAGATAAATGCACAGATAGTTTTGTGACAGAGAGAAAGAAAAGGAGAGCATGAAGAATATAAGGTAGATCTTACCTTTTAATCTGCTCAAAATCTTCTGCCTCCTGTTCCAGCAAATCTACAAAATAAACCTAACTACAGCAATCCGTATCGATAACTGATGCCGGCAGGCAACGTCTAGGCTTAGGTAGGGGAGTATTTTCGTAAGACTTCGCTCTGATTGGTCGGACCTTCGTGGTTATGTGACCGACAGCTAATGGGACGCAACGCTGGGTAACACGTCGTTTTTCAAAAGGACGGCCTCGGCCACAATAAACGCTAAGAACATAACATCGAACTGGTTTCTCGCAAAATACGGGACACGATGATATTACGGCGATAAACCTGAATCGATCGAATATAATATGCGATGAGAAACGAACGCGAGACGCGAGACAAACGCAATAATATTCAGCAAAAAACAGTATCTCAAGCGGCCAATAAGAGCATTCGGCTCTCGGATTACATCGACACGTGCTTCAGGGTTTTTTTTTTTTTCACTAGCTATTAGAGCGCCAACACGTGTCGTAACAGGAAAGGTGTTCTATTGCGTATGATAGATTATGTACTTTTAAATAGAATTAAATTGAAAATCAAATTCCTCTATGCTTGATACCTTTGTTCCAAGAATAAGAAAAAAGTGAAAGTAATTTATTGCATATATTTTCTACATTATATTCAATTAAGACTTATTAAGAAAAATTGATTTAAGAAAATTTATTTCCTTGCATATGTTGATATACGTAAAAATACTTCAGTAATAATTTATATCGCTGTATTTATATCGTATATATTAGAATGCTAAAACGTTACGCGCAGTTAATAAAATATGTTAATTAATTCATGATATTTTTTAGATCCACAATTATGTGCGTAGTATGGACATGCACCAAGTGGAGACGTTATCGGCAGTGCCAGAAAATGGGTGCGAGGGGCGTTTGAAGCAGTCCAGTAAAACCGGTAACAGGCAAAACGCCGGCGTGACCCCTCTCATTCTTCTCTCTGATAATAATTTTCCCCTAGGGAAAAATCACACGATCGCTGCTCTGATTGATTTTGTAGCGCCAAGTGGGATGCAGATCAAGTTGGTAACTGATACTCTCATCTATCGTTATTTATTACTCATGGCGTAAGATGATGCGCGCTATTGTCATGTATGTTATATACGGTTACCCCCCTACATGTGTTTTACACGTTTGATTTTTATACACATCAGCATTATTCCCCGTAATATCTCGTGATACCTCTTTTTCATTAAATTGCGGAAGTTATTATCTCGGAAGAGATTGTTCGTAGAATATTGTCGGCCCTCGCGAAATAATCGCGAAAATTCGTCGAATTAATACGAGATGAGAAACGATCGCGAGCTGCGCCAGTGGACACTTTGTTTTTCGTCAACTGTCATCCTCCGGTAAACACACGTGATCGCGAGAGAAAGCATAAAGGTATTGTGGTATCAGTATTTATAGTATATACCAAACGAATTGTTTTGTTTACTGGCCGATACATCAAAGAAAATTCCTGCGGATTAGAATACGACGCATGCGAATGTTCAGTGTGTTGTACAAACGCGAAAAGAATCGAGAAAAACGAAACGAACACGCGAAGTGCGAACATCCGAACATTAACGTGCTTTGTTCGATGTATACTCATTATTTATAAGTTTATCTATCATTAATTTATATTGATATTATATATAAAATATTATTTAAACATATAATTTATACAAATGAAAATTTTGAAGGAGATATCCGCGATGAACGAGAGCGAAAATACGGAGAGGCAGCCTACATACAACACGCATCCAAATCTTTCGAATGAGACGCTGTTCTATGCTGTGTACATACCACTGGAATACAAAAACTGCACAGATGAAAAAGGTAATTGATATAGCATTGGTCTACTAATTATAATATTATAGAGTAAAGCTCTATCTTGTGTAAATCTCAAATATTTTTCAAGAAGACAAAAAATTAATTTGCACTGTTTTGTATTACACAATTTTAATTATTATCATTATTATTAATATTGTTAAATATTATTCTCTCTCTCCTTTGCAGAAGTCTTTCATATTTATCCAGAGATGCAGTCTGCTTTAAAAATGATACAAAAATACAAGAAGGGTCGTTTGAAGATCTTTAAAAATTATTTCGATGCTGTGACATATGTAAGAACTGGATACGAACAACCTTCTGGCAATTATTCTACAGTTTTACCCACCACTGTGACACAAGAAAAATCTAGTAATTTTAAAGCACCAGAAACACAGGAGCTTCAGGCCTTTAAAAGATTAATTAAGAATGGAGATTTGGAATGTGTGAAGACAACTGTATGGAAAAATCCGAGATATCTAATCAGTAGTGGGGATACACCTGCAATTTTACAGGCAAATATACTTGCAATTACATTTTTAAATATCAGATAATTGTGCATTGCAGATAAATGTACACTGAAGCAAATTTTCACAATAATAATTACTTGTATAATTTTATGTTAGAATTATTACCTAATTACTTATATAATAAGTCTTATATATTTTCTTATAGGAAACAACTTTGTTATGTTTTAGATGGGTTCTCGCTATAATGCTCTGCATATAGCAGCAAACAAGAACAAGCCACAGATGTGTGAATTTATATTGAATACTGTTGGAGATCCTAAGTTTATGCAATGGCTTTACGGGGAAGACGAATGTAAAACTTATTTAAACCCTGCACAGATTATGCAAGATTTATACTTAAATACACCTGACAAGGGACTCAATGAGACTCCATTACATTTTGCTGTTAAATACGGTTATAAAGACGTAGTTCGAGTTCTCGTCTCCTATTCTCAATGCATTAAAACTTTACCAAATAAGTATCAACAACTGCCTGTAGATGTACGTTTTGAATTTATTGTTTTGTTTAATGCTTATATATATATATATATATATATATATATATATATATACATGTGATAACAACTTGATTTTAGGTAATATGTAGCAGAAAGCACCAAGAAGATGAAAATCTAAAGCATGAAATACGTTTGCTGCTAGAAGATCAGTTCTACGTACCTGTATTAAGAGCGGAAGGCAATGCATGTCCACCTATCATTGGAGAACCATTCTCGCCGACTAGTCCAGTTATAAGTGTAAATTTGATATCATCATTAAGATCTGAAAGAATTACATATTATTAGCTTTATAAAAAGATGATCATTTTTTATATCACTTTTTTAATTATTATAACATATTTCATTATGTGTGTATCTTAATGTGATTATGTGTCATACATTGTATACTTTTATTATTTTCAGAGTTTGAATAGAGATCCTATTAGCCCACGTGTAGAAGTAAGGGCGTTTGCAGGTCCAATGACTAAGTCACAGGCAGTGGAATTCCGGAAAAAATGGAAAACACCACCACGCGGTACTCCTAAAAAGGGACAGGGTGACGCGTTCAGTATTGTAAATAGTCCTAGTTTAGCTCTGAGACTGCAAGATATGGAAAAAGGATTAGAACGTGTTGGAAGGTATAAATTAATATAAAATTTATAAATTAAATTCAAATTATTAATTGTTAGTACTATGTTTTTAATGTTGATATTATTTGCAATATGTATCTGTGAGAGATATTTTTTGAGAAACCACACAAATTATATATAGAATTTATAATCATTTTAACAATTGATGTAATTTTTGCATCATTTAATATTCTTTGATATTCTCTCTTGCATGCACTCGAATACAGAGTCTCTTTCTCTCTAAATCTTATTTATTATAATAGATAAACGGTTTCTTCTAATATTTCTATATATCTAATATTTTTTTTAGAGAGCTTGCTGAGGAATGTCAAGTGCCTTGGAAGGAATACTGGCTGTTCTTAAAAGATTTCGTCGATTTCCGGAGTGATGAAGGATTGGCGAAACTTGAAAAGTATTTGGAAGAAAGATATAAGAATAAGGAGCCATTACTTTACTCTATGGTATAAAAACATATCAAGTAGATTTTGCTCATGCTTTCAATGTTTACATAATCAATTTTTTAAATGTTACTGTTCCTTCAGAGAAATCGGACTAATAATGCGAATACATATGTGCCATCAAATTGCCAACAAATGTCAGAAAAGACAATTACTAATGAAGTACAAGATTTATGTGATAAATTGCGCTTGGGCTCATTAGTTACTGAAGTTGATGAAATCGAAGATGAAACAGGTATTATTCATTTCATATTTTTTGTGATATAATATTCTATTATATAATATAATATTCTATTATATAATATAATATAATATCTCGTTATTAATCATGACTTTATTATAATAAAGATTAACACTGATCATTTAATTTCTATTTCATAGAGAGCTTAGAATATTTCACACCTCCGTCTTCGCCAGAACTCATTGAGGATGATTCTGATGATGACATGCAGAATGCTGAAGAAGGTCCTGTAATGTTTATCGAAGGGTAAACACTATTTTCATTATTATTGCAAAGATATATTTCATTCAAACAACATTTTTTGCATGACCAATAATATTTTTTAGATCTTCACCAACAAAATTAGACCATGCTGTCTACAACGCGCTTTCTTCCATGATTTATCCCGATACGTATCCTTATATTTATCGTTGGCGGCACGATATGCAGCTAGCTATGCAACGTGATCCACATAGGTATATTATGTATCTTTAAATTTTATAATTTATGTATTCTTTTATTTCAAATAATTCATTAATAATAATGATAAAATAGCGCGCGTTTTATATTAATTTTTAATTCTCTTTTAACTTGCAGATTTACTAATATGAAACTGCTCAGGAAAAAACTGTTCGCAAACAATTAAACATAATAATAAAAGGAATTACATCGACAATCTGGATTGCTAAACTTTGGATTAGCATTGGCTTCTTCCTAGATTACAATCCTGCATAATATAAGGAAAGAAAATTAGTTCATCTTGAGTTAGAGCTAATTAATGCTGATGTAATTAACCATAAAAAGTCGTAACTATATTAAGGACGCTCATAAAACAATATAAACCTTTTTTTATATAATGTTGTATAAATAAACTCTATATTGTAGATAAAAGTTGAGAGGATATATTTTGAGATGTTTTTACAAAACTCACTTGTAACTTGGAAACTTTTGCGATGAAATTTTTAATACTTAGCATATACTTATTTTTAATGTTCATCGTTCTTCGCAGTTACAATAAATACTCATTACTGACAAATATGTTTATCGATTTTTATGTGAGTTTCCCTTTATCTTTTTCATCATTACTGATGTATTTGTTATCAATAATCTTTATTCATAATATAATATTACATATTTTATTTTTAACAGAACATTTATGAGTTTTCTTTTTCGTTTATATAACGCACCGTAATCACACGATGCATGTATTATTATTTCATTTTTTTTTATCATATTTCTTTTTGTTATTTATCATAATTCATATCTTTAGTGTCTAATAGCTCCTTTTATTTAATTAAGCGTTAATGGGAGTGGGCGGTGTCTGCTTTAATTGCAAGATAATCGAGCGCATCCGAGAAACGTCCTTGGAAGTGCGGGACGATTTTGGATTAAATTCACAAAGCTTGGCGATGCGTTCCCATTCGGTGCCCGGTTCAACTTCGTCTGCCTCTGCAACGAATTGCTTCTCCGCGTTCCTATTCGTGAAAGAATGTGCATCAAATCAATGCCAAATTACATATCGTGTATCAGTTAGTAATATAATGAAACGAAAAATTAAATGACATATATTTTATTCGTATATCTTTGTTCATTTTGAAAATAAGAGAAAAATAAATTTGTATTGTACTTAAATAATATACTTAAATGATGTAAATATCTGTATAGATATTGGACTCGATGCAAATTATTTATCACAGTTCTTTTATAACATTCATAATGCTTAGTTGATCCAACAATTTATTTCTTTTCTTTTTCTTGCTCGGTTTATATGAAAATATAGTTCTGTGATTGTGAGATGATTGACAAACATTCAAAGATTAACGAGTACATTTATATATCAGTCAATATATGCACATGTCAAGTATTGTAAAGCAAAGATAATCTTGAGAGTAATTTCATCAAGCAATACTGTTTAGCGCAATTTTATAGCAATGTATTAAGAAGCGATATTGCGATAATTGAGAAGGAAAAAGAGAGAAAATTGTGCTTTTATGTTCCTGATTAACATTCTAAACAATCAGTGTCGGGGTTCTCAAAGTTGTGAGAACAAATTGTGTTACAATGCATAAGTCATGATGCAATGCATGTTTTCATGCAGATAAATATATTTTAACTTACTTGGCAGACTCCCTAAGAAGCGAAATGAAAATAATACAATTATATATATATTCAAAACTTTAAAAGTTATTTATAACATATTGAACTTATTGATCTTAATTGCATTAATTATAACGTAATAATATTTATTTTTTTTTTTTGTAAGTTTCCACTAAAACGTATATCACATTTTTAATTCTTTTCTATTTTTTAATGTAAATATTATAAAGTCTTAGTTGTAAATATTATTATAAGGTAAAACATTCCTGCTATATAATTATATAATTTGTGATAGGCGATAACAGATACCAATAATGAACAACCATATTTAATGTTCAGGTTTAGTTTGCCAATTTTTCACGGGATAGACATATATACAAGGAATTAGAAAATAAAAAAAAATAGAAGATTAATAAAATTACCTGTTAGTAGTTTTCGTTTTATTAATGGCTTCTGCGTGATGCTTATACCATTCTTCTAACTCTTTCTTTGCAGCTTCCCTCCATTCTTCCTTTTTCTTTTCCTCTTCCGCATCTAAAAAGTTTTCACCCAATGTTAATCATGTCATTCTCATAAAATAATCATAACACAAGTATTTTGCTTTTAATACCTTTCTCCTCAAGACGTGCTTTCTGTTCTTCCCTCCATTTTTTTATCTTTTCAGGTTCTTCTCTGACCGGTGCAATTACAGGTGTTGGCTCTGTACATATAAGAATCCAACTGTTAAACTCTCCTTAAGATACGCGATTGAAAAGATTTAAAAATATTTTTATACCTGTAAGTGGTGCTTGTGCTTCCGTTGACTGACCAATGGCATCTACAATTTCGAAACTGCCTTCAGCGTCGCCACCCGGGCCAACTTTTAGATTTCCGAATTTCCCAGACAGATCATCTACAAGACATTATTTTTGCTTATGATGTTTACATATACATAAATAAACATATGTTTTGACATATAATTAAATTTTATACATATTTCCTACTGTGTGCAAGTGAGTGAGAAAAATTTGTTGCCCAGTATTCTTTATATATAAAGTCCTATTTACCATCGGTTTGACCTGCTGCTGCCGCTGCAGCCAGAGTCACAGCCATTGGCGTAATCTCATCTTCTAAACCAGCCAATTGATCCTGCTCCCTCGCCAGGAACTCTGCCGCAGGATCTACTTCCGGCTCGTTGACAAAATTGTCGCCAAACGCGTCCATTACCTGATAGGATTTTATCAATATTAAAGATAGATCTCATATTATCTCCTAGCAGAAATTCTGTAGTATTATGTTTTTTCTTTTTCATAAATTATGTATAAATTATATACATTTTGTATCGCGAATTTATGTTTTTGTTCCATATAACAGATTATTTCAGACAGTAGTCGTTAAAGCCATAAAGTATATATAACAAACTACATTTTTAAAAATTCGGAAATTCTATATAATATAATTCTATAAATAATAACAAATAAAGTAGATAATTTAAATGTAATATATATGGAGAGATAAAATATATTATATATTATGTATCTCGGAAAAGAAGTCGAACGTCAGCGATAGTTTGACATTTGAGGTTAACCGAACCTCGCGCTAATCTTTAATCAAGTTCAATATACCGTTTATTCGTCCAAATAAGCGTGTTCCACTTGCAGGGCACTCACTCGCACCGTGTAAAAGTACTCGTCCAAAAGAAATTACGGAATGTACATACGACTCGTCGTTACTGAGTGAAGGAAATGAAACACCTCCTCCGATTTACTTCAGCTTCTCTCTCTCTCTCTCTCTCTCTCTCTCTCTCTATCTCTCTCTCTCTCTCTCTCTCTGTGGTAAACGTCAATCGTAGATCAATGTAGTGTAGTCAATATCCGTATCAATGCTATTGCGTGTAGTGACGCACGCACACTTATGTATGTATATGACATATATTAATGAAGAGGTCGCTGCAAATGCGTGGCCAACTTCATGGTGGACTCCTCGCGTACCGACTTGAACGAATTATATTTCACTCGATTTGTCAAGTAAGATATTTTTATTACATTTACATTAATTATTCCTTTATATATTTAAACCTTTTTCACTCTCTCTCTCTCTTTTCTCTCTTTTGTTCTTAGATATATATATATAATTTGAGATACACATGTTTTAGTACGAAAAATCTCGATTTAGGACATAACTGTCTTATAAAAGTATGATATCACAGAATAAGGACAATCTTTATTTTCGGGTTTCGGAAGAATGAAATAAATATTTATAGAATATATATCACAATTTTAGTGGAAAAAGAGAGATATATATATATATATATATATATATATATATATATATTCATTAAAGATAATGTGTGTGATAAATGATAACGCAAAATTGTGTGCGAAGGGAATTAGAGATAATACGAATAAAAATAAATTGGAAATTTTTCAATGAAACCATATTTGCATATGGCGCCAATGTGTTCTTAGCTAATGAATCTCGAATTAGGTCGTACGTTCTATGCCGTTGGTTTCGCATCTAGGTTAATCATAGTCGAAGATATATATAGATCACGTCCCGCGTCTACGCGCGCAACGGCGGCCGGCGCTTATGTTTACACAGCACAGCTGATCGAGTCTTTCGTCTCCTAATTTTGCCGATCCCTTTATCTGGGATGGATCTATCGTTAAAGAGTATGGCGAGTCATCGCGATCTCGCTCTCACCAATCGCCATTTTAACTGGCTCCAATGTTAGATAGGCGTTGACTCGCATAATTGATAATTGTCGATTGATAATGTCGTACGTACACAGATAAGGCCGTTATTTTTCAAGTTAAGTCGACTCGCGGTCATTACACGCCACACGAATAATGCTGCGACGCGACAAAGGGATCGTCAAACAATTCTGCAACTGCAGAATCCTGCGCGACAGCAGGATCCAGACGGAGGATCTATGGGTGCGCGATGGAAGGATCGTGAATCCGGAGAGGATCTTCTACGACGAGAAGATCAAGCCAGATGTTAAGATAGACTGTGGCGGTGCCCTGATCTCACCGGGATACATAGATGTGCAGATCAACGGTATTTAATTCTTAAATATGCTGTATTCTGTTCCCTCTCCGTGCTAAATAAAAAATTGATAAGCGTATCACATAAATTGGATCTTTAAATGCTAAGTTTAATGTAGATTTTGCGAGTTACGGAAACAGAAAGAAAATTGTAGATAGAAAATTAATTCTATCGTGGTACAAAAGTGGAAAGTTTGTCTCTTCTTTCTCTCTAATTAAATAAAATTAATGCAATAAATCTCTTCTAGCATCTAATAGGAATTCTGTGCTTTTATAAGTAATTGGATAAATTAATATTTGTATTAGGAGGATTTGGCATAGACTTTTCATTCAATGTCGACAGTGTGGAAGAGGGCATTGACAGAGTAGCAAAAGGATTGCTAACACATGGAGTAACATCGTTTTGTCCTACTTTAGTAACATCCCCGAGTGAAGTATATCACAAAGTACTACCGAGAATAAAAAAGCGAAATGGTGGTAATCATGGTGCTTGTGTACTGGGTGTTCACATAGAAGGGCCATTTATTAGTCCAAATAAGAAAGGTGCCCATCCAGAGCATTATATTAAAAAACTTGATCAGGTAACAGAAAGATACAATTAAATCTGTTTTGATTTATATTCAGAATATATCTATAAAATATTATTCAATATGTTACTTAATTCATATAATTTTTAATAACTATATTACATTTCAGGGATTTAAATCAGTTATCGATATGTACGGTGATCTGGATAATGTATGTATGTTCACATTAGCACCTGAAATTCCAAATGCTATACCTGTTATTGAGGAGTTATGTAGAAGAAATATCAAAGTATCTCTTGGTAAATCAAAGATCTAATATCTCATTAATAAAGTACTTATCACGCCGTATTTAAATATATAAAATATCTTACAGAGATATGTTCAATATAGAAGTTACAAAAAATTACTAAAGTTAAGAGATTTTTGCAAAGTTTCCTTTTAGCATAGATTATATGCTATTCTAGGACATTCTATAGCGAATTTAAGCGAGGGAGAAGAGGCAGTTAAACATGGAGCGTCATTTATTACTCATTTGTTCAATGCTATGTTACCTGTAAGCTATAAAATATATAGTTCTATATAATCGACTTTTATATTTTAAAATTATCTTATATAGCATTTTTTTAATTTTACCCAGTTTCATCATAGAGATCCAGGATTAGTTGGTCTCTTAACGTCCGATCGAATTCCATCCGGAAGAATCATTCATTTTGGCATAATCTCCGATGGCATTCACACTCATCCTGCAGCGTTGCGAATCGCTCATAGAACGCATCCCGAAGGTTCATATTTGATCATTATATATATAAAAGCATACTTGCCTCACAATACAGTGACAATTTTCATGATATTAAAATTAAACGGTTTTTAAGGTCTCGTACTTGTAACAGACGCGATATCAGCGTTGGGTCTGGAGGAGGGAATCCATCAGTTAGGACAATTCAAGATAGAGATACGTAAAGGATGTGCATATATCGCTGGAACGGACACTTTGTGTGGTAGCATAGCCGAGATGTCCAAGTGTGTGAGACACTTTAAAGATGCTACAGGTAAATTAAAAACGTTTATAATAATCAAATAATAATAAAGCAAATATATTAATTATGCAATGTGCACAATACTTGACGATATAATTATTTTGTGTAGGTTGCACAATAGTCGAAGCCTTGGAAGCGGCGACTTTGCATCCCGCGAGAAGCCTCGGTATCGATTCCTATAAAGGTATTCTCAATTTTGGAGCCGATGCCGATTTCATATTATTAAACAAGAAGCTGGAGCTCCTGTCTACATGGATTTCAGGAGAATGCGTTTATGAGAAGATTCCTTTTAGTGCAAAACAACTGGAAGCGTAAACGTAAGTAGATATCCTGGTACAAATCAAAATTCAGTTGTACAAAACAACTATATATCCTATAATTCGGCCACTGTATATAATCGACAGTGACAGGCCTACAATAATATTACAATGAAAAAGCCTTAAACTTACTTCGGACAATAGCTTTTGTACGTTACACTGAGATTTTTATACATTTAAACTTATAGTTTTGCACTTGAGAATAGATTATTTGATATAAAAAAGATATAATACTACATACTACATAAAATTTGTAGATTCAATTTCTTTGATTCTTACGAGTATTGACTTATATGAAATCTAAATTTATAAAGACTATGATGACTGTATAAGTGTGAATGTACTTCACTAAAGAAAAAGTGAAGAATATTAGAAAAGTATATTTTTATGTACTCTTTTCTACTAAGATGTGAATATATAACCTAACCTAACAATAAAAAAGTATATTGTTTTTTAATTTGAAAACTTATAGAGAGCTATCTATGCTTCTTCCATTTGCATTCTTGGCAAGATTTTCTTTAATCGTATCATTTTTTGTTTTGCACATATTATGCCCTGTAGAGCATAAAGTCAAATAAAATTTAATGGTTTAATACTGCAAAGATATTTTTACACAACTAAAGAGAGAGAGAGAACAATTAGATATCGCTGCGCTAAATTAATTTTAAAGTCATCATGTGTACTTACAAGTTTTATATTAATGTACATAAAAGCTTCTTTTACATGAATTGAAATGCGATGAATTAAATGCTACTTAAAAGAAAAAAAAATACTAGATTTTCTGAATAATAGTGAAATTTTCACGATCACAATATATACGCTGCATTGCACTTAATATTTGCTTATAGTAATTTTAATTTTGTGTTTAAATTGTCTTTTCGCGCGCGCGCGTACAGTATAATAGTTTTTTCTAAACGTAATAGACTTTAATTTTACCCATTCTCCGCTGATATCTTCTATATGGAATTAGTGCTAGAGTTAATAAAATAAAATAAGCACAAAAAAGAAAAACAAGAAAAGAAAAGAACAAGACTTGACTGTTTTTAAAATCAATCAATAATATAAGACAATTAAAGAAAGCAAGAGAGCATGTCTTAGCTGATAAATCATTGTGCGTGTGTAGTTGTCACTAATTGATGAAATTAATAAACTGTATCCTTCATGTTACAAATATATCGGGAGTGCCTGATGCCAAATGTGTGCGCAGGGGAGATGTCGAGAAGCACCTAGAACACAATGATATAAATTTAATTAATTATATTAATCGTTATTACATTGCATTTTATCGTTATGTTTATGTGTCTTCTGACATTGCGTAACTTTTTGCTATTAAATATATAATTTATATATTTTATATTTTTTATATATTTTATATATTTTATATATGTTTCATATATATGCTATGTTTTCTTTAAAATACATATTGTATTTTAATATGTGTATTACATATATTTCTAATTAACACACTTTATATAATTTTATATATATATATATATATATATATATTTATATTATATATTAATAATATTTATAAATATTGTGCGTTTTATCTACGGCGATACCTTTTCCGGACAATGCGCCCCGGGTCCCGGGATCTGCGAATGATCGTCGGGTAACGGGAAACGGGCGCTGATGCTGTACGCTGGACTTTTCACTCTGACAGTGTCCGGTCTGATGGTCTCATATGCACCCGGCCCGGGCACGAGAACGCGATCGTCCGTAATGACCTTTTGCCTACCGGACATCGAGTAGGCGGGCGCCGCTTTCTTGTTGCCCTCCCTCGTTCCGCCGAGGGCGGAGGGGATGCTATATATATTAGGCGCTGAAATGTTCAATCTTCAATCGATCTATCTCTTTAGAAATTCCGTGCTCGCGCGTATAATTACATTATTTCTCATAAACAATTTCATCCACCATTTACGTCGTATTTCTTTTTTTTTCTTTTGATACATTTATCATGTTGTAGAATATCTTCCCGTAAAATTGTCCGATAAGGAATTGCATCTCATCAAGTGGATGTGATATACGTGAAGCCAAGAGGCGATAAAAAAAGATCAAACTATAGCCAATTACTGCAATAGACTAATTCAATGCGTGATATTCCGTGCACGTCAACGAATATAAAATTGCTACGATGTGACATGCTTCGATGATAACATGCATCATCCGCGTTTACCCTGTATCCTTGGGGCTTGAAATCGAACTGATTATTTACCTGGAACGTCGTCTGGCCTGCTCGTGGACGATCTGAGGCCGAAAGTAAATCGCAATGCTTTCTCCAACAAAAGCATTGCTTTTTCTGGACTGTACTCGCCGGGACCTGGAATATTTTAACATTGAAAGATAAATTAAAAATTGTAAATTAGGTTGAAGATGAATGATTACTTAAAAAAAATAATTCAAGGAGCGAAAAAAAAATGAAGTGCACCTGGTATAGCGTCCCTCTCATGGCTCTCGGTTTTAACGCCGAAACTGTATTGCGGCGACTTAGACATGTTTACTTTCTCGGGACTGTACGTACCGGGAGCTGCAAATGAATTATAAAATGTTTTAAAATGTATTCTTGAAAGATGTCGAGCGTATCACATTTATCTCGTGTGCTAATACTAAAACACATATTTACAGAAAACATGACACACATAATATTTATTACACATGTTTTATCACAATAATATCTCGTAGGAATCGTAGGAATTAAAATATTAGAAGTACATAGAATTTCATACATTGCTAAAGATTATAAAAATCCACAATCTATTTCAGTATCTATTTAATTTTTTTTTTCTCGCCTTCACACACAACACAGATACATTATTAGTATTGATATTATTATATACAATTGTTTTTCCGTAGATGGTTAGTAGGATAAAGCATTTATAATAGTACCTACGACATGCCTACTTTAGACTCGCACAATATAGATAAACAATAAAGACAAGACAATGGATAATATTAACATTCCTCTATTTCACGCCGAGATTACCTGGTGTATCATTAGATCTATGCAAGGGCTTTCTATTACCGAAACTGAAATAGGGTTTATGTTCCAAATGTTGAGCTTTCTCCGGATTGTAACTACCAGGGCCTACCAAAGCAATCAGATTAAATTAATATTGCTCATCCTAATTACGTTCTCGTTTATAATAAATCATTAGAAAATAAAAACGATCGATTAGTTTTCCGTTAGTTTTCACACCGTTACCTGGTGTATCGCGAGGCTTATGGAGGGGTTTTCTATTACCGAAACTGAAATAGTGTTTATGTTCCAGATTTAGAGCTTTCTCCGGAGTGTAATCGGCAGGGCCTGCCAAAAGCAATCAGAAAATAATATGTCATTCATTATTCGATTATAATCTTCTTTTTCTACTATCATATCATGTATCGCGTTTAGCCCACTTAGAAAGCTAAAGACTCAATGTTACTGCCAGGTTAATCCACACACCGTTACCTGGTGTATCTCTAGGTTTATCCAAAGATTTCCTATCACCAAAACTGTAATAGGGTTTATGTTCCAGATTTAGAGCTTTCTCTGGTTTGTAATCAGCGGGGCCTACAGAGGCGAGGCAATCAAAAAATTAATGTTGTCTTATTTACTATATTCACACACGTTGAATTCTCTCTTCGCGTGTTAACGGTACGTTCAAGAAATATGCGTTTCGGAAAAAAAGAGATTTATTCAGATGACTCTCACCTGGATTGTCGCTCAATTTTCCCGGTGTTCCTTTCCCGGTCAAACTGTACTGCGGTCCCTTGTCCAGGTTTACTTTTTCGGGACTGTACGTGCCAGGCGCTGCGCAACAATACGTATCAAAAATTAGTAATTACCAAGGATATCGCATTTCGAGGAAGTATAGTAACGTACCGGGAACGTCGTCAGGCTTCGGTGCGGAACCTTTGCCAGTCAAACTGTACTGCGGCCCCTTGTCCAAATTTACCTTCTCTGGACTATAAGCACCAGGCGCTGCGTAAAAGAAATAAACATACAGCCGATACATAGAAAGCTTATGTTAAAAAAACGATGCGTCTTAATTTTTAATTTCGCAATACGGATTAAACTCAATGTGCATTAATTTTACCTGGCGTATCGCTCGGTTTATCGAGAGACGTTCTAAGTCCGAAACTATACTTTGGCGTGGTGTCCCATTTCACGTTCTCAGGCGAATACGCGCAAGGCGCTGAAAATATCATTTTGTGTTATGATTATACATTATGCTACTATATCTAAAAAATTACATATTTTACGTGCATTTTTACACACCTGGTGTATCGGCAGGTTTCTCGACGGACCACTTGCCGGTCAAACTGTACTGCGGCCCTTTATCCAAATTCACTTTTTCTGGACTGTAAGTTCCGGGTGCTACACGAGAGAAATAAATGCATACAATAATGGCTCGTGTTCATCTCGTGTTGAAGTAACTTGTTTTAATTACCTGGCATATCGTTAGGCTTGTCCAGAGAGGGTCTAAGACCGAAACTGTATTGCGGCGTGTTATCCAATCTTACTTTCTCGGGCGAGTATGTGCCAGGCGCTGTGAAAAAATCGTGTTATATTACTCGCTTCAAAAAGATAGGTATTTAATACGCGTGTTCTTGTAGATACCTGGTGTATCTGCGAGTTTCTCGGCGGACCCCTTGCCAGTCAAACTGTACTGCGGCCCTTTATCCAAATTTATCTTTTCTGGACTATAAGTACCAGGTGCTACAGGATAAAGGCGAGATGAGATTATGCGATGAGGATTTGTGAGTTTTATATTAAATGCAATGTGTGTATTATTCAATTACCTGGCGTATCGCTAGCTTTGTCTGGAGCGTGCCTAATCCCAAAACTGTATCGCGGCGTATTATCCAGTCTGATTTTCTCGGGGGAATATGCGCCGGGCGCTAAAAATCGCGTTGTTATATAATTTATATGTATTTACAGATTACATATATCTCTCTTTGCGCGCGCGATTTTTACATACCTGGTGTATCCGCGGACTTTTCGACGGATCCCTTGCCAGTTAAACTGTACTGCGGCCCTCTATCCAAATTTACCTTCTCCGGACTGTAAGTACCTGGTGCTGCGAGATAGAGACAAACGCATTTCACAATTAATATGAAATAGTAGTACAATTGTATTTTTAATATATTAATTACCCGGAGTATTACTGAGTTTCTCCAGAGAAGGCCTAATTCCGAAACTGTATTGCGGCGTCATCTCCAATTTAACTTTCTCGGGACTGTATGTTCCAGGCGCTGAAAATCGCATTATTTATAATTATATCACTACGCGCTCCGTATTCTTAAATTTATTTAGCGTTAAATATAACTGTGTGTTTGTCTCTGAATCTTATTCCTTTCATACGCAACTATTGCATTTCACCAACAATTCGTGTACATACACACACACACACACACACACACACACACACACACACACACACACACACACACACACACACACACACGAATGTGTGTGTGTGTGTATATATTACAATTATAATAAATTACAATTATAATAAATTATAATTTGCATATAAATACGGATCTATATCTACAATTTTATCATACCTGGTGTGTCGATGGGTTTCTCGGCAGGCCCTTTGCCGCTCAAGCTGTACTGAGGTCCTCTATTCAAATTCACCTTTTCGGGACTATAAGTACCGGGCGCTAAAATAGAAAAAAAACACGTACAATGTTGTTCCGTATTCTGATAATAGATAATCTATCATACATACCTGGTGTATCGCTCAGCTTTTCCACAGCGGGCCTTAGTCCGAAACTGAATTGTGGTGATAGATCCAGCTTCACCTTCTCGGGACAGTACGCGCCTGGCGCTGTACAAGAGAAACAAATCACACTTACTTTATTATATTGTAATTTTTTTGCAAAATAGATGGTCTCTATGTACCTGGTGTTCCGTTACATTTCTCGACTCGGCCTTTACCGGTCAAACTGTATTGCGGACCCTTTTCCAGGTTCACCTTCTCTGGACTGTACGTTCCAGGTGCTATATCGAAACGAGACAGAAAGAAACGCGTTGTAAACGAGAGTAAATACGTTTATGACGAATGTCTATAAATGGAAAATAAAATGTCTATATAAGTTGTCCTCTCTTCGACTTAACAAAGACGAGAGGAGATATATCATAGATCGTCCATTACTTATATAACTAATATTCTTCAATCTTATACTATCGAAAAAACATCTCTTGATAATTATATATATATATATCTATTGATACATATCTTTATCTATTGATACATATCTTTATAAAATAAAATAAAAAAGATTTATACTTGTGCAATATCGAACAAGATTAAATTAATTGAACGACTTCAGATCACGCGCGTCCATTCGCGTATCCAAAGAGATTTTAATTTATATTTATATTTTTAAATCTCGACTCTCTCCTTCTCGTATTACCTGGCGTGTCGCTAGGTTTATCGAGCGGCGTTCTAAGTCCGAACGTGAACTGCGGCGTACTGTCCAGCCTCGTTTTCTCGGGACGATAAGTACCTGGAGCTAGACACACTCGTCGATAAATTTTACAAGCTTCCAATTTCCGCGAGCGGCAATTTTCTACTTGCATTTACCGCCAAGTCTCTCTAGATTAATAGACACGGAGAGGGGGATGGATATTAACGGGGTGTGGAGGTACACAAAAGGGGGACATTCAACATATTGCGAGACATGCAGCAACACCTTTACTTTACGGCGATAAGCGATACTACTCTGTCAATGTTTTACGTATGCAACTAGCAATTTTAATTTCTATCAATTTAATTGTACATTTCTAAATACCGAATACTATTGCGAGAGAATACGTTTTACCCACTATATATTTTTTTTATATTTATCACTATATTAATCAAACCTACTATATTAATCGCACAATTATTCTTAGCTACGTCATAGATATCACACGTGCATAAAATTAATTACTGTGGAGAGGGAGTAGAAGACTCGGAAGTAGAAATTGTTGCTACTACGATCTTATACGAGAGATTTTTACGGTGCGTCTTGATAAGTTCATTACGCGTTCAAAAATCGCTAAATTACGTGAGTGTCTTAATGTTTATACGTTAAAAGAAACCACTAGTCTGTACCTAAGCAGCGATTCTTCGGCGATAATAGTTTCGTATATCGATTTTTGAGGTGCTATTCCTCAAACGAAGTCCCATGCGGCTAACCGCGATTAGTTGTGTTGTGGCATCAATTATCCTAAACACTACACATACACATGGTCCATGTAATAATATAAATGTAGCATACATAAATTTCTTTACGAGTTATATATATCTATCTATCTCTCTCAGTTTGTTAATTATTAATAGAGAATTTTTGTAATATATTATACTTTGACAATTTCGAAAAAAAAATATTTTATTTATAAAAATAATATCATTCCTTGTGTAATAAAAACAAAAAAGTTATTTCAAATAGATGAAATTAAATAACATTCAGTAATTATTACAATATTAATATACAATTTTAAATAATGCGATTTTATGTGATTTTTATTTTGTTATAACACTGATGAATTTCATTAACATGCTAAATTTAACGTTGTATTTAGTGTTATATTATATTCTTTTGCGAACTTATACGTTTTTTTTCTTAGTATTTACTTAGAAGATTAGCATACAAAATATTCGAACCATCGATTATTTAAGTTGCATATAATTACCGGGAATATCACTTGATCTTTCCGACGCAGCTTTTACGCCAAAAGTGAATGCTGCTGCTGCTTTGCAGTAGAAATTCACGATTTCAGCGCGATAGTCGTTCGGTGCTACGATCGAGATGCAATATTTCATATTTCGATATTTATTGTGGCGTGATACGACGTAAGTGGTGTTTTATCGTGTCTCGATTGTGTGTATTTGTTCATATAAAATTTCTTGATTACGAAAAGGGAAATATTTTCGTTGATAATATTTGTTGCAGTCGTCTGTATTTAATAGATATGTGAAATTATGTATCTTGAATATGTAAAGCGACATAATTATTTTCTAAATGAATTAACTTATATATAAACTCTATATATAATAAAATGGATATGATTGGGGGTGGATGCAGCACATTTTTCGCGAACTTTTACAATCGCGCGCCAATCGCGGTTCAGAGTTTTTCTATACTCTGTTGAAAAATTGTCGAAATCTTATTTAAATTTCGACTTACCGGGTGTACAGCTGATTTTCTCGAGTTGCGTCTTAACACCAAAGGAATATTTTGGTGAACTGTCCAAAATTATCTTTTGCGCTTTCTGCGGATTATAATCGCCCGGTGCCGGTGTAATTTCCGGTTTCGTCGATTTAGTTCGGCCGTGCAGCGACAAGGCGGGTGCGGCATCCTTTCCTAAAAAATTTTCAGTATATATAACTATGTTATTTATAATTTGCATATATTTAAATTACATAATTAATAATAATTACAAGATTTCTATTAAGTATTATAAATATTGTAATTTTTATAAAAATATTTTTCGTACAATATACATTTAAAAAGGAGGCGCTCAAGATTAAAATATTCCAGTCTTCAATTTCAAGAATTATAATTTTTTTCACATAAATATGATAATGCAAAGCTTATGTAGAAATACAAAGCAAAAATTAGTTTGGTGCATTAAAGTCTGTATTTTATCTAAATCAGGTCGATCTCTTTTAAAGTTGCATGCATATCGATCGCTTGTAGAGGTTCGGTTCTATTCAAGCACGAAGTGAAGGAATTTCGTGAACGTTGGCCATTAAAATGTATCATTCTTCTGGAATATTGGGTTTGGAGTTTGGTCGATACTTCGGCCGACGCATAGCGGAACTTGCAAGTTCACGAAGCAAAATATAATGGCGCATTTATAGCACGCATTATAACTCACCTCGCTCAACACTTTAACATTATTATCGTATTCCGTTTCGTTCTTTAACATTATTATCGTATTCCGTTTCATACTTCATCGTAAAAAAAAAAAAAATAACTGTCGTCCACACATCACTTATTTTAAGTCAAAATATTCTAGTTAAATATTTTAAATGAATCTGTTATATCGAACAGTTTGTATTTAATTACTCATATTTTAAATGCTTTGATTAAAATTTTGTAAACGTGTGAATATTTTATTTGTGTGGCGTATCTACCTTTTGCACTAAGTCCGGAGACATTGTATTGTCCAGGGCCAGGTCCAGGGCTATTGTTCTTTGTCGTGTGCCTGAAAAATTTTTAGTGACGTTATTGGCTTGTACATAAAATTACATTAAGTGCTTATAAGATTTGAAAAAGCCATATTAAATAACAATCATGACTTTAGATATGCAATATGCAAACAATTTTATTCTTCCCAATATAATGCATTATAGCAATTTATAAAATTTATAAAAAATTATATATACATATGTGAAATAATTGAAAAATCTGTCAAAAAATTAAATTAAAATTTAAAATTAAATTAAAATTAAAATTTAAATTAAATTAAAATTATTAGTTCTACCTGCTGCCAAAGGAAAATGCTGGTGCCCTTTCCCGTTTAGAATCTGGAAGTGTTTTTCCTGTAAACGTTACATAAATTTTCATATTGTATATAATGCCATGGATCTGCATGTTATCGAAGGAAATCTGACAAAAAGTATTTGTGTAATTAACTTAAGAGAGAGACGCCAAAAAAAGAAGAAACATCGCAAGCCGACATTATTATTACGGTGCGGAAACACGGTCGTCTCATTAATTATAAAGTTCCGCGTGCAGCTCGTATATCATAAATACGTAATGATCGAAATGCAATCGTGTGGATCACGGCTGTACACGATATGTTAATTAATACGTAAGTTCGCAATCGCGACCGCGAAAGTATCGCCGACGAGTCAATTCTCAGATGAATTATCAGATTTCCTATTAGCCATTGTGTTTTGCAACAAAAGAGACTTAATAAATTGCCGTCGAAAGTTCTTTGCGAAGTTAATGAACGTAATTATCGGGCTTTAATAATTCTTAAGATATTGAGCGACGCTCTATTTTCTCTCGGGAAATTAATTTTAACGAACGAATTTTAATGAACAAAATCACACACAAGAGAAATATAAAGAATTATTAAAGTAATAGTTCTTAGCGAGGATTATTTATTGATGTCTAATGGCGCAATTTTTGCGAGAAGCGAGCGTAATTCTTACCGATTAGCGGCGGTAAAGTTACACAGGCTGGCCCTGGGCTGCTATATTCGGCGGCAATCGGACCTCGTCTTTTCGTGGGTGTCCAAGGTCTCTGTGTCACTCCAACCATGTTGCTCAAAGGGTGTTCCCTTCTTTAACAAAATAACAAAATTTATAATATAATGACAGACATCTGTTTTACAATATTGTGGCGAGAGAAACAGGTAGTTTATATATATAAATCTTATAATTATATTAAAAATTAAATATAATTATTTAAATATAATTATAATATAATATAATTATATTAAAATAAAATAGAATTTTGAATTAATGTATAATAATATGCATCTATGATATAATACATTATAAAAAGTATACTAATTTTATAGAAATCCATAGAATTGCACGTCGGACTTTTAGAATCGCAGATTTAAAAATTATGGACAATATAAAGGAACATATTCGAATAATTTAAATGCCTTGCAATGCAGGATGTTTAAGTTTTTCAATCTCTCCAAAAAAAAAAAAACTATTTTTAAGAAGTTGCACGAGTTGCAAATGTTGAAATGAATAGTTTTCTGCTTTGCAATGCAGGATATTTAAATTGTTCAAATGTGCCATGATATTAAATCCCTGCTGTTTTCTCGAGCCCGTGGAGCTTCACGGGCAATCGCGAGATTCTCTCCGGTAAACAACGAAATGCGTGTTGAACGCGACGTCCATGAATTATGCAATGGAGGTCGACCTCGAAGTCGAGGGGGGCACGATACAGAAACGATTCATGGCGAACCATATAAGAGCATGTCCGTGATGGGCAAACGCGGCGATCGCCCACTGCCCGAGTTCAGGCCCATCAAAAGTGCCCAAATGCACGGTGGCTGATGGTGATGATGATGATGATAATGATGACTCATGACCCACTTGCCATGCGGAGCAGCGCAAATAATGCGTTGATCATCAATGCATAAAGTGCACTGTACTTTCTACTAGAATCCGAGAGAGATGTTCCGGACAAATTACAATTTCATAGTAATTTCAAAGTTTCTAAAATTTGCAACAACTTTCTCCTTTTTTCTCTTTATTTTTTTCCACACCATATTGCCTTCGATATAAATTTTTCACGCAATTTCACAAGATTTCCAAAAGAGATCCTGTATTTCTCGAGAATTTTATATAATTTAGAATCTGTTTTCTAGAAAAATCTTATATTTACTATTATCTTAAAATAAAAAGAAGATTTCTTATTTATTTCGCGAAAAATAATATCAAATGCTTAAAAGGAAGAAATATCATTTTCAGTCCCACATAACGGCGTTGTTAATATTTGAGATCATAACTCGATTTCACGCACATCAATGAAAAAGTCTGAGAAACATTACGGAATTTAATGAGCGTCACCCACGACGCGCAAAATGTTTTATAATGACTAATTCCCAATGATTACCGACTATGGCAGAGATGATCGAGTGCGTTACTCACTTATGCCGAATTTCTTACATCATCGCTCATTACAGTATTCTGATAAAATGAAAGAACTCTAGAGCGAAAGAGAACGCAAAGTGTGCAACAGTGAAAAAAAAAACCATGAAATATTACAAATTAACTTGCGCTATTATATTTCTTATACGAGATTCACACCTCGAGGTCACTCGTTTTGAAAAATCTTTAGAAGCGTGAATCTCTTTTTAGCAATAATTACTACTATCATTAACCACTAATCGAAATGCTGTCACGATGACGCGGAAATATTTATAGGGAGTATTAATAACGTTATTCGTCTCTCTTCCATTCGCGCATCATATACTATATATATCTAAATGACATCACGTTAGGTATATACATACCTACGGCAAAAACGCGACTGTGTCGAATACGTCGTATATCCATATTAAGGTGACACACGGTATATGTATATCAATACACATGTGGCATTTCATTAGCCAAATACGGGAATGAAAGTGGAATGGTAAATCCGATACATAAGAGTACACGAGAGTACAAACGTAATGTGACGTCGCCAAAATTGGAGGGAGAGATTGAGAAACACTCGCGACAAAAAATGCGAATCTCTTACAAAGTATGTGACTCTCTTAAAGAATAATCTCGCGTCCTTTTTCTCCGCTCTTCTTATCGTGTCATCTTTTAGATAAAAAGAAGTATTTGATTAAAAAGCTCACTTATTTTAATAATAAATTTTATGCCAAAATTTTATTACGAGTTGACGTATATTTAAGAAACGTCTACAATTCATATAGTCAACAGACTGATGTTTTTACAGACATCGCCTAATATTGACATTAACATATATTCAAGAAATTTCAAGGATACTCTATTACGTTTTACTAGCAAGAAGTTTGTATTATTATTCAAAATATTATGATAAATGACAGAAAGATGTGAGAGATAAGTAATAAAAATAATAGATGATAAGTCAAATACTACAATCAACGTTCTAACTTGATTTAATTATAATAAATAAGATTTTTCGATATTTTGGTTTGTTATTTGTAAAAAGAAAAATCTGTTTTTAGATATATCTATCGAAATGATATGCAAGAAAGATGAGCGTTGCAAATTGGTGTTATTATCCTCGTTATAATTCTAATAATTCACTGTTGCTCCCAGCAAAGTGGAAATGGTAATAATACATTGCTACATATTATTATCTATATTGAATTATATTACATTACGTTGATAATGATATGTGAAAATTATATATTTGCACTATATATTAAGTAAGTTCACAAAGACGAAGTCTTTAAAAACTCTAGCACATTTGTTTAATTTAATAGAATACTCTTCTCATTTTTATGTGCATAGCATTAATATCTGTAATTATATTAGGATTAAATAAACCATCTTCGAATTAGTACGTCGTAATAGCTAGCAATTTCGTGAAAAATAATATTACATACTTATTGTCTCTCCCTCTCTCTCTCTCTCTGTTTCTTTCTCGGTAACGTAGTAGAATATCCTCGAGATTTCCTAAATATTATGTTATTGTGAACATCACGGGGTGATGTCTGTGTCAACACATTGATTAATTATAAACTCTGTAAGTTTTAACGTATTTTTTAAAAATACGTTAATTCATAATAAAATTTTGTCGTGAAATTTATTATTAAAATGAGAGCTTATTAATAAAATAATTTTCTATAAATTATGCGTCGAGACATTAGCGACATTTCGGAGCGAAAAATTTCTGGAGTATGTGTTTCTTTAAAATCCACAATCTTCAAACAACTTTGCAACATCAATCAACAACTAATCAGCATTTAAACATTACTTGATAATTAAAAATTTCACTGAAACAGTACATGTTTTCTGTGATGATATACTCACAAGTCTATAGAGAGAACACTGCTTCCTAATATTCTAGATATAAGAAGTTAATTAATAACTACAATTAATGTCACTATTATTTTTGCAAACTTATTCGAAATATGTGCGTACGATGTATTTGATTTTGCGCTCTGATATCTTTTTATGTCATCGATCATGCGTTAACATTAATCCCCCACAATCTTCGCAAGACACGTTCGTGTCATTCCGCGAGCTTACGCGCAAAGTGTAATGTATTCGTGTTACCTTCAGTCATCACAAGAAGAGTGAAGGTGAGTTTACTTACTTAGTATCAATAAAGAGTTCGCAAATAAGACGAGATGTGTCGGTAAGTGCCGAGAACAGCCGATTGTCTTATCAGCGAGAAAATGATTTCGCTAGCTCGATCGCCGCCGACTGGACGAGACTTGCCTCTGACACCTGGTGCTAAACACTTGGCTGTACACCTGAGACGCGTCGATCTGCGACTGAGCAAGTAAACGTCAAGGTATCGCGGCATGTTTCCCGGAATCCGCGTTCCCCACCTTTCACGGTTCGCAGTGATTGGGAGAATTCTGAAACGCAAGCGCCTGAGGATAGCTTGCCTCGCGTGCAAAGCTGGAGCATCGCGTAGAATTCTCTCGATACACGAAGGAGATGAGTCTGAATAATTTCTGTAATGAAAATTTGTAATAAATATTAATAAAAAATGTTTGTGCGTTCTTCAGTGAACCTAAATAATAATTATAAACCTAATAAATAATTGTAAACTTAATTTAAATTTAATGCTTTTCTCTGTATTTTTCTTATATCTCTTTTCTCTATATCTTCAGATAATTATGAATGAAATTAATAACACACAAATTAATAACTTCATACTAATATTATTGAAGAATAAATCAAATCTAAAATCGAAACCTTTCAATTCGACTCATTTTTTTCAGTCACTTTAACTTATTCTAATTAAATTTTAAATTTCATCAATCAATTAAAATTGAAGCTTGAACTTCTCGGACATTTCACAGATATAAATTCTATTAATTATTTTCTTATCGTCAAGAAGTAATTAGATATTCTTATCTTCGATACAAAAATGTACTTTTTTTAATGCAAAGTCTCAACTATTTTTCTCTTTGTTACCTATGCCATTTGTCATCATGGTCCAGTCAGCAGATAGTCGTCAGTAGAAAAAAAATAGCCGGTCAGCAGTCAGCAGATAGCAAAGAATGACCAATTTATCTTATCGCAATTTATCTTTATATAACTTACGGGATTTTAACTGTTGTTCTGTTCGGCGTGAGTTCCTAATTTTAGCCGATCTTTTGTTCCCGATGGCCAGGTATATCGTAAGGTTGACAGAGCCGAGGATGGAGATTGGGAATGTCGAGGAGTGCGTGGGTTGCGAAATCGTGCATGGCCGATAATGGAAGCAAGAGGACAATGCCATCCTATATTTAAGTAGCCAAATCTGATGTCATGTTATTCTGCAAATGATAAATAGAAAAGCTAAATTTCGAGCTATTCTCTTCAGAATAAATACGAGATATCTTTTGCTTAGAGAAGAGTTCGAGACGAGCTCTATTTCCTTCATTTTTTAACAATAAAACAATATTTAAAATATTGAAAAAATAAAGTTAAAATACAATTGTCATTTATTATTCAATTTTTAATCACTTGTAATTAAAGAATTATTATTGTTTCAACATGAAGAAAATATTGACCTCTCTACTGGTCAAACAATTTGTCATTAAATTTAAGATATGAAATTCTGAGATATTTCGCATAGACATAATTATTCCAATATTTTGCAATATACTAATCGAACATGGAAAAAATAATAAATTAGCCATGTGAGTCTCATCGACGGTCCGCAACGATAATGAAATTTCGCCGTGATCGTACAAAATTCTCATCTCCCATCACGGCCACATGTTAATGACATTTTTTTTTTATTCGAGATGTGATTCACGAGTCCGAAGGATATTCTATTCCTAAGGAAACCGGTTGAACCATTATATTTGTATGTCGGCGTGAAAAGAGACACTGTTGCAAAGCCGCGAGGACAGCGTGTTGGACATTTGATCGCTCCTCTCCTTCTCCCTCCTCGTCGCCGACATCGCAAAGCGAGCGGGTCTGGTCAGCAGAGTCGGGGCTCGACGGGTCTGGCTAGATGTCGAAGCACGAAGAATGTCCACTTGTACGCATTATTAATCGCAGGTGCCAGTTTATTAATCCACTGCATGTGTTGATGTGTCCGCGTCGATGCGTTGCGAGGTATAAGCGCATGATGTGCATACAATCGTGAGTGTAGGGTGTTCTTTTTTCGAGAGGATCCAGAAATCTTCTTCTCATTAAGAGGAGAATGCCAGATTGCTCTCTTTCATCGTGTTCGCGCAGCCTCCCAATCTGCGACGCTTGAACGAATCGAGAGGAAGAGAAGGCTTTGAAAGAAAAAGGTTCGTGGAGAATGTCGTTTGTACAAAACAATAGATGCTGCACAGGGTGTCCTGATCAATCGGTTTTTCATCGATCTGTGCAAATATTGTCTGAAATTATTAATGATTTCGCAAGAAATATTTCACAAATTAAAGAGAAATTAAAATCAAATTAAAGAGAAATTATATAAAAAGGTATGCCGAAAGCAATATCTATTAGTCATCGATCTTACTGATGTAATCACTTTCCACCTGTTGCATTCTTAAACTTTACAGCAGCTATTAAATTAGAACGAGAGAGAGATTTAATAAGTGATTATATAAATTATATATCACATTTATGTCACATAAATATTAATCATTTTAAATATTTTATAATATCGACAAATAAAATACGTAGAGGAATAAAAATAATATTTGAAGAATTCTGAAGCGCTAATCTCTCTCTGGATATCTTGAATGTTTGCATTATTCTGATATCTTTTCCTACTGCGAACGAATGTTTGCATTCTTCTGAGTTCTTTTTTCAAACATCGTCCGAGCAGAGAATTATTCTGTCGACGATTCTACGCGTATGTTTCGAACCTAAATTAATTCTAAACGACAGGAAGCGCTCATCCGGACAGTACTTTTATCGCGAGGCTAAACGAGCGATCCGATCGCATTCCGCGGTTTGGAAATTCGATCGGATCTATTGTCGAGCGATAAGTGAAAATGTCGGTGGAGCGAGAGCTTTTGTGCGCCTGCTATTGAAATAATGCGGACGAAACGCTTAATTGGCACTCTAATAAATCGTGACGGTGAGATCACGATCAGCGCCGTCATACGTCTCTACACCCACGCATGAAACTAGACTACACTTTGCAAGTGTAATGCAACACACACATTATACACACACACATACACGCATACAGACGACAATGCGTCATTTTTTGTCCCTATCCGTCTGACGTTTTATGCAGATGCTTCCACGAGAAGCTTCTCACGCGCAAACGATGAGCGGAAGCTCGCTCGACGAAAAAGGCAATGATCCACTTTTTTCGAGTAGACCGACGTTAACAAATAAATAATGACAGCAACTATTTTCTTACACTTACTTAGCTCCAAGGAATTTAATTTAATTACATGAATATCGCACGAATGATTTTTTCAAAATATTTCTGCATATTTTTTCATTTGTGCTATTAATTTAAAAAAATTTGATTTTAAATTAATAAAATTTTAATGTAGTTTCTTAAAAAATGTTTAGCTGAAAACACAATTAATTTATTTTAAATCTTTCTCACATATAGGAATTATTAGAAATAAGTTACATTCTAGATATTCTTGATTTTAAGAGATTTTTATCTAAAAATGCTTGTATGTATGCGTGCGTGTGTGTGTGTGTGTGTGATTATATTATTAAATTTCTCTTCTTTTCAAATTAAAATTTAAAAAAAACTTTTTTCTAGTTATAAATAAGTTTTGGATATTCTTGAGCACTATTCAGTTTCAAATCCGATACAATATCCCTTTTCTAAAATAATTAATAATTTTCCGATTTATTTGTAAAGGATTAATTTCATTTCCTTTTCAAAATAACCGATTCAACGTAATATTCTAAGTTTAATTATATCATCAGATACCTTAGGCAAAATGGATTTGGAAGAGAATTCGCTGCAGGAACACTTGCTGAACGTCTACGATTCTTCCTCGACCAGCACCCAAGTTCTTTACAAGCTTCTGCTGGACGCTCTACGATCCAGGGATTTTCGTTCCTTCAGAAATACTGTGGAGCATAACTTGAGGAAGCAGCCGCCCGCTTTAAACGTCAACTATGTCCATCCCAATCATTCGGAAGAGACGTGCCTTGACATAGCCAGTAGAAATGGTCTACCGGAGTTCGTAGAGTTCCTATTGCGTAAAGGAGCGAATCCTAATAGGGTGAACGAGGCGCATAATCGCGCTCCCATTCATTTCGCCACCGAAGGCGGGCACGTGGACACGTTGACAGCTCTGTTGGCGGAGCCGACGATAAATCCGAATCTCGAGGCGGGACAGCAGACCGCTCTGCACATCGCGGTAAGGAAGAAGGATCTCGCATGTGCCGATCTGTTGCTGGAAAGAGGCGCCAGCGCCAGTATTCCCAATAGTAAGGGCCTGACGGCTCTCCACCTGGCGGCGATGAAGACACAGCGTGACATGGTGGAGCTGATACTAAATAAGTGCCGACAGTGTCCGGATCTGGACAGTTACAGGGACTACAACCATCAGACGACGCGAGAGGTGATTCAACAAAAGTTGCCGAGACTATTGTTGCCGCCCAGATCCGAAAACCGAGAGACGAACGTGCACGATCTCAAGTACTACCTGATTGCCAATGACCAGATGAACTTTTTGAGGAGTCTGGAGCTCGTCAAGATGGAGGTTCTTCACAGTGCGGCCGAGGACTTGCTGGAGATGGCCGCGCAACGTGATTTTCACGAGGTCGTGGTGGGAATTCTGGAAAAACACAAGGGAAGTCTCTTCAGCGTAAAGAAAGCTGCGCACGTGGCTGTTGAGCAGGGTAATCACGCTATTCTTCAGGAATTGTTGAACGTGGAGCCTGAAGTGGCTAACGATCTGATTCTGAATGCCTGTCTGGAGCTGGGAATGCCAGGAAAACGAGGAGTCAACAATATGTCGGATCGGTTGCAGTGTCTGAGATTAATTCTGAAACAGGAAAGCGTGGATGTTCGTTGCACTGACAGTGAGTATATCACGACGATACCATGAGTAGCACTTTCTAGATATAGTATAAATAATTTAAAAATGTTTAAGCGATATTTCAAGACTTTCACTCCTGAAAATTCTTATATGTAAATTTTCATTGTAAATTTCTCTCACCTTACAGATAAAGGCAACACGCCACTGCATTACGCGGCCAGGGCGGGTTGCCGCGAAGCGGTGACTCTGCTTCTCGAGCGAGGCAGTTACATCGGCCACATGAACAAGTTCCACGTCCCGCCCATCGCCGATATCCCGGTGTGCACGCTGTCGCATTACTTCGACGACTGTCTGCAGACGCGGAAGGAGCGGACGAACGAATACACTATCGAATTCAATTATCGCTGCCTGATGCCGCACGACGTTCTCGCGGAACACGACAAGAAAGGTCGGGCAACTTCCGAGATGGAAGTGTTCAAATACATCGCTTGCAACGGCGCTCTCAAACACTTGCTGAACCATCCGCTGCTCTCGTCCTTCCTTTTTCTCAAGTGGCATAGGATACGGCACGTCTTGTACGCGAATTTTGCCTTCTACGTGATCTTCTACCTCTTGCTGAACGCTTACATTCTCGGCATGACTTATGACAGTTCTGCGAATAAAAACGAAACACAGACTGTCAACAGCTCGAACGATGCGGCTCTCGGAAGTACCTTGCGAATTGCCTGGTACCAGAACAACCTTCTATGGGCCTTCACCACCATGCTCTCTCTGCTCTTCATCTTCCGAGAGATCATCCAGTTCATCTCCTGTCCTTGGCGCTATCTGAAAAACTTGGGCAATTGGCTGGAAGCTGCGTTGCTCGTGCTGACTTTCGCTGTGCTGTGCGATGCGGGACCGCAGATCGGCGCCATAGTGATCCTCCTGTCCGCGTGGGAATTGGTGATCCTGATCAGCCAGCATCCGCGCATGACCACCGGCATCGAGATGTTCCGCACAGTCTCCTTCAATTTCGCGCGCTTCCTCTTCCCGTACGCGTTCCTCATCCTCGCGTTCGCTCTGGCCTTTTACACGCTCTTCAAGGACGGCGACGACACGAGCTTCCCTGATCCCGGTCGCTCGCTCTTCAAGACCGTCATCATGCTCACCGGCGAGTTCGACGCCAACGACATCCCGTTCGTCTCGCATCCCGTTTGGAGCCACATCGTATTCGTGTTGTTCGTCTTCCTCATCGCCATCGTGCTGTTCAATCTGCTCAATGGTCTGGCGGTCAGCGACACTGCCGAGATCCTGTGCAAGGCCGAACTGGTCGGACTCATCTCCCGGATACGTCTGATTGCCTACATCGAGGATGTGGCGATCGGCGAATCATGCAGGCGTTGTTTCTGCTGCGGAAATTCATGCTCGCTGCGATGGAATCCGTTCGGTCTCCTCGCCAGGAGGATTCTTCTGTTTCCACATTACCTGAGAGACGGCAGAATCAGCGTCAAGCCGTACGACTGTCTGGACGTATACAACAACGACAGGCATTGTGAGAAGTACGTTCGCAGCGAGTCCGTGAATCGCGACAAACGTTGGTCCACCTTGAAGATGGATCCTAATATAATCAAACAGGCTAAACGAATTATCTCCGAGAAAAATCAGTTGTCGGACAGCGAGAGGATAATGATCGCGTTGAATAAACTGCAGGAGAGACTGGCGGGGATGGAGGTCGCTTTGAATACTGTGAAGCTCGCAGTTGAGAATAATAATGTCGATAAAACGGTGGAATCTATGGGTGAGAGTTAATAAGCGGATGTGCACGAACCCATTCTTCTTTAAGTATTTTGTATCCTTAAAAAAAAGATTTAATTTTATAAAAATTTTATTACTCGCTCTGAGTGGTTTATTTTATTTTATATACCAACGTTAAACACAATACATCGTTAAATATATGTTAAATTTTATTATTAAATTTTATTACAGATGTTGACTTACCTAAACTGCGTGTAAATGTGCCATTAATATAATCGTAATCGAGGTATAGAACTTATACCTTAAATATTACACAAATGCGCAAATATATAGATATATTGTTGCACGTTTTATAACAAACGTTTTATCAGTGCATTAGAATTGTTCTTTTATAATTTGTATTCTTGTAAGCAATTTTTTAGTGATTTATATTAACGATATTTATAATATAAGATTATCAATTTTTATCTCATTTTTAAATATAACTCTGATGACAAAAAGATACATTATAGCTTTGTGTGAAAATTTATCTTATCTCCATCCTGTATAAGTGTGCGCATATATGTGTATAAATAAGCGCGTTGAAAAAAATAAATAAATTTTTTTCAAGATTTACTATTAAATTATTGTCGCAGATCTCTACATGTTTATGAATAAATCAGCCTGGACGGAGATAATGTATTACTAACCAGATACATCCTGCTGTGCGACAGTTTTCTCTCTTCCTCGACGTACCAGAATGTCAGTATAGAACATGTTGAAGTCAAGCCTAACACACAAATATTGTTATTAAAAAGCGAAGAGATGTGTAAAAATTATAGTGTAAAATTATTTAGTAAGAAACTTATGCAATAAATATACAAAATGTTTTAATAGAAGACAGTCTGTATGAATATAACATCCAGATGTTACACAAACTCATCACACAAAAATAATGAAAAGTGATAATGAGCTAATAACAGCAAACTAATGATAACACAGTATGTACACATAATATTGTCGATTTTTTTCTATTTTAAGAATTTAAATATTAGATTTCCCTATATTCCGAATCCTTATTATCCTCTAAACTAAAATTCTTCTGTCGCACATAAATTGTATTTAAGTCGTTTTTAAATTGTATTAATTACTTTTGAATTTTTTAAATAGGATTTTCTCGTTTCACATACGCGATGATACGTGAAACTGGCAAAAATTTTTATTAATCTATTATCAGTCGAATCAATTTGAGAATCATTACTGTTCGTATTTAAGAAACATCTTATATAAAAATGATTTCAGTTCTTATAATATGTGCCACGTGCTACAGGAATTTGTATCTTTGTTAAAAATGATTTTCCTGATTCATTTAAAAGAATAATTTTTATTTAAAATGTATATATTATAATAGAAGACTTACCGACATAACACATTAAGTAGTTTCTCATTGTTGTTATCGCAACCCAAATCACAAATTCGGTCTAGAAGGCATGTCAATACTTTAGTGAATCTTTCATCTAGTGATGCAATTGTTTCCTCAAAGCTTCCTGTTCCATCTTTCGCTGTAGAAACATTCTCGATCTAGTATAAAGGATGCAGTCCATTAGTACAGTATAAATATAAACATGTACACATTGTATAAACAAAATTAAGAAGCAATGTCTGAGATGTAACAAAAATATATGATACATATTTTTACTTAACAATAGTATGATAAGTAATAATATGCTGATGATCAACTAGTCGTGCTTTTTACAAAAGACTATAAAAATATAATTATTTTCTTATCACTTATACCTTATAAAAAATGTAAATGTGAAATACAATATAAATTATTGGCAAACTTATACTAAATTTAAAAAAGAGTTTATATTCAAAATATATATAATAGTTAAAAATAGGCATAAATAGAGATTTCTACAAAATTTTTTAACACATATATATATATATATATATATATATATATATATATATATATATTCCTTTCCTCCCTCCTATACCTCCAAATACTCTATCACTCAAGTTCAAGATATAAGGAAATTATCATTCCATAAATTACAAAATAATAGAATTATAATTTATTTTGTCATACCATATTCTTAATAGAAAAGATATAATAAAAAATATATTGTACTCTCTTTAAATATCAATTCTAAATCTACAAAAACCTGAAACACTTCTAAACAGTCTTTAAGATACCAATCCAGCTTTATCAAATCAAAATAGTAAAAAAAATATATATATATATATATTTTTTACTATTTTGATTTGATAAAGCTGGATTCTTATATATATATTATAAGAAAAATATATAATGCATAATATTTTATATATCTATATATAATAACGCTTTATCCTAAATTTTCATACTTACTTCATCTTCTTCGAACATCTTTCCAGGATGCATATATAATTTACTAGCAAACATTTTTTTTATAATTTATCCTCTCTTTTTTTAAAAAATGATACCATTACATAACATTTTTCGTACAGTTTTATACAGAGATGCAGGAATTGTTTAATTTTTTTATACACATCAAAAACATTTTACATACAATATAATGCAATGTAAAAAGAGTGCTCACTAAACATTATTCTTCAAAGCATCTCTATATATATATTTCGGAGATATCCATATTTATTAAATATCAATCATACAATCATGCAAATTGGGGATAATGTACGACAGTCGCATGTTCTTAACGATATAATAGTGATTACTAAAAGATGCCTCTCATTTGCAAAAAAAAATACTTCATGATTCTAGGGCTACAGAGATGCATGAGAGCGAGCTTAAAGCTTTGAAAGTATACCTCATATTCATAGGCATCTTCCTGACAGGCACCAATCATGGATGTCAATTCAGCATCAATGTAGTAGCGGCTCATACGCTTAACATTAGCAAAATATAATTTAATAGATCAAAGTCTCCTTTATACATCATTATTTTCTTTCCCATTACGTTTTTATCGTCATTTTATCTTATTGAATGTTAATAACTTGATTTTTAAGGCACTTATAATTTTGTAAAGCAAGTATTGTGATTTAAAGATTTGGTCAATTTCTGATTAAGAAAAATATGTATAAATTGCTAATATATATTCTGGCGCGAGGGAAAGAACATGAGACCTACTCGGATATTTATTAGTGTGTATTTGGAAATATATATTATGTAATAAAAAATAAAGCGCTGTAATGGATTCAATTGAAATAATGATTGCAACTTAGAAGAAGAGATCATTGGATGTAAATTCATGCAGCGTATTGTTAGAGAGGAACACATAAGTTTGCGATAGTAGGCTTACCTGCATAAAATTGCAGAATTCTACGCAGACTGCGCATATACCGGTAATGCAACCGAGAAGATCAGGATCCGTTAACATACACTCCTTCAGATAACTGTCTTGTAAATCCTGATGCACGCTCAATACGTCATCGACGTTACTGACCTGATTTTAATTATACTAATTATATAAAGATATTCAAGTACAATGCCTATATATATATATATATATATATATATATATATATATTTCTTAGATAACAATAAAATATAAATTATTACCTTGTTCATCTTATTTATAAATTTCAACCAGTTTGGTTCCACGACTTCCACCATCATATAATACTCCAAATGCTGTATACAATCGAGCATTCTTTGCCGTAATGAGAATGCCTGTCTGTAAGCTATGGCTACCTCGTGCGTGAAAGTCTTCGCTATTTTATTGCTAATCCATACCCTACAAGCCAGAAAATTTTTAAATTTTGCTACACAAACATAAAGTCCACATTATAATTAAAACGAAATAATTTACCTGCACAATAGCCTTTCAACATGTTTACAATAAAATAGATGTCTAAACAACATTTGATAACAAGCTATGGCCTTTCTATTAATAATCAGAGAAACTGGCCATTTTACATCGTAATTGAAGACAAAAGCTTCCAAACCAGTCAAAATTTTACCCGCTTGGAAACAATATTCTGCAAGAAAAATTAATTCACTGCCACTCATTTTCTGCCTTTTATTTAATTATATAAACGTTTCATTTAATTAGGTATAATTGAATAAGATATTTTTTATAAACTACCTTTCTCGTCTCTGGTTTGGATGGAGAGTATTCTAAACATTTGATACTGTAGATCATATGGAAGTAATTCAGGTTTCAGATCGTCTTTATAAGGATCTGAATCTGCAGTGGACATTCGCAAAGCAACCTCGAGAAGAGATGCTAAACGATGCAGAACGATATCGTACATACTCTTGTTCAACTCGGTTTCACACAGATTCATAAATTGAACCTGTAATGAAAAATTAAGTTTTCTTGTATATATATATATATATATATATATATATATATATGAGAAATAATAAAAGCTATTCAAATAAAAAAGAACTTTAAATTCATATTTGATAACTGACAGCTGAACTCACCACAAAATCTCCTTGAGCAAGAAGAAAGTAACTTTTCACACTGCGTAGCCTACCCATCAGATCATTCTCCTTCATGAGTACTTCTAATAATTTCCTGGCAGCTTCTGAATATGCCCTATCGATGGCAGCTATATATTTCTGCCCTTGATATTGATAGCTTAAGGGTTCTTGTTTTCCCCACTGCACTGTTTTACCTGTAAATACATATTTTTTGATTTGTAAAATAATTGCTTAAAAATAATTAATCCTTATTATGTAAAACTTATATATATTTTACTTTACATATATACTTAAATATATTTAAATATTATTATATATTATATATTACTATATTAAGAAACGTACCACATTGCCTGATCACATTAAAATATTTTCCAGTTCTAAGTATGGTTTGTGCATGTTCACTTAGAAATACAGGTATCCTTTCCGGTCGCATGGTATATCGCTTCTCCCAGTAATCCGCTGAATAATCCACAGGAAGTTCCTCCTTTTGAACTAATTCATTATCTTCTACAAAAAACTGAAAAATACACAATATTACAAATGTGCCACTTACGATATATGACATAGGAATAGACTTATGATACTAACTTCCTGATATGGATCACATATCACTCCTTTGTAAACCCACTTTTCTAATATTTGCATATATGGCATGCTCGCTGCTTGTATCAGATATAGGCACAGTTCTTTAGACTTTGCTTCACCGCTGACATTGTTCAATGTTTGCTCATGAAGGAGACTCAGTACTTTCCCTCCTCTGGCATTCGCCTAGAATCGATCAACATTGTATACGTATATTATATCATATCTTTAATGTTTCAATTATAAAGAAAATAATTTGTATTCTCCATGTATATATTTAGAGAATAAGTATAATTAAAATTATTTAATTATTATTCTGACTAACATTATTTTGTACTAACCTTGCATATTGTGGATGTAATCTGAGATAGTATAGACATTGTAAGCATGGTAGGCTGAATGTAAAACCATAGCTTTTGCAAACTTAATTTACCATGAATGTGTTCTGTTTCGAGTTGCACGACAAAAAGCTGAAATAGAATATAAAATAGAGTATAAAATATCAGTATATGTACATATAAACTGAAAAAACATAAATGTATTATATCAGGCATGCATTTGTCTTAAAAACTAATTTGTTATACCAAATAATCTTTCAGCAAAGATCGTATGGCTCCTCTCAGAGCATGATTGACTTGTCCATCATCTGGTAAGACTTTCTCTTCAACAAATCTCACTGTCATGGAGTAATAGGATGCTAAAGGTAATATCTGTTGCGCTAACTGTTTAAATGATATGCCTGAAAATAAAATATAGAATTTTTCATTTAATCTTTTCTAATTAAAACTACAGATTAAAACTTTTAATGCGTTTCTCACCGACATCAGGTGATATACTAAAGGTTTTAACACCATAAGGACTCGTTAAAGGTTCTGAAATTATATATGATCCATCTATTCCTTTCAAGCAATACAAAATATCCCATAGAAGTATAGACTCCTGAGATACAATCGGTACAACCTCTGTAATTATTTAAGACATAAAAATTTATTTCGGACATGCATATTTTATCGTCTCTTGTATTTTCTGAAAAAAGTATTTACATACTTTGATAAAGTGTTATAGCAACGTCACTGTGAAAATCCCAAGTTATACGTGGACGCTCTGCTACCCAATTATGTTTTGCTACATTGTCATTTCTCCAATTGACTGAACATACTTGCTGGTTTAATTTCTTTCCTCCTTCCACGGCAGCTTTAATTACAGTTTTGCAAATCTATCAAATATTTAAAAAAATTGTACATACTATATGACATTTGATTGATATTATGTAAAAAAATAAAACTTTAGCATATTGAAATAAAATATTTAAATTTACATAATTTTAAAATACATCTTATTAAAAATATTGTATTAATATATAATTATTACTTTTGGCAAATCTTCTTGCGTAATGGTTGGATCTTTTAAGGAACCAGCTGTTGATCTCGGTGCAGATTTTGATAGATACCTCTTCAATTCTTCATCTTGGGATATTAACTCCAAAGTCTGCACAAACAGACCTAATAGATCTACTCTGAAAAAATATATTTTTTCTTATCTTTTTGCACATATATAAGAAAATGTATAATAACTTGAATTATATTGGCCCCACTAACTTTTTTGATTTTAGCTCCTCATACTTCTGTACAAATAACTCTGGTTGGGATGAAATTTTTGCTAGATGCTGGATACAACTGTGAGGAGCAACAGTGTTTAGTGCATTTGTCGTTACACATTCTTTTTGCAGCTTCTCTAAATGTCCCTCAGGGGCAGATTCCGAGCTAGAAAGGATAATATTTACACATAAAAGTATTTGTACACAATATTTTCTATATAAAAATATGTATATTCAGAACTATTTCTAAATCTATAAATGCAATGTTATAAATTAATTTTACAAATTATGAAACATGTCTTTTGTCGCTTACCCTAATAAATCAATCAGCTGCACAATCAAATGGTGTAATTTAAATTCACTCATTGTTTCTCAGGATGCATAATTTTTATCTGTATTTTGGAAAAGCGAGGACCACTTTTCAGCGCCGCTTGTCCTCGGATTCGGATATGCATAAACTAAAATCGATCACGTGACAAAGAGTGGAAACAACATATTGAAACTATGCGCGCGCGCACATGTGTGTCTTCTCCCTCCATATTCAGCAGAAAATATCGTGGGAATATTTAAATTCTATGTAATTCGACTCTATATTAAAAATTATATCATAGAATTATAACGAAATTATAGTTACACAACAGAGAATTATAATCAGATATTTAATTTTATAACCATCAATTCCTTTACAATAGCTTATTTTTATCGAATAAAATCAGAATTATAAAAAATTTTAAACAACTAACTTATGTACTTGATAAATATTGGAATTGTCCAACAAATATTAAAATTATATAAGTTTAATATTTTGTTATAACAAATTATCAATAAACATAATAAACTATATAAACTATAATAATAAGTTATTATTCTCTTGGGGGTGGCGTCAAGTAGTACATCTCACAATAAACTAGTTGTTCGACTTCTGTTTCAACAATTTCAGTTTCTGTAACAAATTCTATATTTTTGGGCGTCATCAATTGATCATTTTTCTGCAAAGTTATGGGGGAGGAAAACTGATTTGTATTACATCTGAAAATAATGCGTCAACCAAACATATTTTACTCCAGTTGTTCATTAGAATTTATTTGTGTAACATGACTAAGCACATACCTGCTGAAATCTGTATCAGTCTTACTAAATGTAACAGTTGAGGCAATTTTTGGAGAGCTAGTTATCATCGAGCATTTGGAATTGCTAACAGGAATAACATTTTCAGACTGTTGTAGCTTTGGTGGAATTGCGCACAAAACTTTCTTTTCATTTATAGATTTTTTAAACCGCTTTATTAGATTCTGATCTTCGTCGCTAAACAAACATTTCTTTTTCCTTGATGAATACGATTTGCCTTGCAAATCTTTTATACTATTGTTTTCTTTGTTCTGATGCCTATTTGTATAACAAGACATTAATATATATTTGAATACGATACAAAGTACAATAACTAATGCAAATATATATTTAATGCTTTACATTTTATAATTCTTGTCAATAATTTCTTTTAGATTTGAGATGAATTGTTCATCATCATCTTCTGTGTCTTCCACAAGCGAAATGTTAGGCTGCTTTTGTGTTAAATTATTTCTATGTATGAGGGATGAACTTATCTCTCCTGCATACAACGTTTAAATGTTACAAAATATTAATAATAAATGCATATATAAAAAAAAGATTCTAGTAACTGCAATAATAATTTACCTGTTAAAGTAAGAGGAATGTTTCTATAATCAATAATATTACTCTCATTATTTTCTGTTGCAATAGATTGAGGCACTTCATATTGTGAATGATTGTTATTTTTTGTGGATTGTAAAATTAGTCGTTTTTTATTTAGTGATGATTTGCCACAGATACCTTTATCCATTATTGAACAGAATTACTTGCATGAAATTAATCAGTAACTGTATTTAACTTCTTCTTGTTCTTGAATCCACTTCTTTTGCATTTGAAAACTTATTGTTAGTACTTCTTTTTCTTATGTATTAACAATTATATAATATTATGAAACAGAAAATTGATATTTGTCTTATGTTTTATATTGAAAAGAATTATTTTATCAATCTTTAAATCTTAAAGTTTTACGCGATGTATGTAAATGATTTAATTTATACATAAAAAATTACTCAATTATATTTAAAAAATTTCAAGTTTAATTGCTGTAGAAATTACCTCTCTCTTAGAGTTGGAATAACGTTTCTCTTTTTCTTATTCCAACACGAAAGGAAATATTTATGTTTGGGTCAGTGTTGCTCTCAAGTTGAGAGTTTCATAAATTAAGATTACTCTTTTAATTGCAAGAAACTTATGTTTAAAGTACGTGAAATATTATTAACGTTTACTCAACCATCGAGGAGCAAGTATAAAATAATACGTCTGTGATTATAAATTTGTACGCTTCTCTACAAACAGCGAAAAGTGTAACCAAAAGTGTAACGCGCAGCTAAAAGGGAACAGATATCCCGATCAGCTTGTGTTAGGTTATGAATGCATGCGAAATCGCATTTACGTATTTCGTAAGATCGCGTTATAACCTCCATCTGCTTTTTTTTTTTCTACCGTCAATTCTCGCGTAAATAAGACCGGATAGGATTTATGAGAATCTGCGACGGGAAATCATGCGACTCGTGACAGCGGTAAACGTGAAATTGCTGCCGATTCTTCGGCAGCACAACGCGATCGCGCGCTCCTTCTGCAAAAATCGCCCTTCCTCGGATCTCCGCACTTCGTTGCCGGTCTGTGTCAGACCGCAATTGGCACGAACGGAATATTTCGGCGGAAGATTGTTGAGGAATACACGCGGACGTCGGATTCATCCCGCGGTGGTGTCGGTGAGATTCTTCGCCACGAAAAGGTACTCTAATCGAGTTCCTCCGAGGTAAATTAATTTTGTTTATTATTTTCTCGTAATCTCCTTAATTTCCATTCCATTTTGCTAACGTACTTAATCCTTCTTAATCCGAGTAATTTTATTTTAAGTCGATTTTTTCTCCGTTCAACTTCTTCACCTGCTTTAATTCAGTAAGAATTATCTACCTTCACCTTTCATTTATTTCTCTCTTTTTAATATTATATACCGAGATTTTTATCATATTTCTGTATGCTAGTTTTATAATAAAAACCTTGTTTCTCATTTCATGTATTGCCGTTTAGCGATGGTAATGGAGACCAACCTGGAGATTATTCTGCCTCTTTGCCTGCAACTGTGGTGGTACCTGAAGTATGGCCTTATGTACCAGTCATCGCTATCAACAGAAATCCAGTGTTCCCCAGGTTTATCAAGCTTATCGAGATTAGCAATCCAGTTTTGATTGATCTAATACGAAGAAAAATAAAACTGAATCAGCCTTATGTGGGAGTCTTCTTAAAGAAGACTGAAGAGTAAGTTCTTTCAAATGTATCCTTGATATAAATTTATAGTGCTATAAGTGGAATAAAAAGCAATAACGATATAAATGACATAAAGAAACCAGTAATGCAAGTTTTAATTTGTCATTTATATATGTAGAAATGAAGCTGAAATTGTTGAAAACTTAGATGACATTTATTCTATTGGAACGTTTGCACAAGTACACGAGGTGCAGGATCTGGGAAATCGATTAAGATTAGTGATTATGGCACATAGAAGAATCAAGATTGTTAATCAGATTTTTGACGATCCAAATCCAAAGTCAGAACATAGTAAGAAATATATTTAAATAAAACACTTTTTGTTTTTTTTAGCTACAATGAAAATCGTACTTTATAGAAATTTAATGTCTCATTATTAATATATTAAATTAATAAAAACGAACCTCTTGTTTGTGACTGGTGTGGTGACATTTTGCACTTCTCGGTATTCTGTTAAAATATTGTCCTAACTACTTTACACAGAGATGAAACTGACGTTCCCACTATTAAATACTACAATTACCGTCCCTGTAGACGACACATTAAACAGCGGCAAGATAAGTCGGAGATCATTGCGCAAGAAGACGGAGAATAGAGTTTTAGAGAAGATAGAAAAAGTTGATGAAATGGGTGCCCAATCTACAGAAGTAAAACCGCCGATAGATTCCTCTGAAAAAAGTACGGAGAAACCATCAAATTCATCAGCTCCTCAATCCGGTAGTCAACCTATATTAATGGTGGAAGTTGTGAATGTCACACACGAAAAATTTAAACAAACTGAAGAAATTAAGGTAACATAATAAATGATATTGAAGAGATTGACAGTACTGGAAGTAATATAGCTAGTTTGTCTCTTTTTTTCCTAATAATGTCAAGAGTTAATTATTAAACCAATTATGGAAATAAAACAAAATTAGGACAAAATTAATTTTGTAAATATTATAAAGTATCGTTATTAAAAATTCAAATTGAATCAGTTTTACTATAATAGAATGTCAGCCAATTTTATTATTTAGAAAACATTTATTTTTGCATCTATAAGTTATAAAAATATTTTAATAGGAAAAAAAAATATATTCTATCATTTTCTATCATTTTACTTTTCTGAATGTGTGGAAGCATTTTGTATATGAATTTAATACCTCGAACAAAATAGAACAATTGAAAATTGGCATACCTCACGAGAATAATTATTTGATCTTCTTTTCTTCCACATATTTCTTATGTTCTTTTTTTATCGTTTCTCTTTTGTCTTGCATTTTTGCACAAGACTAAGTTTAATTGCATTATTTTGAAATTAGTCGCGTGATTTTCAATGTATTTTATATTACTTGATGATGTTGCACGCACACACAATATCAGAAACCAAAATATTTCTTAAACAGGCTTTGACGCAAGAACTCATTAAGACGATTCGTGATATAATCAGTATGAATCCTTTGTATCGCGAAGCATTGCAACAAATGCTGCATCAAGGGCAAAAAGTTGTGGATAATCCAGTTTACCTCAGTGATTTGGGTGCTGCCTTAACTGGAGCAGATGCGCAGGAGTTACAGCAAGTCTTGGAAGAAATGGATGTAAGTGCATTGCTGTTATTATTATATGGTGTGTGAAATTTCCACTTTGATAGAATATGTTGAAATGGTATTTTTATTCGTAGATTTTAAAAAGATTGAGACTGTCTCTCGCACTTCTAAAAAAAGAATACGAATTAAGTAAGCTACAGCAGAAAATTGGCAGAGAGGTCGAGGAGAAAGTAAAACAGCAACACAGAAAGTATATTCTTCACGAGCAATTAAAAGTCATCAAAAAAGAATTGGGGCTGGAAAAGGACGACAAAGATGCGATAGAAGAGAAGTACAGGGAAAGAATAAGACAAAAAACAGTTCCTAAACCAGTGATGGATGTGCTGGAAGAAGAATTGAATAAATTATCCTTCTTAGAAAGTCATAGTAGCGAATTCAAGTATGTATTAAATATCAGCATTTATCATATAGTAAAAAAAGTATGCTATACACACACACACACACACACATATGCTTTATTAATTTATATAAGTTTCATATAGATTTTGTATTTTTTAGTGTTACGAGAAATTATCTAGACTGGCTTACATCCATGCCATGGGGTGTGACTAGTACAGAGAATTTAAATCTTCAAGATGCCGTCAAAATTTTGGATGAAGATCACTATGGAATGGAAGATATAAAAAAAAGAATTCTTGGTATAAAAATGTACTTATATAAATATAGATAACTTCAATAATATTACACTACGAGTATCATGCTTTCATTGCAGAATTCATCGCTGTTAGTCAACTAAAAGGCAGTACACAAGGAAAGATATTATGTTTTCACGGGCCTCCTGGAGTCGGCAAGACCTCTATAGCTAAATCGATCTCTCGCGCTTTGAACAGGGAGTACTTTAGGTTTAGCGTCGGCGGAATGACGGATGTGGCGGAGATCAAGGGACACAGGAGAACGTACGTGGGAGCGATGCCAGGCAAAGTCATTCAGTGCTTGAAAAAGACTAAAACTGAAAATCCACTAATTCTAATAGATGAAGTCGACAAGATTGGCAAGTATGTAAATTAGATATAACCTAAATTTATATATACACATATATTATATATAGAACATATTTAATGTATGGAATTAAAAGTCTGAAAGATATTTAGGAAACATCTGTAAAGTAGAAAATCTTTTTACAATGTTTTTTTAAACTTTTGAGTCATCGCGATATTTTTTAGGGGACACCAAGGGGATCCAGCATCAGCTCTTCTCGAGATGCTCGATCCTGAACAAAATGCAAACTTCTTGGACCATTATTTAGACGTTCCAGTGGATTTATCGAAAGTTTTATTTATCTGCACGGCAAATGTAATAGATACTATCCCGGAACCCCTGAGAGATCGTATGGAGATGATAGACATGTCGGGTTACGTTGCCGAAGAGAAGCTCGCCATCGCGAAACAGTACTTAGTTCCACAGGCTAGAAACGAGTGCGGTCTCAGCAACGATCAAATCAATATACAGGATAATGCGCTTACGACGCTGATAAAATCTTATTGTCGAGAATCGGGAGTGAGAAACCTGCAGAAACACATAGAGAAAGTGCACAGAAAAGTGGCGTTTAAGATCGTCAAGAAGGAGGCCGAGAAAGTCGACGTCAGCGCGATCAATCTGCACGAGTTCGTCGGGAAGCCCGTATTCACGCACGACAGGATGTACGAAGTTACGCCTGCTGGTGTAGTAATGGGACTGGCATGGACTGCCATGGGCGGATCCACTCTGTTCATTGAGAGTGCCATCAGAAAACCGACGGGCGGCAAAAAGGCCGAGGGTACTTTCGAGGTCACCGGCCATCTCGGTGATGTGATGAAGGAGTCTATACACATCGCGATGACCGTGGCGAGGAATCATCTGAAACAGGAGGATCCCTCCAATGCGTTCCTCTACGATTCCCATTTGCACATACATGTACCTGAGGGCGCTACTCCGAAGGATGGACCTAGTGCGGGTGTGACGATCGCTACGGCGTTGCTCTCCCTCGCTAAAAATCAAGCTATCAGGCAGAATGTGGCGATGACAGGCGAGCTGAGTCTCATGGGCAAGGTACTACCTGTCGGTGGCATCAAGGAGAAAACTATTGCAGTGAGTAAAAATATAATCTTCCATCAATTCCAACCTATTGTTATTCGATTTAATTTCAATCAATTATCACATAATGTTATTAATTTAATACATTACTACATAATTTTCTTTTGATTCCATATATAATTTTTTATTATACTATATATAATTCAGGATACAAAATTAATAAAATACACTTTTATTTTCAGGCAAAGCGCGTCGATGTTAAATGCATAATTTTACCTGAGGAGAACAAGAAAGATTTCAATGACTTGCCTAAATATATCACAGATGGTTTAGAAGTGCATTTTGCTTCAACGTTCGACGATGTGTACCGTATATGTTTCGCACAAACGCATGAAACCAATTCCCTTCAATCTGCAAAACCAATTAGTACTCACATTTCAGCCACACAATCAATATTTGGTTAAATTTACATAGTATGTGCAAAAGAGTATGCTACTGACAAAATTTCTGTTTTATATTTTGTTTCTTGTGTAGAATATAATAATTTTATTTAAAAAAAGATAATTCATATATTATTAAAGAAAGACAAAAAATAAAAAGAATGGGAATAGATCTTTGTGATATTAAAAGCATAATCTTTTGAATTCGTTGAATACACTTCATAAAAATCTAAAAAAATATTTTATTATTAGTAATTCTTTGATGAAAATAAGGATATACTTGGACACACTCTTTGTAAATAATATAAATGTTATTCTATGAACGATAAGTAATTATTCTAGAGATATAATTACTTATATTTCTTTATATATATATATACATATACATATATATATATACATACAAATAATATGTGTATATATAATTAAATACAATATAAATTATACTTAAAAGAAAGAAAATTTATTTCCTTTTGTTGATATCTTAAAAGGAAAAGATTTCTTTTATAATATTATTGTGTAAGAATCTTATTAGACTTATTTTTAATATTATTTATAATTATGATATAATACACATATGAATAAAGAAAATATAAGGATATTATATCTTTTTGGCACACAACTTGTGTTTTCGCTATTAAATATTAATTTTTCTTTATCACATGTATGATATCTATGTAATCATTAAGAATATTTTTCTACTTTAAAAAAAGTATTGTATATATATCATACACAGTGATTTATTATATTAGGTTGATGGCTGTTAATACTTATTAATATAACAAAATATGTGGAATGCCATTGTATACAAAGGAGGGAGATTTAAATAAAATATTTCATAATAAATCTTGATTTAAATAAAATACTTCATAATAAATCTTTACGATATCTGTTCTCTTCAAAACTTAATATCAAATAATGATCAATATAAACAGTAATAACAAAAAATAATGATAAATGCTTACCATGAGAGAATTGGTAAATAAGTAGGTGTTGTACAAGAAAAACAGTGATTATATATCTATGTCAAGTTGGTATATCCATCTTGCTGAGCCTAATTATGAAATCGCACAGCCTCATTTGTACTTGAATCTCCATCGGATTGTTAGTCACATAAAATCCAGGTACTCCAGCCTTCTCTAGTATGCCCTGCTGGTCCGCCACCTTTTGATCCAATTGTAACACCAATTTCATATCCAATTGCTTCAACTCCTCCTTGTGCTTTTTGTGCAGAGCTGTTTTTATTGCCGTCAGCTCTTTATCTGCCGCTGACAACAACGATGTCTCTTGAGACTCGATCTTTTGTTGATTTAAAAGCTGAAGCCGCTGTTGGAAGAGATGCTTCTCGGTGACATGTTGTATTTCCATCAGTCCCTTCACTATCTCAAAGATGGTGTCGTTTAACAATGAGTTTGCCAAACCAGACAGCAATTCGTATGGCAGACGCATCTGATACTTTGGCGGGAGCTCTCCGGCCATGTGTTGCAACTGTTCCACCAGGAAGTAAAGTTTCCTCTGTAGATCTTGAGGAGTAGGACTAACAACGTCCATTTTTCACTTTAAAGAGAAAGAGACAATCTATATCTTATGACATAAATTTCCTATTGTAACAATTATTGGATTTTCCTGGTAATTTTATTTCTCTTGATAGACGCATCCAAATATTAAGTTCTAAACTGTATTTAAATTTCCTTGAATGTCGAAATGCGAGAGATTTGTCAATATTCTACTTTTCAGCGATCTCTTCTATAGACACTCGTCGATTTGTGTGAACTAAATTGTGCAGAATGTTGTAATAAATTCCTGAAGCGTGGCTTCTCTCTATCGAAAATATCGCGTTGCGAAACAAACTTTGTTTAGATGGAAACAGCGAACTTTATAGCGTCTCTCGCGCGTTTTTTACGTAGTTGTAATTAACCTCTCCGATACTTGACAATTAAGAAATGTCAATTTTCAAAAATGTCACTTATTTCACTTTTTTTTCACAGTAAAAATACTTTTTCTTCTTCTTCTTCTATTAATTTAATTGGCCCGTATTAACCACAAGTGGTCAATTCTAGCCGACCATCAACTGCTGAATATGGTGGAATGAGAACGGTGGGTTGGATCAAATACTTGAGGACTTGATCCTGAAACGCAAAAATAGGGTCCAGAGACTTAAACAACATTTCGCAGAAGCCATAATCGAATGGGTGGATTGTCCGGATTTGATGCAAGAACCTTTTAATCTTGCCGCACCAGGTAAAAAAAATTTACTACGTTTTTAAGCGAGTATATACAAGTGTACAAATCAAAAACAAAGAATTTCTTAAAAATTGTTTTAAAGAATATTAAAAATAATATATATGAGATGTGTTCTTTTTTTTTTTTTTCAAAAGTACATGAAATATATGAATTTATATAGTGATCAACAATATCAATGCTACGCTTAAAGTTATATATACATGCATACATATATATGCATTAGAGTTACGCAAATTATTACAATTTTGTGAATTTCTCTATCGGATTAAAATAAAAATTTATATATACACATTTCCTCTAGAAATCTTATATTGCATACAGAAAATGCAAAACATAAAATTGGTCAAATTTATCACTTCTATAATTATATACATCTCTTTAAAAATTATTCTATTTAATTGAAAGCGCGCAAAAATAATCTGTTATTTAAGATTAAAATCTATCCTCGTCGTTCGATCGACCAATCGGAACAAAGGAATCTTTTCCCCATTCGTCCAATCAAACGCTACTCCGATAGATTTTCGAACGTAACAAACGCTGCGAACTTCAACGGTGGTACATCTTGAGAGTTCATACTCCTAGGTGTTTTTCAGCCATTTTGCCGTCAAGTTTGGCGAGTATAACGAGAGTAAAAATGTTCGCGATCCGCAACAGTTTGACCAACACGTCCCGTTTGTCGGGCGTTATTGCCAGGACGTATCACAATACGATCGTCAGCACTCCTCCCAGGGTGAAAATTTCCACCGCTGTGAGTACAGTTTCTCTTGCAGGTGAAATTACGTAAGAGGAAGAGAGGTCCGGTGCGCAGTTAATCTCCTTTGTAGAACTGTGAAAGATGATATTTTTACTTGTTAATACGAGAACATAAGATTTCTTCAACCGAATCTTGTAGAAAGACGTACAATGTGCGCATGCAATATAAAATTTTGTGAAATAATTTACAATATTTCTTTGTAATATAGAATTTTTGTGTCATGTACATGTAAAGACACTCACCACGTATATAGATGAATTTTCAAGCAAGTTTTCTATATTAACGACGACGCTTTATGTTACAGGAGAAGATAGTTTCGTTATTCTGTATCGCTGCAGCAATACTGGGAACACCCATGTACATAGTTCCTAATTTTAAGAACTATGCCAAGAGAAAGGAATAAGGATTAAGGAGACTAGATTGAAGTTTCAAACGTGTCATCTTAGCTTGAAAATTAATGGTATCAAAGTTATTATTTATGATATACATCCAGCGGCATATATTTAGGATCCATTGGAGGTGTAGGTCTAGGTTGTTAATAAATATGTAAAAGATGAAAATTTGTGCAATTGATCATTCCAAGATAGATTTATGCAATTGTCCTATAATAACAAATCTCTTTAACGTCAGATATCAAATTGAAAATATGAAACTTGCTTGAAATAAAATAAAAATGTTTTATCTTCTGAAGTTTAATTAAATTGGTAATTATTAAAAATATTGAACAATTTTCATTGAAAAAATATATCAGATTTGTCAAAAAATCTCAATAATTTAATGCGAAGGAGAAAAGAGCTACATATGTATATTTTAAATCTAAATCTTAAAATAAGAGACAATATATGTAGCAATTTTCTGGAATAATTTGTTATTATAGAGGATGATCGCTTCAATGTTTCGTACATACCTTTTTTTTTTGCAAGAGATTGGATAACTGCAGATTGATGGCTGCGTTTATTTTGCTGAAAATATAGTATATAGTATATATTGCATCAATTTATTCCTGATTGAAATCCAATCTGGAGAATTATGCATTTGTATATCTCCATTTGCATTCATATTTCGGATGTTTTACAGAAAAAAAGTATAATCAATAATTCTGTAAAGCTTAATTAACTTCATTTATCTACATCTTTCAATTATTATTTGTTGTTTTTTGACAATGACGAGATTAATTCGATAAGTACAGATAACGCGATAACACAAAAATTGAAAAAAGAAAAACATCAATATCGTATTTTCTAGTACAAATTAGTGAATATCGATTTTGATAATATTAAGTATATGACACCGCTCTTCATTAAAAATATTCGATAAAAAAATTACATTCTTCAGAGATTTTTCATGGCTAGAATATTGCGTTTTTATCTTATCCCACATTTTCGTTGATTGCGTGTAAGGTTCATTTTATTCGATATATTCCGCGTTGTCGCACATTATCATAAATAATTCGCCTGCAAAAAATATCCGAATGTTACATGTTGAACGTAATTATTTCTCAATCTTGTGAGATCATCTTGCGAAAATCAAAAGAAGGCATGACTATGTTGTCAGGTGAATATTTCGATGTCCATGAAAAGTACAGGAATATAAATTATACATACTCGTTTCTTTATAATACTACATAGCTTTATACATTTCTTTCAATCTTCGTATGTGAACATTGAGTAGGGACATATTGCGTGAATTCTGGCTGATGTTTACGTTTACATTACAATTACACAAAGAATGTCGATTACATTCCTGACGCGGCGCGTGTCGCAGTATATAAATTTCTTATTTTTTTTTTTTCATTTTCTTTCTCTCTTTCAAATCAAATCAATCACTCTGGTTCCTTTGTACCTCGCGTTCCTTAATCATAAGATATATAAACTACCAGTAAGAGGGGGAAAAAAATAAAGCGGATCCGTTTTTATAGGCGAAAGGTAGTATTCAAAATAGTAATTGTGTGAGACTTTTTCGTAGAGTTTCTTCCTATATATATATATGTATATATAAATGTGAATTAGTAAACGGCTTTCGTTATATAACGGTATAATCGTTACACGATATTACATAAACCGCGTGTAAGCTGCAATTTTCTGCTCGTTGATATATCACGAATATGATGTGGCTTATGTATTCTTATTATAGCCAACGAGTAGCGAAATATTTAAATATGTAGGACGCTCGGCAAATAGATGTTCCTGAGAGATATTCCTTGTTGAAAACAAACGGTCATCGAATAAAACTGACGAGAGATACACTATAAAACAAAATATATATATAATATCTGAATAGTTAGCAATTAAAAAAGGGATATCATGCAATGCAAATAAACAACTTTTATTCTTCAATTAATTTTAGATTGGTTTTAATAGAATCTCTAATTGAGACATGATTATCGAGATACTTAATTTGAAAATAAAAAATCGCGTAAACTTATCCAGGTATATATTTAAAGGGAGACATTTGTTTTTCACAAGAAATATCGTTATTTTCATCAAATACGTCTATCACCGAGAACGTTCTGCATATGATTAATATTAGCATTATGCTGCGTTTATGCTCCATATTTGATATAATCTGCTTGTGTTTGCAAGCAAAATTTGATATTTCACAAGTCCTTATATACCGAAATAAATCCTCTCTTTCTCCTCGTCGATAATCTTACGAAAGATAAAAAGACATTGATTCAATAATCTCGCGCGAGACACAATAAAGAGTATCTGCGAGCGATAATTGGATTATATGAATCGAGATTCGTATTTATAATTTATACACGCGAAAATTGTCGAGAAGAAATTGCGGCCGAAAGTATTCTCGAAAATATGTCGAATCAGTGAAAGAGATTGATGTATTTTTTTCCAGGTATCTTTACTACCCATGTAAATAGAACGATTCGGATTGCTATATATTTACTTCAAAGGATGTACTTTTATATTTTCGATGAATGTGTAATATAGTTTCCTAATTTTACTGCTTATGTGGGGATCTTGTCAATTTAATGAACAATCCTGAAATGCGACTGACATCTGCAAAAAAAAAAGTTGATCCATGATACCATTGTTGGTTCTTCGCTTTTACAACGAGGAAATTTGTTTAGCGAGAGGAAAACGGAATCGGAAAGTAGAGGAATTTTCTCACGTGCTTAATGGGGATTCTTATAGATTAAAATTTTGATATGACGTACATAGAAGTATAATTCTTTGCAGATTTATATGCGCGCGATATTAAGAATACCATTTTTTTTTATTTGTAGACTTTCCATACCTCTCGTTCGAACAACGGAGAGAGATTCAACCGTATATTCTATAGCAGAGCGAGTATTGTGAATTGATCTCCATATTTATAGTTTATCACGGCGCGGTGACTCGATCGATCATCCGTTTAAATCGTTAACTGCAAAAGTATAACATAATTATTGGCTATTTGAGATCATATATATATATATATATATATATATATATATATATATATATATATATATGTAAGATATATCTCTCTACGAAACGTATTAGTAATTAATACGACTAACAATACGTATATATATATATATATATATATATGTTTTTCAAATCAACGACCACGTGATGTATTTGTGTTTCAATTCACTTTTATACTTTAACGCCCTTATACGAGAAATATCGTCAATCTTCGTCATTACGCGTGTTTCTTACACCTTTTTCCGGACTCTCTCAAGAAAATGACTTTAATTTCGATTATATTTAAAAAGAAAGTATCTTTAATCTCTCGTGGTCTTTTTAGAAACTATAATTGCGATCTCCTCTTCTCTTTACGTCCAACATGTGAAAGTGACATCGCAGTGGAAAGAGTTACAAGATAAATTTATTACAGAGCCTTTATGTTTGTAACAATAATTCAAAATTAATTTCACGATAAAATGGATGGTAAATGCGAAATTGGAAAGTCCAAAAGTGGTCTTTCTTTCCCTCCTTCTCTTTCGATCTCCTTCTTACAGACACTCGTCTTCGTCGTATGAATTCGACATAAACGGTAGCCTATTTTATATAATCTCGGACGCGTCTTTAATTAGCATGTGAAATGAATACAATGCAACTGATCTTTAAGAATACTTTTTAACTCTTCATTACATCTTTTTTTTTTTAATAGTACATTCACGATAGGACTAATAGAGTCTTTTTCATATTCTCCGCGCATCCCTCCCACAAGCTCACAACATACCGGATGCGATGTGCAGCTTTTGCTCTCTCTTCTTTCTCTCGCTCTCACTCTCTCTTTCTTTCACACTCTCTCTCTCTCTCTCTTTCTTTTTCGCGAATCTTAAAATCTTACGAACTAAACAATTTGTTTCCCTATATAAACAGCATTTTATAGATAATCTACAACTTACAATCTTACAATAAAAAATATGAATCGTGGGGAGCGGGACGGGAGCAAAAAAAAAGTAATGACGTTTTTTTTAAAGGTATTCGCTTATTAAGATAACACTCTATATATGCGGATCCTTTCTTTAAAAAAAAAAAAATCGATGAAACCGCTAGAAGGCGAAGTAAAGAACAATGAGTAAGTTGTAATGAGTGCATCGTGCAAGCCATTCCCATAAACCTACAATATATACAATGTACTCGTCGTTAGACTTTCACCATACAGGATCCTTTCGATAGGAATATATAGGAATAACATTATCCTCTGCCGCGATACGCATGTACTTTGATATTTTCATTCGCTTCGAAATAGGACGCGAAGAAACGCTCGCGTGTAGTAACCAAACTCTCTCTAAGGAGACCCCTCGAGGAGAATCTTTATACAAATATAATCCAATTATGTGTCACAATAAATTATAGTACAAGGAAGTTATCTTTTTCTTTCATTTCTCAATATATTTTACATTCAATTTAATTGATTAAATTTAATGATTTCTTAAGAGCCTTTTAAGAGAATTTTAGCCATTTTTCTTTCGACCAGACTACTGTCGTCTTGAAGAGAATATGGGGCGAATATTTGTCGAGAGATTTGACCATCATTGCTTTCGATATAATTTTTGGAATTGTAAAATGTGCCCAAATTCTGAAAGGCAAAAGTGTCTTAGCAACTACTCTGTCTACAATATATCGTTGTCGTTATTTTATCTTTTCATTCGGATGATTGATATCTTATCGATAAACAAAAATGACATTATTGCCAATTCGCATGTACAATTTAACGGCTATAAAAAAGAATCAGTCGCTGCAAAAAAGGTTTGTGTCTTAAAACAAGGAAGTTCTTTAAAAGCAAGAAGAAACTATCGTTCTCTCGCGCGTTTGCGATTATATCTTTCGTGTTCCGTGAAAATTATTAAATAAATAATAAGAGAGATGCGCTGTCCCCGAATATTCATGATCATTGCATATTTTCAAATTCGATACAATAGTTGTACGGGGAAAAAAAAAATTTCAATTTTTCCCGTTGCACAAATTAAACGAAAATTTTTCCGGCTCATTTATGTATAAATGATCGACTCACGCCTTTTCTGCAGCGGCCAATTTATTCGAGCCCGATTGATTCACTGACAATGTATCAACAATGTTAAGCTCGATTGCGGCGACATCGACGTCAGCACTAATCCCGGTCTCGATTAAATTTTCCCTCCGCGTCCAAATTATGGATGGGATCCCATAATCCGTAGAGAAAGGGACAGCCCGAAGGGCAGGCTGGGATTAGCTAAATTTCCATTCAGACTCACTGTCGACGCAATTCAGTATTGATATGTTCCGATTGACAGAGCATTCAATGCTGTCGTTGAATTTTAATCGCTGAACGTTATTCGCGCGATCTCATTTCGATCTCCGCGAAAAAAAAAAGAAAAATACAAGCAAAAATACTTTGCGCGTTAAAAGCCGATCGCAGCAGGGGAGAAGTTAGTAGAAAGGGTCGGAAGGAGGAGAAGGAAAAAGTGGGAGGAGTGGGAAGAAAAGAATTGCGGTATGGCACAGGTTTATGAGTCAGGCAGGTACTAATAACGATTTCGAAATATACAAACATGGTCGCTTCGCGTTTCACTTCGCGATTATATATATACATATATATATATGAATATATATATATGTATATATATAATGTGTACGCGTGTGTGTATGTACGTGTATATAAGAAATAAATTAAACATAGCTCGCGCTGTGTTGATCGCACAAATTTCTGGCTTCTTCCCCTTCTTCCTCTTCTTCTTCTCTCGCGAATTTAACTACAGTAAGAACATTGCATTATATATATATACACAGGATTATGCATTTCGTAAGAATTACAGTACGATTACGGGTAGTATGTTAGAGAGAGTATGTTAGGTAGTGTGTTAGAGAGAGTTACTCGCGCCTTCATTTGCGCGTACATGTGTGTGTGTGTATGTGTATTAGTACGTAGAGAATCGCCTACAACGTATTCGTCGTAACGGTTTGATTGGATCTAACTACGATCGATACTCGAAATGGGTACGTAAATTCATAGCGTGGAATTATTTTTTCTGGGTCTAACGAGAGCGACGTTTCTAGGCCCGACAGATTCGCATGGACGGGTAACACGAAGAGGGTGAGTGGAGCGGGGAGGGAGAGGGGGGGGGCAAGAGAAGATGGAATAATAGAGAGAGGATCAAGAGGGATCGACGGGGGAGGAGGGGAGATTATATATAACAGGAAATATATTTGAGTTTTCATTTAATCATAACTATTCATTATAGAGATCCAATGTCTTCTCTCTCTCTTTCTCTCTCTCTCTCTCTCTCTCTCTCTCTCTCTCTCTCTCTCTCTCTCTCTCTCTCTCTCTCTCTCTCTCTCCTCCAATAATCTTTTATTCCGGAATACTAAACTCTCAAAGTGGCGTCATATAATATTACTTCCTCTTTAAATTCATGATAATAAAGTCGTCTATTCGTATGAGAGCTTAACGTGCGTCAACGTGTCTCATATCGTCGCGCGTGCACGTCGAAGCACGTGCACACCAAAGTGCACACGCGAATTCGATAATAGTACGTATATATATATATATATATATATATATATATATGTGTGTGTGTGTATATATACAGGCTGTCGAGAGAGGAGGACGCAAAAAATACGCCAACGTACATTTTTCGTTCGATTTAAAAACGATTTCCTTAATATCATGACGCCATTTATCTTTGGCGAACGAACTTTGAATGACAAGTAAAGCTTTCTCGAAAAATACGAATAGATATTGACAAGAAAGATACAATTGAATAAGAAAATTATGATAAAAATCCATTTGAGATCATTCCATTTGCGTATTTTTATCGAAAAATATGTCAATTTGGCGGTTTTCGCAACTTTACCCCAAATTTATACACGTTTGTGTAAAATTAAAGTATTATATATATTATGTAACTTTATTTTATTTATATATACATATATAAAATATATGATTTCAAATGCAGTTTATATGCGCGTTTTTTAATTCAAGTGAATTCAAATTGAGGCTAGATAATCAAGATTTTTAAGACATGAAAGACAACGACTAAAAAAAAGGATACAAAAATACAAAAATTTTTGAAAGAAAATAAAAATTTTTGCATTCTCTTCTTTCAACATCCTGTATACGCAGAGAGCCTCTGGCCAATCGCACTTTCCGTTCGACGATAAATATCGCGTAAACAGTTAATACGGAATGAGTTTAAGAAAATATCGCAAATCCAACGCGGATATCCGTATCAGTCTTAACACATCTATCATCCTTATTACGTCAAATAAAACTGACCGTAAAGTGACTTTGTCCATTTCTCGCGCCCGAAAACTGCCAAATTTTCTGGCGCAACTGTTCTCTTCAACTATCACCGCGATACTTCTCTACCATCGGCAGAAAGCGTGATTGGCTAGGAACACCCTGTATATACATATACATATATTACATATGTATATATATATATATATACCTGCATATCACAACATAAATTTTATTCTCTCTCGTCTCTTTCGCTCTCTCACTCACTCACTCCCTCTCTTTCTCCCTCATTCGAACGCGATACACTCATATTTACGTAAGCACGCACACAATCCCGTCTCTACGTAATTATTATAACGCTGCAGAGTACTGTGATAGTGGTTGAGTTTCTAAGCATCGTAGCGCCGTTCCAGGATGCGTCTCGGACGTACCGTTCAGAACCGCGTGTCGTAGCCCTTTTGCAACTCGATCTCTCCCCCTGGAAATTCTATTCGTCTTATCGTGCATGAGTTCCTTATACCTGGGCGAACAAAAACGATATTACGAGTATCCGCGGCAAATGCGCGATTGTTCACCTTTCCGTCGTCCCCTTTTCCGATCTTCGAGGCCGGTTGTACCGACACCGAGTGGTGTTAAGGTATATGATTAACTTGAATGATATTTGTAAAATGTTCAAGCGATTTTTAATTTTTCTAGAATTTAATTTTGCTTCTGAAAATATAAATGAAAAATGAAATTAATTAAATTAATTTAGGTCGAGGACGTGCAATCGAAACTTAAATTAACTGTATGTATGCGTGATGGAGAGAGAGAGAGAGAGAGAGAGAGAGAGAGAGAGAGAGAGAGAGAGAGAGAGAGAGAGAAAGTGTGCTAATTAAAAGCTTACGGCTAATAAAACCTTTTTTCTCTCTTTTTCTCTTTTTTTTTCGCTATTATAACTACAATCATAATCTAGGAAAAAGAACCGATATCGTTGACAAAAAAATTTTAGTTAAGACTGTTAACTAAATTTACGATCATTTTCTCTGTTTGTCGATATATATTACAGCTACTGCTATAATCTATATAGGAAAGGACAATAGGATAATCCCTAACCAAAATTTAATCAAGATTGCTAACTACATTTATGTGTTATTTCATCTACATTATAGCAATGTAAATTGGTAATGTAATGCATGAAGAAACATCTTCGTGCAAAATTAGTTAACCAGCGCGGTTAAATTAAAATTTATTTAGTTAACTCTCTAGTTAATCAAAATTTAATTAAGTCAATTAGCTAACTTTACGAGAATTACAATTATATACCCTCTCTCTCTCTCTTTTTCTTTCTCTTCCGAGTGTTACAATCGTATCGTAAGCTACGACAGGAACCGGGAGGGGAAGGGGGAGAAGAAGATAATCGAAACTTAATTTAAGCCGTTAACGAAATCGATTATCGTTAATCAAATCCTTTTCACGTCCATCTGTATATCACAACAAGGGCCATAACGTCCGCGACGTGACGTCGTTAGCCGAAGTTAGTAAAACATCGCTATCGGCACAACTCGGCCGGAGACCCTTCTCTCTCTCTTCTCGGCAAACTCTAACCGTCGTGCCAGCAACGATCCGTTCGCTCGCGCAACGCTACCCACCATATCCGCCCTTCTTCTTCTTCTTCTTCTTTCCGAGCGGAGTTTTCCCCGCGAGCGCGTATCGATCGAGCACGCATTATCGCCTACTAAACGAACCGAAATCCCCGACCGGTGCAACGACGACGACGATGACGACGTTGTGCCATCCGTACCGGGGAACGGCACCGTTGCTGCCCGCATCGTTTGCTCCTCATCGCCTCGTTCAACGGGCACCGGAGCGATATAATCTCCTCTCTTTCTCTCTCTCTCTCTCTCTCTCTCTCTCTCTCTCTCTCTCTCTCTCTCTCTCTCTCTCTCTCTCTCTCTCTCGTGCTACACTGCTCACGAGCTCAGCCACTAACGATTATACATCAGCATGAAATCTTAGAAACCATGGCTCAGCGCTCGCCCATGCCGCGCGAAATCCACCACCGACGACGTCGACGACGACCACCGGGGGCGATCTAGAGTATACAGCAGGAAGCCGAGCAGCAACTACTTCCGCCGCCTTTACTTTTTTGTCTCTGATCTGGAACAGAAGCGCACACGATTCAATCGCGAGGTATATGAGATATGAGTGTGTGGAAGAGGTTTACATATGTAAAACTGTGTACGAAAGTATGCAAAATATGTCTAAATATTTTCGCAAAATAACTGTTTCGACGAAATGAAGAATAAACAATATTTACAGATTAAATGGGATCTTGAGGAATCGTGTCATTTTTTTTTTCGAAGAAATTTAATTATTTTTGCATAATTATATGCATGTATGTATATTTTGATGGTAATAAAATCAGTTAGCATTCTTCAATCTTTTTCTCCGTTACGTTTGATTTATTTTTAGAAAACTTTAATTTTTTTATGTTTTTTTATACTTTTATTTTTCGATGCATTGCACACGCGGGTTATTATATTTTAATATCTAAAATTTCTCTCTTTTATAGAATTTAACTGATTTAGTTACATTAAAGAAATAAGTGTGTCAAATATTCTTTATTTTGTAATGCAATAACTCCCATAAAGGAAACGTCTGTTTTCTATTCTTCTACTGCAATATAAATTATAGCGTACAATAATTTATTAGATATAAGATATCGCAAAATTTTTTTCGTAAAAAGAATATTGAGGTCTGTATGGGTCCCACTTAGTCATAAATGATACCTTTCTGCCGGATCCCATTTAGCTGTCACATCGTGCGGTGTTATTGAATCTTTTTTCCGAGCGATAGAGTACGTGTATATACGCTATTTTTCTTGTTATATTTATTCGCTGTTATGGAAACGCATGTAATGGGGTTGGAACTTGCTGGAGTAAGCGATAAGGATTAGGAAGACTCACACGTTGGATTAAGGATTAGGACGGTATCATATGGTTGAAGTCATAGTTTTCGGAATCATCGGGCAGAATATACATAAATTCACCGTTAGGTAGAATACCTATAAAAAAAAGAGATCACGAACAAGGATAAGTATCGATATCATAAATCCAGAATGGCCAATGTCAAAATATAAATATAATAAAATTTGGATTTAAATATAACGATGCAAAGAGTGTTCAGATGTAAGATATTTTGCCTGAAATACAAAATAATATCGCTTTAGTGATAATAAATTCGGTATAAACAGGAAGCGATTATCAGTTATATTAATCAATGTGTATAAATATAAATACATCAATATATGTGTATAAATACAAATATTATTTAAAATAGCTGCTAAATTATTTCGATATTATTTAATCAAGTAATGATAATTTAATAAATCAATAAATATATGTGTGAGAAAAACAAAGTAGGACAGAGGTTTAACTTTTCACTCATCTTCAACCATTTCTTCGTTCGGAAACACGCGGAAACAAAAATGTATCCTTTTTTTTTCGAATTTTGCGTCGCAGTTTATATCTGCTGATGTACAGATGAAAAAGCCAATTTAGAAAGGAGGAAACTCATCCGTGTTGCAAAGTAATCGCGTATTGTTGGGAAGTTGCACAATGCGTCGCTCCTCGACGATTATCTTCTCCGTCGATCAAAGCTGATTATTAACTACCTGCTCGCGTTTTATCCGTCGCACTTACCGTCACATTGATTAATAATTAGCAGTAAGTGAGTCGCATGCGATAAAGTTGATATCGCAACGTAAAGAAGAACAAGAAGGAAAAATATACTGTTGGAGATTTCCATCAATTTAACGTATAATTGGCGGATCGTTATTAAATTAGGTTCACCGGGAAAACTCGCGAAAACGGAAGTACATGTGCCGGAAATAACGGAGAAATTGCAAAGGGAAATGCAAAGAATTACGAAATGTGCATTTTACGCGAAATTATATAGAATGCACGAATGATAATGACAATGTTGCGTAATAAGAAATTGCCTGTTGTTGACGATCATCGGAATGATCATTTAATGCGACGAATGATTCTGTGAGTAGATATCTGAACTTTCACCGGTTGCACAGTGATCTGTATTAAATCGATAACGATGCATACGCAAATCGTGTCGCCTAACTTATCAGTGCACTTGTGCCGCGAGATAAATAAAGATGCCTCAAAAGGCGCGGATAATAATTGAGGATGAGTTTCGTTAAAATCTATCTTAATTTAGCGAAAATATCAAAATCTTTTAGAAGAAAAATAACTTTAGAAAATGTAATTTTAGAATCTTTTTCAAATTAAGCTGTTGAAATGCAAATATTTAATGTGGAATCAATTACTTAATATAATTAATATAAAATAAATTTATATTATTAGATTTATATTAATTAAAAATAATTTTTATTTTTAAGTAATATTAATATAGTATTCTCTAATTTATTTTTCAATTCAATGTTTTAGCTTAACATCATATTTTTTAAACGATTTTATATTTTAATTTGACGTTTTTATTAAAATCTTGAAGTTTGCGAAACTACGAAAAGAAAAAATGATATCTCTGTTAAAAAAAAAATTCTGTCAACAAATTTTTGTGTTCTTAAAATATCCGCGCGTTCTTGAGCGTCCTGTATAAACTGCCGTCAAATAGCGGCTAAATACAGCTAATCGATATAATTCCGTTATAATGAATACCGATGGAACGCGACATTTTCGCTGTAACGAAGTGTGATTGAATCTCCGCGTCTAATACGCGGCTTGATATAACGAACTTTCGGTATAACAAATTCAATTTCGAGATCCACGGCGGCAGCTCGTTGTAACGAGATTTTACCGTAATAATTACGCAAGCGCGTCACGTACCGATATGTGATAGATTCAGTTTAGTCCGACGAGTAAACAAATTTAAAGAACGATAACGAGCACAGATTTAACATGATATTAATAAAAATGCGGCGGAGTGTGCGCAATGTAATATACTTTATAAAGGTTGCAGGGGGAATTAACCCTTAAGGCAAATTCTTTTCCTCTAAGAAAAACTATGTTATGTAAAAATATTATGCACAATTCTGTGTGTGTGTGTGTGTGTGTGTGTGTACATACACACACACACACATATATATTTTATATTATTGAAAATTATAATTGAAAAAAAGATATTATAAAAACAGGAATTTATTTCAGGAAACAATATGTTAATTTATTTTAATTAACATACTTTATTTTTACATTAATTTTTAATTAATTTTACAAAATAATTTTTATATATTTTGACATTTTTTTTAACAAACTTTTAATTATGATAATTTTTTTCCAAATAATTAAAATTTATAACAGGTCTAATAAAGATTAATAACATATAAGAAAAAAAAAACAGATCTTTCGTAATTCAGTTTTATGTGCGCGATGGTGGTTTTGTAATTAGTTTAATGATTTTGCGATGAAGTTTATTTCGAGAGAAGCTAAAAAAGAAAATTACGTGTACGTCTGTTTTCGCAACGTGATCTTTGAGGAGAAGGGGAATGGGAAAGGGGCGGAGGGGGAAGGGAAAGCTCACGATGCAAAAAGTTTCGTAAACGGTCTTCGTGCACGCGGAGAAGGAGGGAGAGGATAAGAGGGTCGCATCTCTCGCGAACTCACCTTGAGAATTAGGCTCCGGAAGATTCTCCCGCGGCACCAGATGCATCACCGTGGTTTTTCCGAAGGGAAGCCCAAGAGCACCGAGCGTGACATTGCTGTGCAGGAAACGACCCTGGTAGATTAGCCGCAGGATCTCCGCCTTGGCGACCGCCTCCTCTGCCCAGTCTGCAACACGAAGTTAACATTTGCGGGAATGCTGAGAGCTCTCTCGTCCGTCCCCGATTCAACTGTTCGCGAAAAGTTTCCGAGAGTACCGAACCTCTCGAACCTTAAAAAAGCGACGTAGCAGACGTATATGTTTGCGTGTTGGTATAAAATACGAGACGAGGAGAATAGAAACATTCTACTGTAAATCGCGAATAAAGTTTTCTACTAACTGTCCGTGCTCATAACTTTATCATTCCATAATGTATAAATTCGTAACTTTTATGTATCAATTTATTATATTAAAATGATAAAATACTAAAATTTCTAGTACTTGACGGTAAAGTATCTTCAAAAAGTTCACACACATGCGTAAACTCTTGTTTCAATACTTTCAATATACTCTTATGAAAGTTGCGGATATTTTCGCTTATTAATTGCACACTGTTTTTAACGTTTAATACGCTCAATTTTCTCGACTTTTTATTTTTCTTCTGAGATTATTTTTCGTCTGATTTCTCTAATTTCCAATATTCTTGAGTCTAGAGAGATTCTAATGGATCATGAATGTTCAATGTGTTTCATAAATGATTTTGCTGCAACTCTATTGACATGATGGCATATATATCGGTAATTAATGGTAATAATTGCGAGTAGATCACACGGCAGATGCCGCTGTTCTCTATAGCAATTATATCAACGTTAATAGAATGGATTGGTGCAAGCAAAGTTTCGAAATGATAATGACTAACTCACCATCCGGCCAATTTTCAAACACATGGTGCGCTATATCGCCCGCAGAATCGCTTGGACTGAATAGGAACTCTTTTGTCTTGCCACTGACGAGGATGAGGCGTAAATTTATCTGCAATTCATAATAAAACATCATGGTTAAAAAGATATAAAATAGAAAAGATTTTTGTCTTTTTTTTTTATCGTTACAAGTTGAAGAGTTTAAATCTCAGATTTGTGATTGGTCATGTGTAATTTTTTTATAGAAATTAATTTGCCAATTAAAATAATCCAATGCACATGTTTCATTAAAACATCAGAAATATTTGTAAATTATATGGAAATTAAGACATAAATATATTTTTTTTAATACATTCGGAAAAGTAATTATCGGCAATATACATATATTTATGATATATATTTTATTGCATTATTTTATTATTACAGGCTATATTATTTGTATACTTTTATGTTAACACATTACTTTTAATTTATATTATATATTTTTACAATATATGTATATATATTACTTATACATTATATTTATATCAGAAAATTTAAATCTATGCTCCAAAATTTAACTTTTTAACAGTCCTCAATTTTCACGCTAAAAAAGAATTTTATGTGCCACACACATCTGCGTACAAAACAAAAGTTTATAATCGATGTGGTTTTTATAATAATGTATAAACATGTGATGTATATTCTCGCTCTCGCCATTATAAGCATTATTCTTCTTCTTTGAAAATATATTGTAAATTACAGTAAATTTAATTGACCATTACGGTGTGAACGCGTCAGGAGCTCAAACGAGCGTTCATCGACAGCACAACCAGTTGTGCATCGGCGAAATTACCGGCGACAATCGACTCCCTTCCTCTCTCTCCTCCTCTCACGGGCGAACGCGAATTCAATTAACGTAGGGTGCGAAGATCGGGCAACATAAATAATTAGCAGCTTGGCGGCGACGACTACGACGAAGCTGGACCCGGACCGACCGCTCGTGACCCTTTGCGGTCTTCGTGGTCGCAACAATCTGCTGTTAAAGCGTTAAATCATCGTCCCCCTCCATCCCTCGCATTATCGTCCGGCGCATCGCACGCGAGAGACTTCCCCTTGGCATTGCGGGAATTTTCGCGTTACGAGAGGAAGAGAGGAGCTGGGGAAGGGGAGGAGGGGGGCCACGTTTTGTAAAATGTACGACGCGGGAATAATGCGGATGAGCGCGATATAATTAAGGTATAATGAATATAGTGATGGAATTAAGTATCTTACAAGTAGGTTCGAGTTTGTTTGCATGGTTTCGAACTCTCTAATGATTACATCAGGGGGGAAAAAAAACAACAACAGTACTTTCAAGTAAACTCGAACTCAAATGAGATAGGTTCGAATATCGTACCCTCTATAAGTACCTCGAAAAACAAGAGCAGTCCTTCTAACAATAAATACATTCGACCCTTAGATGAATGGGCGTGTGGGGAGATGAGGAGTGCGTGGGCGAGTGTGTGGATGTGTAGCAAATATTCTAAATTATTTTAAATTATAGATTTTTTTTTTTATTTTAGAGTTCGAGTGCTACTTGTAAAAGATTCGATTCTTTATAAGTACTATTTCGAACTTTGCAGGTACTCAATCTAAAATTCGAATGTACATAACTGTTCTAGATTCGATTACTTCGCAAGTACAATATATGAAATATTATTTCTTATGAGTATTATTAGAATCCTAGAAAATGAAACTTGATTATTGGATTCGACTTGGATTTTTAAGTATTGAACTTGATCCCATCCTTAATAACGAGGAAACTACGCGAGGCATCGCGAGATATCTGGATATTCCCGTTGCCTGATTTGACGAACAATTTTTCTGTGGGGACTTTTTGACTTTGCGAAAGTGAATCGCAAGTTCCGAGGAGAATCACACGCCTGGTGATACGCTTTTTCGCCGCACTTTGTATTAGAGAAATCGTAGATTGCGAACGAAAATTTCCGAAATTTCGATTTTTCTCCCCGAAAAGGTATCGTTCAATGAAACTCCAGCAATTCGAATGTCATTTCTTGAGTATAATTTCTGTTTGTTTTTTTTTTTTTTTACATTAAGTAAATTATTCTCGCGTCTGTGGATACAGAACGACCCAACATAAAAAAGCTATAAAGTCCACACTTCCAGAAGATTATTCTTTGTTGAAACAGTTCTATATGCCAAGGCCAACAGCGTTGTAAATTCTACACGTGCCACTTATGAGAACGTTTACGAGATACACCAAAAATGTAAAGAAATTGTATTTTCCGTGTACATTTCTTTTTGTCAAATAGATTATATATTGTTTAAAATAATAAAAATAAAATAATAAATATATATATGTCTTCCAAATGAATGACATATTGTACGAAAACAATTAAATAGGAATAAGGACGAAAAGCGGAAAAAAATTGCGCTTTATAACGCACGCCTCCGAACTTAATCTCGCCCCGTCACCTTATAATATGTCGATAACGAGATATCGGTTTTCTGGAGCAACGACAACTGAGGTGACTAGTTCTGAGCTCCATTCAAGTGCAAATTGCCGCAAGTTTATTCGCACGCGAAACCACGCTTTCTATCGATCGATCAGTCGAAAGGGCGCGACCGACCGTTCTGACAATTCGTTCATTAGTATCCGAGGAAAGGGAGGGAGAGAAAGGGGTGCGTTTTATTCTTGCTCTGTGGTTGATTTAAAATTTTAGGCTCACCGGGTGTGCACAGAGGAAGTGGTCGCTGCGTGTAACAAGCTCGAAATCCTTCAAATCCGCGTGTGCGAATTCATAAGAAAGTCGCGAGAGGAGTTTTCGCCGACATACGTCGCTCGTTTGAACCTCAAAGCGACTTATTCATGTGGTACCAGCCAATTATTCGAGTCACGTGTTCGGATCTGCCTCTCTGTCTGATCCACGGAATCCTTCGCGTCCAAACGTGGTTTATATTGATTCTTCATTAGTCCCATAAATTTGCTTAAAATATATATTGCAAGATATTGCAAATATTGCAAAAAATTATTGCAATAAAAAACATTAAAGTATTTAACTATTTAATTATGAAAGTTAATGAATATATATATTCTAGACCGATTCCGAAATGTCATGAAAGTGAAGTCGTAGTTAAATATATTCTTAATGGGTCACTCTCTGTATAACGGACACAGTTTCTAGCTCATCCGTGCAGGTACCATCACCTGAATATCTAGCGACACGAATCTAACGATGTCATCACTCTGCCTATGTCGAATATTTCGTTTTATTCGTCACGCGCGGCCTGATCGAACTTTCGCTGCTTTCACCGCGCAGAAAAAGTGCAACGAGCAGCACTCATTTATAAAAAAAAAAGAAAAAGAAAGGAAGACCACGAGTTGTGTGTCCCCCTACACTTTGTGCAAATAGCATTCTAATATAGGTGTTGCTTGAAAATACTGGTATTTTAATTAATTAAAAGATCGAGGACGAGTAATTCGTGTCACACGCACAACTCTGTGTACATTAAAATTTTATAATTAGTATAAATCAAGATCGATATATCTTGCCAAACTTTCTGTTTTACCCGATAACATGTTTTATAAATCGTATAATTAATATTAATGAAAGACAATTCAGTTCCAAATGTGTGTGTACAACTTTTTCGAAAAGTTTCACATTTATAGCTTCAAAAATTGATGATCTTAATCGATGATCTTAATTGTCAATCAAAGAAGATTATTGTTAGCATTAATATTATGTGAATAATTGTAGAGTATTATAGTGCTGTACATCATTTTTCTCCATTATTAATTGTGAGCTGCAGCATTATTCATATTATTAATTGTGAGCTGCAGCATTATTTTTATAGATAGTAGAATTGAACTTTACTCAAGTCTACGAAAAGGTTAAAGCGACGAGCTAAGAACGTTAAGTCAAGTGCGTTTACTGTAAAAAAAATCGGGATAAATCTTTGAGCGAATGTCGGTTAGCCGATAATCGTTTCAAGACCTGAGTCCGACACGCAACTTGGCGCGATGAGTTTCACTAACTTATAATCTTAAAAGTGGAATCGCCTTAAATTAACCCGGCGGATAATAGACAGAGCTCTATCGGCCGCCAAGTTGCACGTGGACTTGGAAAGTATAATGAACGTCTCACTGCCTTTCTAATGAAACGGATAAGTGGATTAAAGAGCTAACGCGATTTAAAACAGAATGCTAGGCCCCGACGCGATTTCTTTTCTTCGCTGTTGAAATCGTAAATTGCTCCAACCTTGAAATTAAATAACACTCTATATAGCAAATTTTTTTTTTTAATATATATATATAATTTATTTTTTAAATATATATATAAAAAATTTCTTTTTTTTTTAAATGTATATATATATATATATATATATATATATATTTTAAAAAAATGCTAGAGTGTTGTTTAATTTCAAGGCTGGAATATATACATATAATATTATAAGACACAAATTAAAATTCCATTTAAAAATAATGTATATTTGTAATTAAATAAACTGTCGTTCCCATGTTTATTCCCATCCCTAAAAGCTTGATTCTTCATAAGAGCTTCTGATTGATATCTTTTATAATTGAACGATTGGCCACAGTTTTCGTCGAAAAAAAATGAACATAAAATTCATGAAAAATATATTCGCAAAATTCGACGACTCATCTTACAAAACCATCCTGCATTAGACGTATACAATTTTCGCAGACAGCTGATAATGTGTTAACGGATGTGGATCGGCAAACGTCGAGCGATACGATACCGTTACGCTGCGGAAGCATTATGGGACGTAATGAAAAGGGAAGACAGAGTGAGAGAGAGAGAGAGAGAGAGAGAGAGAGAGAGAGAGAGAGAGAGAGAGAGAGAGAAGAGCGGAATTGGGCTAATCGCGAATGTGTGTTCGTGCGATGGGTTTACCTTGATTTTGCGAGCGCAAACGCTCTCCGACTCGCGTCACGAGGCGAGGTCACGCCGAAACCGGATAACCAGGTCATTGGGGCATTCGGATACCGAAGACCGCGACTGGAACTATGCGCATACGTATGTAGAGTGACCCACATCTCTACGCGCGCCCGCGTCCTTCGCCCGCAGCACGTATCGAAGGACTTTAAGTTTTGACGCAAACACGTAATAACGAAAGCGCTTGTTCGCGTGCGCGTGCAGATCTTCTCGATCCAGATACAGCAGGGTGCAGAAGCGTTTTTCTCAAGGTCCTTTCCGCGAAACGACTTCTCCGTCGAATATGAAATTAGGATTAAAGACGGAGCGCGATATCTAATTTTTTTACGCGGAAGAATGTTACATAAAAAAGAAAATATTTTACTAAATAAATAAAAAACTTTGCAACACATTTCTCTGTCTTTCGTGATATAAGTTATCTCGAAAGGGTGAGATTTGCAGATACTTTTGCCCTTCACTGTATCTAGAATTAATTTTAAATGAATACTTGGCAATAAGATAATGATATTTATAAATATATATATCAAGTAAAATTAAAGGACGACAATTTTAATAAAATAAAAATACCTAAGGATATGTAGTAATTATTTAATTAAGATATGTAGTAATTAATTAATAAAAAATGCAAAATATTAAGTAAATTAAATTTTGCTAAAGAAACTCTTTTCTCTAACGTTGTCTGAAAGATTGAAGATTAAATTAAGCTCGTTGCATGTAATAAAAACAAAGCGTGTATCACTCAAAAGGTTGCAGGACACAGATACATGTTCGACGTATTTCCCCCCCCCCCTCTCTCCCTCTCTCTCTCTCTCTCTCTCTCTCTCTCTCTCTCTCTCGAAAAAGGAGCGGAAAGATGAAGAGAGGAGGAGTAGTAGCGTCTGGCTCCGACCTCGCATTTCTCATCTCGCGGAGGCGTCGCGTCGACGAAGCTACCCACTGCTTTATCTGCATTCACATGCGGGGTATCACGCCGTTATCACCATTCTTGGCGACGACAAATCGCCCTGATGAACTTCGGATTTTTTTTTTCTCCGCGAAAATTCGATGAGAGGCGTAATTGCAGAATCGCTTGATTTATCTAGATTATTTCAAATGAGACGTCTAAGGATTTTGGCGAATTATCTGCGCCAAATTTCCATAACATTTTGTGATTTTTCGTAAGAGAAAAGAGGAGAGAGAGAGAAAGAGAAACGCGAGATACCATTAGAATTTGAAGAATACCAATATATTATTTATCAAAGCGCGAGATTTTTTTTTTATAAAATCCCCCCCCCCCTTTTTTTTGCGGTCCAAACACCGTTCACGCGCGCGTATGCGGGATTCACCTCATACATATTTACCGAGATGGGTCAACGAGATACCGGAAATTATTCAAACGAAACGCAGGTCGTCGCACGTAATACCTGTGCCCGAAGCTATCTCCGTCTTTCCGTCCTCTGAAGAAATGTCTCCAATTCGTTCGATAAATATCTCTTCGACTATCTCTCGTTAAACGGGATCTCTCTTTGTCGAGAGAACGAAAAACAGGATACCTTAATCACAAAAGACATCCGGAATGGCACAGTTCCGAGTCTATCATTTCCGGCAAGCCAAATTTCGGCAAAGTCGACAGGTCACCTCTCGGTTTTGTCGAAAATAAAATTGAGCGTCGATATACGTCAGTAATATTAATTTAATTAACTGTCAACTATCCATTAACTAAAAGAGAAAGAGAATTGGAAAAAAAAGAAACGAAGGTGATATATTTTTAACAATAACGAAATAATTAACACGTCGCCTAGTTATTTAATATTACAATTGCCGCAAATAACAAACGACGTATCACGCAAAACGTATTATTACATAATAATAAAATTCACAGCTGGCAGGTTGATTCGAAATCAATGCGGATAAGGCGAATACGAGACAAAACGCCGATGTGTGTTGGTGCGTAAATAATTCTTTTATTCGCACACAATTAAATTATCGGACCGTACTACCTTCGCGTGCATTTTCAACGTGAGCTGCAAATTTTACCATACGTAAAAAAAAGTATTTTTCTCTTTTTATTCCGACACCTTTAATCGATCAATACTGCGCGACGGAATTTGGGAAATCTGGGAAAAGTATAAAAGTATTTGACCACCTTTCTCTCAATTTATCGTCTACGTTTCCTAAGTTAAACAGCACAACGACGACAAATCTCGATTTGAAACGCATCGTTGTGTTCGAAAAACCGTGTTAATCCGCTCTGTGCGCAACGTAATTTTTATATTTTTAATTATATAACGCAGCAAATTATATAATTATTATAATATGTGTTTGAAATATGAAATACTATATGTTTTAAATCATAATCAACGCGCGCGCATTAATAATAAATAATTAAATGACTTATGTACATCACACATTAAATGTACTATAACATATTGAATCGGAATTGCGTGATAACGCATAATTTTATCGCGTTATTCGAGTCGATTGTTTTAGACACGCGGTGTACATTCCGATTGCAAAATATGGGAACTTCTCACATTATTTATTAATAATCTCGCAATCGGGTCGTCCTCGAGGCATGTACGCTTATATAGCGAGTCATTTCCACAGTCTTCGCGGAATACCTCGAGCTGGCAATTACGTCAATTACAGGGTGACTTTAGGTTAATAAATACTAATGCCTCGCCACGCGGTGCGAACGTGTAATGGAGCGTCGGAGTCGAATCGTTCTTAATCGCTTGGCTAATACATAAAATTAACGAGCTCATCGGGAAATACGCTCGCAAACGCTTGGCCATAATTAGAAAAAAAGCATATTTCTGTATAACATTCTTATTTTTTTCCCTTCACGATTTAAAAATTATATTTCACATATTAATATAAAATTTATATTATATATCTTCGATATATTGTTATATCATTTCTTCATTTATTAATTTGTGCATTCTTAATAGAGAAGATTAAAATTCTTACTGTATATAACGTTTAAGCTATTTTAAATCGCATTAAAGAAGATAAGAAAGTTTGTTCAAGATTTAGCTTTATCGCGCGATGCGCTCAGAGTATTCCCGATCTCGAGAAACGCACGATAGAATCAAGACTTTGAATGATACTTGTAAAGTGGCTTATCATACTGACAATGAGAAAAAATAAGAGCAGTTCGCGTCGCAGCAGAAAGAGAGAGAAAAAAGGATATCTCATTAACATTACCGCCAAGTTCCCCGATGCACGATGTTTGTTATCGGCGAAACAAACATCATAATTATATTTCTTATCAGAATAATCATCGCAAATGCCAGCTTGGGCGGTATTATTGTGTTTGCTGATATTGTCAATGCCAGCACCATTGCGATCTTATTGAGGTTAATTGAATTAATAACTCATTTCGCTCCAAACACTACGGCATTTACAAACGTTATGCATACAGGGTATTAATAAATGATATTTATTAACTCGATTTATAGAGGCCTTCGGACTGATTCATAGTTGACTTTTCCGTACACATATTATAGCACCCAAATTATTGAATTGATTGAAAACAAATAGCTTCTTGTAGGATTTCAATTAATTTCGAAAGAATATTTTATTTTAGTAACTTGTTAAATTTAAGATATAGTCATCAAAGCCAAGAAAAATTATAAACTTTTGAAAAATAATTCTTATAAGTGATAAAAAAATTTATTTTAGAAAAACTGTTAATTTATATTTTCCATAAATCTAATTTTAGGTAATTAATATATAGTATACATATAACGCCGCGATTATTTCTTGAAAACAATTTTTTTTTGTGGAACATATATCAGATCTTTACTCGAGCAGTTCCATTTTTCTCACGCTCTCACCGTACACATGGCATTATTTCTTCTACAACTGACAGTTGTTCGAATAGCGTCAATATGGCGATGCAAAACTGAATTCATGTCTGGTCGATAAACGATGCATTCTGCTCGCGAGCGAGTGCATATACGGGTGAACGAGAAGTCTCGCCAATAAAGCAAGCGCAATGACAAAAACGCCATCGGGATCAATCGGGGTTAACGAACGTAATTCCTCGGTATTCCGTGGTGGCTTGTGACGAGCCCGTAAAAAGGTGGAGTCGCATAAAGCCGTCGAGTGCGAGGGAGGAGACGGTGTTGGTTCCCGAAACCGTAGAAACTCGCCTGTGAATCGCGTTAACGGGTCGAGCAGTCGAGAGATCGCTTTAAATGGATTGGCCGATATACACACGACCGGGTTAAAATACTATATTTTAACATACAGCACACGCCATGCGCTGATAAATCACGTGTTCGGCCCTAAACATCTCTTTCTCCCTCTCCCTCTCTCTCTTTCTTCTCTCCTTCTTCTCTCCTTATATATAATATATATATATATATATATATATATATATATATTATATATATACAATGCATTAAAATACATTATATTAAAATATAAAATAAAATATTTGTTATTAAAATACAAAGCATAGATTGTGTTGAGAGTAATAATTTTTGTTTGAGATATTGAATATTTCGGAGCTTTGCAGGTGCAATTTTCATATGGCATTGTTCTAACGAAAGTTTGCTAGGAGATATAAAAAATTGAATCGTCGAAATCTTGACATATCTGACTCGCTAGCGACCCGTTTTCTCTATTGTGGTGCAAAGTTAATCCCAAATGTAACCCCGTCTTAACGATAAGTCCATTGTCCAAAACATGATGAATTTCAGTTGGAGTGTAGATACAAACCGATTATATATAATACGCGGATTATTGATTTTAACAGGCTTGTCGAAACTCGAAAGGCAAACTAGGACACACTGAGAGTCGTCGAGAAAAAAAAGGAATTTTTTACCATTATCCATTATAGAGAATAAAAGACAAAGAAAAAGACCTCGAGGAAAATAAACTTATTACCGTGAAGAAAAAAATACCTTTCGATATCTTTTATTACTCTTTTTTGCACAACTTATGTAATAATATGACCCAAAAGTAGGGTACAAACCTCATTTTACTTAAATTACACTCTTACATAAGAGTTTATGTCACTATCGCATTAACATATAATGGTTACATTTTCTTTCTCAACGAGAATGTAGAAAGAAGTGTTTATTTATTACCGCAATTTTTCGCACACATATTTTTTTTTCAACATCACATTCTCAAATAAATAAAATTCAAGTTAAAATTCTATTGAAATATGAAATCGATTGAAAGTGTACGGCCTCGTCATTTGTATTCGTTCAGGAAGCATCGACTTCAAATTAACCGAGGAATTTCTCGGGACGCCCCGTATTATGCACGCGACAATGTGTCATTTATTAGTAAATCAAGTAACCGAATGATAATAGCGTGCCGAAACGTCTCGGCTATCTCGGCTTACGCCACTTTCGGAATAAACGAGTCGGGCAACTATGCCAGCCGCAAAGTGTCGTCGCAGCCTGCACTTGCAAATTTATCGATCGACGGGGCGTCGTCGTGGCATTTCGTTAACGCGCGCTGAAACCCGTTCGCGGAGGAGGAGGCGAACCCAGCAGCAGCACGCGACCTAGACCCGACCTTCCTCAAGGTGTGTGCGCGAGGCGAGGCGAGCGGAACGCGGTTGGGGTGTTCTTGGCACGAGGCGGGGGTGGGAGAAGAGGATGCCCGGAGGAGAGGGTGTCCGAAGGAGAGTCCGGGATGCGCGGCTCGAGCGGCGTCGAATAATAAGTGCGAAGGACATCTACAAGTTCCGGAAATATCCTCGGCATCAGGTGGGACAGGAGGAGAGGGGAAGGGAGATTGAGAGAATAAGACGAATGCGTTTCATAATAAGAGAACTTGTACCGGGAAATCCATTTCTGTCGGATTTAATAGCAAACCATCTGGGCGCGTTAAAATATTTTATCACATTAATATCCCGTGTGATGCGCGTATAATATTTTAATTCTTTACCAAGTAGTAATCATCTTTATATGCAACTATATATATATATATATATATATATATATATATATATATATATTTTATAACAAAACTTTAGGGAAATTAATTTATTTATACCATCGTAATTGATAGAGTTACTTGAAATATTTTTATTTAACACGCTCAAATTTTTACTTTTTCGATTTAGCGTGTCATGAAAAATAGATATCTTTATTTTAGAATTTTATAAAAATTCCTAAACGTTTGAAAAACGTCGGATACATGTATCTTACGTAAAGGATGCATGTATCTTAATATACAATAGCAATAATGCGTGTTAACATATTTCTCTCTCTTTCTCTAACGTGTTTCTCCTCTGGGAGAATTGGGAGAGCTGATTCTCGCAAAATTCATCCCTCGGTAATTTCTCCTGGATAGGCTAAGATACATACATGTTCACATCACGCGAACTGACAGATCACGTCGAGTGCAATAGTTATGTCGGCCTTCGCGAACAATTAGCGTGTTTATGCATTTCAAAGCCCGTTTATGACTAACCCTCGCTATTTACAGGATGTGCGAGAACAGGATTCTGCGTAAGGCAAAGCAGAAAGACGCGGTGAAAAAGTATACGAGTAAAAGTACGCGAGGAGTATAATACAGAGATGCTGGGACTAAAATTAAAGAGTAATATCCATCGTATAATTCCGTATAATTTTTTTTTAATTTAAGATCACAAATTGCCTCGATAACTAATAATGTAACAGTGATAGAAACAAAAAAGTATATACATATAAGATAATACAAATCGGTAAAGAAGTGTCATAGCAAAATTAAAAAAAAAATAGAAGAGATGTTATATTAAAAAGTAGAAAACTCTTGTAATATCTCGAAGTGTGTTAAGAATGCATGTACATTTTCCAAAAATATATATACAGCATACAGAGAATTACCAAGACCCGATATCAACTTATTAGCGGTACGTGGAGAACAAAAATAAAGATTAGAGATGTGACGTTTGTACATAAATCCAAAAGATGCAGAGAGATATATGAAATAGTCTCTCTGAATATTAAAGAAAGGCAAAAGAAAAGGAGCTAAAAATATATTTAAAACTGTGCAAAAATAATCGCGAAGATTATCGCACAATCAAAGAGCATGAAAAATAAAATCGAAAACATAAAAAAAGTGATTAAAGAATAACATCCAAAGATAACACAATCAAAGCTAAAGAGAATGCTGAACGATATAAAACAAGTGACAAAAAATAAAGAAATTGCAGATACCGAGAACATCGAACAAAGAAAGAATACAAAGGAATGTCAATGTGACGGCGCGAAGGGAGAAGAGCCCTTCTCTCTCCCTCCCTTTCTCTCTCTCTCTCTCTCTCTCTCTCTCTCTCTCTCTCTCTCTCTCTCTCTTTCTGTGCACGAGAGTTTCGCCAGTGGTTTAGTAAAAGACCGATCGATCGCCGCGTTCGCTCATCCTCGGGACTCGCCCTCCTTTCGCCCTTCGATCAGTCACTGCACCACCACCGTCTCTCACTTCGTATTCTTTCTCGCTCGCTCTGCGACGAACGTCGATCCTCTCCGCTCATTAAGGCCACATTACGCCACGCATTGGGAGACTGAGAGATGCATCGCGATTGCGCATTGCAGTTTGGATATTGCCTGATAGTCCGGGTTAACCGACTTTGCGGTTAATTAGCAATTCGGTGTCCCTTTTCGAATTATAGTCTTGCGTGTATGTACGGTGAGCTATCAGTGAATCGAAATCGTAATTTACCAGATTCATTTCGGCTGTAAAATTGCGTTTAACTCCTTTGTAATCTGTGATATCCCTTAAAATGTTTTTTTTTTTTTTTTTCGTGTGATATACATAATATGCATGCAACATAAATAAATATATTGGCCCGTATTCTCAGCTCACATTTATCGCTAAATGTGCCTCCAAAAGTGGCTTGTAGCCAATCAGAAGGCTTATAAGCCACATTTAGCGATAAATGTAAGCTGAGAATACGGGCCATTGTCAGCACGATTGTCCTAGATATTGTTAACTGTCGTGATTTAAATCAATCGGCATCATCTGTGCAAAAGGTTTTTTTAATCCAATAAAAACTGGAAAAGCCAAGAGATATTTTTTATTACTTGTAATGTGAATCTCTGATATATGAAAATATCGTCGATTATATCGCGAACAAAAAAATATCAGAAAATATTATCATATTCCAGTTTTATTTTTCAGACATATCTTGCAGTTAAAATCATATTGTGATTGGCGAATAGAAAATAGTTTCAATCTCTGTATTTTCAATTATTCAATATTTATCGTATAGTAGTAAAAAATTTAGAAATAATTTAATTAATTTATATATATATATATATAAAATAAATAATAATGAAAACATCATTTAATTTTGAAAATTGTTCCAATTTGTATTTCATGCATAAGCAGTTATAATCCAGATCTTAAAACAGTTTATCGAAAAAAGAGCTTATCTGCACGCAGAAGCGACGTATAAAAACAAATATCCAAAATCTCTTCCTTTTAATAAATAAATAAACAATTCGATAAATAATTCAATTGAAAGAGATTCGGCAAGAATAAATGAGATTCTAATTGCATTTCACCTCAAACATTCAGCTATAGGCGGAGTTGTCTACAAACTTGTTAAGGAGCATCTCTCTTTGCCCTTACGAAACATCCTGTAGACTGTAGAATGTTGTCGAACGTAGCCAGGAGGGAATCACTATGCCAAAGAATGTCTGACCGACACGACCGGTCTAGCATCGCACGAGACGCTCGCTCGCGTTATATTACGGCCATATTACGGGTACGATACCCAGAAAGAAAATAACGGAGAAGCGTGAAGGATCGTTAACAATATAAAGATCTAGATACACGATAATTTGGATCGCGAATGACGTGATTAGATTTATTTAGAGTCTCTCGAAAATAGCACGAATTTTAAATCTCAATTTCATATATAAATTACAAATTCGCACACTTATTCATTCCGAAATAGTCTACTATTATCTATATAGATAATTTTAATCGAGTGTACAAAAAAATTGACAGAAGAGATAAAAAGAGCAGTGGCACTCGATGATAGACAATGACATTCAAATAAGCACAATTATTATATATATATATATTTATATTTATATTATTATTATTAATTGTATATGCTTATCATCGAGACACTACTCTTACTCTCTTGATTATCAGAATCAGAATTAAGTTTGATAAATTAAATATTTGTTTTTATATCACGTTTTTCTTGTTGTAAATTCCACAATTTTCAGTGTATATGAGAATACGACGAGAAAAAGATAACGAGGCCAACTTTGCGCGTTAAAGCACCGTTCACGTTGCGGCGATAAAATGTCGCGGCCGCGGGTTATCGGCTACTTCGATCTGTGTGTTCTTAAATTCTCCTCTCTTTCCCACGTCGCTGAGAATCGAGGAGGAGGAGGAGAGTTTCGAAATGAAATTTTCCACTCCTGTCTGGTGTGAAACAAGGCTCGTCTCGAAGATTTCTGAATTGGGTTCTTCCCTCTATTTAGACCTATCAGGAGAGAGACCCTCGATATTCGCGCGCGAATATATGAGCGAGAGATGAAGCTTAATCCCTCCAAGACGCGAGCTGCGAAATCGCGAATCAAATATAGGTTCGATCTATTTTCGCCCTCAAACGAGATTAGATTATGCGCGGATTATGGACCATAATACGAGCAGCGAATTGATGCGCGAATTATTTTCCGCATGCAGTAATGAGGCCGCACAAAAGAAGACCTTCACCATTGATTTTACGAGCGTTAATACCGCAGAGCATTAATAATTAACTGTGAGAGTGTGTGCGCGTGTGCGTGTATACGCGTGTAATGCTAGCATTATAAATTCCGATAAATACGCTTATTAATGATTTATCGGTGTAAAAAACAAAAAAAAAAAACAGTCGTGCTCTTATAATTTTAATTTCCGTATATTTCTATATAAAAATTTCGACATAAAAATCGCATTTCTCGATATGCGAGCCAAAACTTTTGCGCGGTACTGTACGGAATATGCCTTCCGAGACTGTGACTCCTCGGGGACCGTTTTATACATTCCGACCTTTTCGCCCGGGCGAATGAGGTGTACGCTGCTACCTGGTCCTTCTAAATCGTGGCGGCAGAAAATACACAGAAATACATAGAATAAAGTACGTGGAATACGGTTAGAGCTCTCGCGACCGAGTTGTGTATGTCGGATCGCCTATATTTAACGTAGGAAAAACGATGTGTTCTGGAGCGTGTGAGGATCGGGGATAGATCACGATGCCAACCGGCGTTATTGAGACCCGGCTCTCAATCTTATCTCGCACGAAATTGTCCCACCCCGTATGATTTCTTACATTGCTGTTATGACACGATTTGGTGATTATGTCATACGATACAGATCGACACACGACTTGTCGCTATAATATTACCAAATTTTTTAAATCACCGTATATAATTTTATCTTAATCATTTTAATTCAGATTACTGTACGTGCCATTCGTTCCTCTTAATATTTTCGCCTTCCGAATTTATAATGTTCTTCCTATAATTATTTCGAGTATGATTCATCTGTATGTAATATTTGCAAAAAATTGAATTCTTTGCAAAAAAAGAAGTTTTATGTAATATTTTATATAATTAATAATGTTTCTTTAGCGCGCGTAAGAGAATCGATGTATTTTTCTAATTGGAAAGATTATTTAGCAGAGAGAAACCAATGATATATTTCAAGTTACATAAATTCTTTCTTAGCTCCAACCGTTGCCAATCTTTAGTTGGCACAACGAAAAGATATTTGTCCAAAATTTTGTCAATTAAATTTTCGTAGATATTTTCGCGAATTAATGGCTGGTATGCTACACGTTAAAAATAATTCCGAATAATAAAGATAAAAGATAGGAGTAATATAAAAAAATTTATATTGGGAAAACTCAATGCATTTTTAAGAAGTTTAAATTTAGAAAAATCGAGTACGTCCTTCAGAAATTTTAAGCGTATTAATGTAATAGGTGCGTTAAACAAAATTAAAGGAGGAAGATTGAGGAAAAATAACGAAGAGGAAGAAAGAGAGAGAGTGAAAGCTCCGGAGACCGGAGATGGATGGGAAAGGATGAAAGCAACAGAGGCAACTTATAAGAGGTAAGGAAAGCGAAGAGGAGACGAGATAAAAGAAGATAATATGAGAGAGGGCTACGTCGGATGTGACTCACTCTCTCGTCGCCGCCAGAACGTACAGGGTGGCCATAAATTCGCCACATGTTCCAAATACCCGGATCGTTTGACCACTAATGGATACTAAAGGACACACCGTACATAAGTGTGTAAAAAAATTGCGGTGGCTGTTAAAATCAACCAACAATGACGTATCGTTCTGGCGGATGCGATGACGTAAACACGTTGCATTATGCCGTACATAGGTCAAATTGCATGAAAACAGCATCGCGCTCTCGAATGCGTCAAAATAACATATTGGATTTTATTAAATTTTACTCTCCTCAAATCAAAACGTTTCAATTTGTATGTCCATATTCCTTCAAATAATATAAAATTGTCTTTATTTATTTATTCATTTATGCAACATTGATCCGTTGAATAGAAATAATTCTATTTGAATAAAGCGCATCAATCCGAAATTCAAGACATTTTTCATAAATATTCACGATCCTCTATAGTTTGATGTAAATAGAATTATCAGCAATTATAACTGAAGTAATATTTTTTCGAAATTGTCCGATTTTTCTTTGCCGATGAAATTACAAGTAAAGTTATTTTTTATTCGATTTTGATAGCAATCATTTTTTTATCGTTCAAGGTATATCGCGTGTCGTGAAAGACGACGAACAGCTAACACTCCTCGTGCTGGTATCGATTTACGCCATGCGCGTCACAAATGCACCGAAGTTCATCAGGAAATTTGTACGTCATCGCGCACTGCCGCGAGTTACGATCGCGCTTACGTCATCGCGACGAGGTGCCAAAACGGCACTCTTCGCCGAAAAGGACGGAATGCCTCCCCGAAAATACAGCCGGATGAGAGATACGAGAAAATAGGCGGAAATCGAGGTCGAGAAATGTAACGCAATACGGTGATGCGTGCAGCGTCGGATTTATGAAGGAATTTATAATTAATAGAGTTCTAATTCCTCATTTTAATTTTGAGTAATTAAGAGAAAAAAAGTATAATTGTGGAACTATTTGGCCCCCCAAAAAGCCATTTAAATATAAAAAACAATATTATTAAAAAAAAATTGATTACATATATATTAGAACTTTTCCTTGAAAAATAAAGTTTATTCAATTAAGCATTTTTCAGACTGGAGCCACAAAATTAATTATAAAAAATTATCAGTATCTCTAATTTGTGTGTGTGTGTGTGTGTATCTCGATATAATAAATAATAATTCATAACTAAAAAATGTTTGTTATTTTTTTCTCGAGATGCTGATGTTTATAAAAATGTGGTCTCTAAATATTGTTATATTTAAAGCATCGTAGGTTTTTAAATCCGTCACTGACGCAATCATCAGGATAATGGAAGTAAGTTTCAATCGGGGTAATTCTGGAGAAGGCGATCGGTAGGTAGGTTAACCTCGACCCCCGGCCTTGTCGGTAGGAGAACAGAAGGGGGTACGCGAGACTGATCGATGAAGAAAAGTATGCTATTTTAGGAAGACTAGAGTAAGTAAGATGTGGGTGAATCTGGCGTTCGATATGTGATGACATCTTGTACGGGGAAGAAGGAGGAGAAAGGGGTCATTTCCGACAGTGACGAATTCTCTTCCTTTTCCGCTTCGCTTCCATTAGGTTTGGCGTGACAAAGTTTATCTCATCCAAAAAAAAAAAAAACTTCAAGGGATATTACGATGATATTTTGCGGTAACGGGTTCGATAAAAATGCACTAAAATTTTTTTCAAAGATCTAAGAAAGCGCGTGTAAATTGAAAAATATTATAATATTGATTAATATTTAAATTTATATTTAGTATTTATATTCATTATATAATGTATAATTTGTATTTATTAGTATTTGTATTTAAATGTATTTATTAGTATTTGTGTATATTTAGTATTAATCATAGAATTATTTTTCCATTTAGATCCTTATGGATAAACTTGATTTTTTTTCGAGGAAGAATTCTGATTCTACTTATGAAGATTATGTTAATAATAGCAGTTAACGTGTGAAAGATTCGTGGCAAAACTGAATCAAGCATAATTTATATAGGCTCCACTTTATCTATACAATTTTAATTATTAAAGAAAGTGGACTCCCAAAAATTGCGAGCCCTGCCTACTTCTTCTCTGCATACGCCTCACATTACGTCACTAATTTTTAGAATGCATGAAATTTTTATAACAATTTTAGTAACACACACATTTACATAATGTATTATTTTATTTAATTAATTATATTTTTCATAGTGTGTCAATTTACAACATTAAATGGAAAAGCATTTTTACGAGACGCGCGCGCGTGCAACATCGTTTTATTAAATATTTTGTTACAAAACAATTTTATTAATTTTTGCAGGTTTTCACAAGTAGCGCTTGCAATATTTTTCAGGAAGCATTCTAAAAGAAAAAGATTTCAAATTCTTCGGACGCTATTTACATCGCGTTGTCGCGTATTTCTTTTGATACATGAGAACCGCTAGATTCGATGATTAATGCGATCTCATGCGAACGGCTGGTAATTATTGCGCGCTGATGCGAGCAGATGCATTCGAACATGGGGAAGGATTGTTTTCTTATGCTATAATTTATATATGATAAGACATCGCGCGGGTGAGAAAAGTGAAAGAACTTCCTTATTCCCATCGCGTCGCGTGCAACGAGTGCGAGATAATTTATGGCGGATGCAACGAACGTAGCCTGACTGAATACGATTGTCTGGGATCATCGATGTTGTTGTTGTTGTAGCTCAACAGCCTCACTTTCACTCGCCGCTGAAAGCGTCTCGTGATTTCCTGCGATCCGCCAATTATCACGTGAGAGAAGCCTTAAGTATGTTTTTTTTTATATGTGTTGAAAGAGATTCCGCATAAAGTCAATTTCTCTCGAATAAAGATTTAATGAATAATTGGATCGCATTATTTTGCTTGCTACAAATCTACATTTTCCACTTTCCCAAGTATATTTAAAAGTGAATGGAAAATATTTTACTAATAATACACGTAATAAATATTTATCAAAAATTGTAGATTATATCTATCTGTCATCCTAAGTCATTCGACGACAATGTAATTTTATCATTTTTTTTTTTTAACGAAAATTTAATGAACAATCGCAACAATGTAATTTTCTGTATATAGAGAGAAGCCCTCCTTCTCTTCTCCTACCTAAGTATTTAAATAATTTACTTTGCTCCAAGTATTGTCCAAGGACTCTCGGAAAGGATAATCAAACATTCCGAGCGTTTTTTTTCTCAAAATTCCACCGCACGCGCGCTCAATCGAGCCTTGTCCTCGTGTTTTTCTTCGTGCTCTATTGGACCTTTACAGTCATCGAGCATGCACAAAACGCGACTGTACCGTTAACATGTCACCGTATGACTGTAACCGAGCGATTCGCTTTCCACGTGACGGGGCAACGGCCGAAGGAACGATCGATGAGCGAGTGAGATTCAGTGAAAATCTGTGCCACCCGTAGAGGGTGCAGTTTAGCATCCAACTTTTTGGCACGGGTTTCCGTGCCAACCGACGTATAGCTCGGGGGGGGAACCGACAGAGGTTGTCTAACGGACAAAACGATTATCTTCACGCTCGGCTTGGCGCGATCCCTATTTTACGGGAGCGCGATCGATGCCGCGATCGCGGGAAAATTCATCCATATTGTTGTTCCACGCCTGTAAAATAAGCTTAGATCATCCGGAATCTCTGGATTCGCGGACTCCCTGCCAGTCGCAAATACGCTCTCTTTTGGCACCGCAGATCGACACACGGTTTCGTTTAACACAGGGCGTCTACTCAAATCTTGTAAAAAAATTTCCTCAGAATTCCCTGATCTTCCAGATATTTTCATTTAAAATTCCAGGTAAAATCAGAAAATTTGTAGATACAGCTTTTTAAAATAAGTTTCTTTTTACAGTTTTTCTCTAGCATTTAATATTGATTTATTAATCGTAAAATTAATTTGGATAATAACAAAGTGCAATATATCACTATTATATCTAAACGCTGAAGATATATGCAAAAATATAAAATAAAAAATAAATTAAATATAAATAAAAAAAATAAAAAATAAAACAAAAAATAATTTATTATAAACGTCTTAAGGAGTACTAATTTATTTGAATACTATTAAAAAATTGAACAACTTTCTATGAAACTTGCATAAAACCTTGATACTAAAAAGAGATCGTCAATAAGATTATCAAAGTCACAATTTTTGAAAAAAATTCCCTGAGTTTCATTAAAATTCCTTGAGAATTCCCGGATTTTTTCAAGGTAAAAAAAAATCCTTCATAATCCCCGGTTCTCCCGATTTTTCCACGGAGTAGACACCTTGATTAAACTTGTTTATACAACGTGTTTCACTGTTAATAATACGACGCCAGACTTCTCCTGATTCACATATGCTTTCAACAGCTATTGATACTCCTTAAAATATTGTTATGTTATTAACAATCCTTTTATGCATGCGATGTAAATAAGTTTTTTTTTCCAAGTTTTGCGACAGGCAGTCGCAAAGTTTATCAATGATCATCGTCTGTCGTAACTTTGTCATTTCCTTCATTAAATATTTTCGTAAGTGTCGAGCCACGAATTTTGCGTTAAGACAAGATGCCGTTCAGATTAATTGCAAAGCAATTCGTTATCTTTTGCCGGGTTATTTCGTTATTTACTTTAATGACGAAAAACATAAGTGAATTCCAACATTATTTTAACATTCGCATATTTTTAAATTAAAATTTGTCTACTTCTGACATTGACATAAGTATTTTTTGAGATCTCAAAAGTGTTAAATTTCAGTGTATTAATATATATATTTCAAAATTAAAATCTTTGTATTTCGATTTATTTTTCGCGTTATTCGTTGATGCCGAGAAACGGTGCCCGTCTCTCTTCAAAGCAATCTTTAGTATATCTGGCTAAAAGAACATCCGGTAACGGTCCGGGACACCGTGTATAAATCCGACAATGTCACCGACCGTTTCGCCAGCTGGCTCGGGAGTTAGCGAACTTTAAAAATGAATCCCGCGGCGCGACGCGTTCCGTGCTCTTCTTCTTCCTCTTTCTTTTTTTTTTCGAGAATTATGCGCGCTATCGACGGATCGTGTCCGCTAGTTTTCGATTCGCCAGGTGACGACAGATTTGCGACTTCCGCCAAGCTACTTTTCTCTCTTTCTCTTTCTTTCTGTCCTTTTCTCCCGGAATGGAGGAGGGCTTTCGAATTGATTTCCTCCTTTCGCTACGCGGCTGCTGCTTTACGTCGGCAATTCGGCGAGGCCATAAATTCCACCTAACTCTTAACCATCCGTTCGGAAAGCTTTCTTCGTTAATGCCTCGCGAGCGGCTTTTTCCCTCACCCCTTCTTCCCATCCACCGCGTCCTCTGACCTCTGTTTTTACTTCCGTTTTTCTATTTCTTGATTACGTGCCGTAACATGCGACGTGATCTTTGAATTTTCTTCGAAATTTTTACGATAATTTTTATACGGTATTTTACTTTAACCTTTTCAATTTACAGGCAGTAAATGACTCTCCCAATCTTAATATTATTAAAATAAAATTATACGAGATAAGTCATCTGTCAACTAGAAGCAATTATGTATGTCTCTTTTTTGAAGAGGTATAGAAAAAACTAGCTCAAAAACATTTATTTAAATTAGACTATATATCTTGCAATGCTTTAATTCAGTTAATTTTTAGCTATGTATTCATGAAGAAATAAATTGATTGATATGCTGATTTAAAAAAAAGAGATAATATTTAAAAAAATATTAATAATAAAAAAGAGATAATCTTTAAATTATTTTAATATCACATTTCGCTATTGTTCCAATTTCTCGATAAAGGTGATCTGTATTATGTAAAAGTGTCATTTGTTTAACTAACAATGAGCCATCGAAATATCAGTATGTGCTCTTGATTTGCAAACACATTCAATGTATAAATTCCCATTTTTACGCGGATATTTGCGTTGAGAGTATCGTATAGAGTAACGAAAAATTTCGCAAACATTTGATGTCGAGAAAATCAATGTTGATCTTTCTATCCTATTATGCTATAATTTATTAGACGAGTGTGTGTAGACTGTATTGTTAAACGATAAAATAACACTTCATTCATCAAATTCTCAAAAATTTATAGTAAATTATTTAATGATGTATTAAAAAGAATCAAAATTTTTATAAAATTATCTGAGACGCTATATATATAATAAATCTTTTTGTGATATGCATTTTATATATATTGCTTAAGAAAAAATAGAATGGATTAATTAGACTTATATATAAATAAAAATTTACCAATACACAATGAATAATCTCACAAGTTAACTTGAACTAATTTCATTTTGTAATATCTACATTTGCTGTATATAAATAAATATAAAAAGTTACGTTAACAACGGCAATGTTTCAAAAAGTGCGATATTTTGGAGAGATATTTTTTATATTCTACTGTAAATCTTCTACTATTTTGGCTTACAAACCGGCACTCAATATTCATCGCGATCGAATATCGTTCGGAAAGACAGGATGTACACGCCGTGGGCAAATACAACTACCGTATTCACGTCCGATATATTTTCGGATATCCATATTTGCCACAGATACCGAGAAATGTAGCGATATTTCGAAATATCGTATAACTCCGAACGTCTGCGCATCGTTGTATTGATGTAATACAACCTTAATACTACCTTCAGAGAATTCCATTAAGAGATTAATGCAAACTAGACGATACTTTATATATCTTCGACGTTCTACATCGCATTCCAACTACACGTATTATGTGTCGCATTAGAAGCGTTATAAGTACCAGCGTTACAAGTGCTTTAGCCTTGCCTTTTTCGCGATCTCTCCTCGTTCCGATTTCACAATTTCTTCTTCTCTTTAAAATTATCGTAAATGCTGAATAATAAAATTTTCCGATAAAAAAAACCGAGTTATCTACTTATCTATTCATATATCTGTCAGTATTTCTTTTGTCGGAATATTTTCGACGAAAAAATCTTTGTTTCTGAAATTCTTTGTTGTTTTGGATCGTTATAAGTGATAAAGCTTACGCTATTTGAAATTGTTAACGATTATATAACTCGCAAGTCACAATTTTGGTAACTTGTTGTTTGTATATCGATATACCTGTCATGTATATCTGCCATTTATATCATTAGAAATATTGATTTAAATAATGTTACAAAAATATTACGGTATATATAGCTGTTTGCAATCAAAGTTTACATGAAAAGCTGATTTTGCAAACTGGCTGGATCCACGGATCCTTGATTCTAGGACGAGGCTAAATTGCAACGAGGGCGGCGGCTTGCAACAGTCGTCACGAATATCTCGTCGCCTTTCACAAGTGCAACGTTTATTATTATCGATTTCGATCGGTGGATTTGCGGTAGACAATAGTAAATACAGAGATATAACTACGAATTTACTTAGCTCGGTTTACAAACCGCAAGAGATTGATATGATAAATAAATTAACAAATAATCACATTTAACAATCTGTCTTCGTCATAATTAACGCGCGATTTTATAATTATCGATAAATACATTAATTTTAATTATTTATGAATAATTAATAATTCATCTTTAATGCACAATTATAGTAATATAATCGCGAGTTTTATACTTTTCACATTTTATGTTTATATAATATTTTTTATTATTCAATCAATGCTATGTCAAATCAATAAATTTATGGAATTATTACGGTTAAATTATTGTTTACCAATTTTTTTGTTTCATTAATAATATTTTATATAACGATCGTACAATTTAAAAAATGGAATCGTACTGCGTTTCTCGACAAAGAGATGAGTTGTTACCAGCTGCTTGCCGTGTAACCAATTAGACTCATTCTTACAGCGCTGACGCGATATCGAAAGTCTTTGTCCGCCTTTATTCCTTTCTCCATCACGCTCTTTTTCTCACGCGCGTCCGTTAACGTTATCGTTCTCCTCGGATCAATGATAAGATAGCAAGGCATTGTCCGAGATCTCTCATCCTAGATTCGCGCTATCGCGCTATGTTCTTGAGTGAATCGAACACCAATTTGCAGTCATATCCTTATGATAAGCAATCTCGTTTAATTCATCATCAATGATAACCGATTTGGATCATTTGGATTTGAATAAATAATAATTTTTCACCGTGTAAAGAGGTTAAAGTCTGTGTGTGACTGAGCGTTCCGACTAATGATTGATTTTTGACTCTTGTACAGTTAGCAATTTTACCCCAATTTTAACTAATCAATTCTATAAAATTTTTCTCTTTTTCGAAATTCTGTTGGACAATAAATTTTATATAGAAAGATTCTATCAAACAATATCGATCAAGTTTTGATAATAAAATTAAAGAAAATATAATCTCGTATAATGTAGGCAAATATAATGTACGTAGTCATATGTATAATGTAGGCAAAGGAACACGATTCTCTACCAAAGTATCATATTCCAAGGTTCAAAATACACAAGCGAGATACAAATCAATTAATTATTTATAGAGCTCATCTTATACGTACGACACTTTATAACTTGAAATAACTTATAAATTATAGACTTCTTAATTTTGCTCATATTCGGAATGTTTCAATTAACATGGCATACATTTGCACTAGAGATAGAGTCTTTAGCAGAAAATTTTCAACAAGAAGAATTTCAAAAAGTCTCATGTACGTTATATGTTTTGTTAATATTTTACACTTGTTCTTTTATTTTTTCCGAGATGCGCGATCTTCTCCTTACTTTATCAAAAGCGTTTCATTTTACAGTCAGAAAATCGAGCTATCGTAATTACCGAATTCGGCAATAAATCCGAGAGACGTAGCGCAAATTATTTGCGGACAGATCGTCGGTGGCCGGCACCTGCTCATCGCGTGTAAAGTAGATCGCAATGGGATGACCAATCGGACACGCGCAATTGCAACAACTGTAGTGATCCCAATGCAATCGCTCGCATGTAACCCCACGTCGATGTTTATTTAACACAGTTACCATGAAATACGCAGAATCTCATAGTGTTCTCCCCCCCCTCCCTCTCTCTCTCTCTCATTGTTGCGTTTACAGTGTATTTACATATGTACCTCTCAACATTCATCGCAAACTACACGATACGCACATGCGCCCACGCGCACACAAATAAACGCATATACACGTTTACTCGACGATGCAAAAATAGTTTTTAGTTATTTATCATCACGAAACGACGGCGAGAGAGAGAGACACAAGTCCGCGAGATTTATACAGTCGAACATGCCGAAGTATTATCTGGAACGCGAGCCATTGCGGTTTCACTCCCATTCATACGTAAGTTGCAAATATTCTTTGCATCGCGAAACAGAAAACTACTAAATACAGGCCGTATCTGCGCCGCTCAAAATCAAGCGCACGTGCCTGATCACAATCTATGAAATCCGAACGCATCGTGAAAAACGTTGGAATATGCATTTTACGGTAAAATGAACGTTGCGGACAAATGCACAGAAAATTGTCGAGCGCGAAGTTGTTTCATCGTGAGCGTTATGTACTGATTTTTAATACTTTTTTATATCTGATTTGAAATACCGCGTGTGTGTATGTGTATATATTTCAAGCAATTTATAAAAAAAAAAAAAAAAAATGATGCAGAAAATTTAACTGTTGTGTCACACACACATTGCAAATTTTGTTTTAGATATAAACTTGTATAAAATATATTTAATAGAAATTAAATTTTTATGTAAGTAATTTAAAAAATTATATAAACCTTAAACACAATACTGAAACATTATACATATATATAAAATTATTAATTATAAATGTTTTATTAAATATTTTAAGTATATTTCAAAATAAAATCTGGAATATTTATATGCATCGTATTACACAATGCCATAAAATGAGTTCGCTACCGCGAAGATTTACTTTTAAGGGAACAATTACTTTTACAAATTACAAAAAATAAATTAACATGTAACAAATAATGAATTGCTCACCTCATGGTTACTCTACGGTTGCCCGACACCTTCCCGGGTCTCCTTCTTCTCTCATATTTGTTTTTTCCTGCTCTTTCATGGCACGATTCTCACTCGCGAAAACACAATTAATTACAATCGCGCACATACTAATCAGAATAACTGATCAGAATACGACGATCGCGCGACACTTTACGAAGCACTCTTGACATTAATCGCACATGTGCGATACGTATTTTATATCGCGAAAAACACGATGCTGCGATTTGTTCGACATTTGCTGGAAAGTCGCGCGATCGAATTCACACAATGCTATCTTTGATAGCTGACGAATATACGCACGCATTTTGCGCGAGAATTTCTTTTTATCTCTCATTACGATCAAGCTAATAAATATATACAGGTTAAAATTAAAAATATATATCTGCGGAGTGTAATATTCACACAAAAATATGCCATTGCTTTGTCGAGACCCGCGCTATAGATTTCGATCAAACATATCACGTAAAATACGCGTTTCAACAGATTATCAATATACAATAGAAATGACGCATTTATAGTACGCGCGATTGATAAATATTGAAATACGCAGTTAAGTACGACTGCAAATACTAATTAAACAATGCATTGTCACTCGGATTCGGAGTCGATCTGTTCTATATCCGCGACGTTTTGTCTCAATGATAAAGAGATTAAAATCAACTTCACTCAAATACTGCGCGATATTACGCGAATTGACGGTTAGTTAAGACACGATAATCGCAAGAATTAATTACTCGCGCTTGTTGACAATTTAAGAAATGATCATTTGGCATCTCTTAGTACTTTTCGCGATCGTACTTTGAGAGATAATACGATAATGTACGCAGCATCTCACACCGATACCTTCTCGCTCGAGTGCCGACGCGCGAATGACAACAAGGTAACCTTGCGTGTAACAACAATCCGCCGTAAAAAACGAGAGCAAAACAACATGTAATAGTCGATATTTGTATTGCTAACTTGAAATATTTAACATAATACGAAATAAAATATTTTGTTCTTTAAAACACGATTGATGTATCCCACGACTTTCGTTATTTGAATCACTCGATTCTGCGATTATATTACTACGCTTTCTTAATCTGAAAATAATTGGCACATTATATTAAATTGAATAATTTTTTAAATGTTTTAATTTGAATTTTTCGACGATTTAAATGCAACTTGCCGATATCTTCGGATTAAGAAAGTCATAGTAGGTACACATCGAGTAATTTAAATAACAAAAAATCATGATATACATTTTATAAATAATTAATTTGAAATAAAAAAAAATAGAATATTCTACAAACATTTATTTCTGTCTCGTATTGTGTTCAATATTTCAGGATGACAACGAATTAACTGTCATATGTTACTCGGAGCTCGTTTCTTGCTGCATATGCAATAACGCGCTATTATGCATATGCGATCATCTTATTGTCATTCTTGCGACTTGAGCGAACAGATAGCGGAACGAGCCATTTTATGTGTCGTTATATAATCTCTTGACGTGCAAGTAATAAGAAATGTCAAATGCGATCATTCTTTATGATTAGCGATTATTGCACAATTTTTTTTTTTTGTGATTATCGCGTCTTAACTAGCCATTAATTCGCGCAATATCGCGCCGTAATCAAGGTAAATTGTCCATATCATTTTCGAATTTCTCAGTCATTAACATCGCGTGTATAAAATGCATTGATTCGAGTGTCAATCAATGCGACGCGACGCGTTGAATTAATAAGTACAGTCGTTATTGACCTCGTATTTTAAGATTTATCACAATCGTGTATCATAAATTCGGCGCTTTTACATCGATGACCTGTGTTGGAATGTAAATTTTCATTCGATTGAAATCTATCGCGCAAATGCAATGGCATGGATTTGATAATACATTCTGCAGATATATATCTTCATGATTTTAATTCGTATATGTATTTACTTGCGTTATAATGAAATATTAAAATTGCCGGAAAATCCGAGCGTATATTATTCGTTAACAGAGATAGCATTGTGTGAATTCGAATCCCGTGATTTTCCAGCGCCGAGTAAAAATCGCAGTTTCGCGATTTTCGTGTTTCTCCTCGCAATATAAAATCGCATCGTGTGCAATCGATATGAAATGTTATGTAAAGTGTCGTGCGATTATCTTATTCTGATGATTAGTGCGCCCGTGATCGTAATTAATTGTGTTTTCACGAGTGAAAGTTGTATAAATGCCATAAAGGAATAAAAAAATAAATAAGAGAAAAGGAAAAAGCCGGGGAAGCATCGGGCGACTGCGAAGCAACTATAAAGTGAACAATTTGTAATCTTATTAATTTATTATTTATTATTTATAGATTTAATTACTCGCTTTCCTTCATTCGTAGTAGTTATTTACCTTACAGCATATTACGATGCGTATAAAATATTATATTTTATCTTCTGAAATACTTAAAACACTTAATAAATACTTTAAAACATTTAATAAAACATTTATAATTAATAATCTTATGTGGAGATATATACACCCTGTATATACGCGGAATATTAAATTATACAAGTATTTTAAAGTATGGATTAATTATTTATTAGACGATTAATGTATCACGGAGTTTATCCTTATTTTATTTACTTAATCCTGCGATTCGATTGTTTTACTGCGTTCTTAATCCGAATTATATTTAGATGATCGAAAAGTCAAACGATAAATAATCGGATGAAATATTTGTCTCTAAGTATTGCCGAAATATGTTACGCACTATGACATTGTATATGTACATACGCGGAATACTAAATTATACAAGCATTTTAAAATAATCAATCGCGCGAGCTGGTAATTGTTAATTATAATAATTGTACTGAATGATCGCATCTCGTATGATATTACGATAAAATATGAAACGCGACTACGCCGCTACTTTCTCGCTCGAGTCTCACTGTGCGAATAACAACAAAACTGTGGAATGTATTGCGCAGGCTATGTATACCCCACCAGTGCGCCAAATATACCCCCACCCTATGTCATAGTGCGTAAAATATTTCGGCAACGAATTATCAATAACATAATAATTCGGCCTTGGTGTCGTCTAATGCGCTATTATGCTTCGGCTTTGTTATTATTTGCGCGTCGACTCTCGAACAGAAAAATAGTTGTGCGAGACCCTCCGTCGAATTCCTTTTCTAAACGCGATTGCGATCAATATCTGAAAACTATTTGCTATAACAATATAATTAATGAGTAAGTGACTTCTGTAATTTATGTGCAAGTACATATATCGCGACGATATAGGTCTCGAAACGCATTTTTCGCGTTAATTTATTCATTTAATCAAGTAAGAATCGAAGCGACAAGAATCCAAATTATCGTTTTGTTGCGATATTTACGGACAATAATTATTTTTTTAAAGATACTTAGAGTCAAATACAATATTTCGTCCGATGCTTTATCATTCGTTCTTTTCGAAGATCCAAATATAATTCGGATTGAGAACGCGTAAAATGATCGAATCGCAGAATCGAGTAATAAGGATAAGCTTCGTGATACATTAATCGTCTAATAAATAATTAATCTATACTTTAAAATGCTTATATAATTTAATATTCCGCGTATGTATATGTCATAGTACGTAAAATATCTCGACAATACTTCGAGTCAAATATATTTCCGATGCTTTAGCGTTTGATTTTTCGACAATCTAAATATAATTCGGATTGAGAACGTGCAGTAAAACGATCGAATCGCAAGATCGAGTAAATAAAATAAAGATTAGCTCCGTGTTATATTACGCGTATAATAAATAATTAATCTATATTTTAAAATACTTGCATAATTTAACATTTCACGTATATACAGGGTGTCCATTAATAATCGCCGCACCTCTCCTGTGCAGGTAGAGCGGGTTAAATCGAGTAGGAAAGTCTTCTATTGTTTTGCGATCTTCGCAATAATTGATGAGAAATTAATTAAAAAAGCAAACGTAACATTGGGATGTCTCTCTTCGCCGCGAGCTTATACTTGCGCGGATTGACCGATCTTTTTAATTAATTATTGCACACGAAAGGATGATTATTAACGGACATCCTGCATATATGTATATATAATGTCTCAGCATTGTGTTTTAGAGATTTATATATTTCGTTAAATTACTTATATAAAAATTAAATTTTTATTCATTATATTTCATACAAGTTTATATCTAAAAAAAATTTTTTTTGTGGAAATTATTATGTAATTTTTTTATTAAATATTTGCTTAAAGAGATAAATAAAAATTTAAAACTTGTGCGCAATAATTATTTTTGAAATATTAATTACTTCGGACATTGCTTTATATAATTTGTACATATTTTATATTTTACAGATCTATGTGTTGTGTTCTATAACTCCACCGTTGCGCATCGTATCGATGAATGTTAAATTATTTTTTATTTTAATCTCGAGGTTATGAATATTATATCGCGAATATTATATCTATCAGAGATATCAGTACATAAAAAATGTGAATTTATCATTATGTAGTAGTTAAATTTTCTGTATTATTTATATATTTTCCTTGAAAAATATACTCGTGGTATTCTAAACATCGTAAATCCAAATGTCACAACAAGAATTCTCGAAAAATTAAATAACAGAAGTATTTGAAATGTTTTATTTCAAGCAGTAATATCTAGATGCTAAGTCAAGAAAGGTATTAAAAATTAAATATTATACGATTTTACTTTTTATACAGTCTAACAAAGACTAATTTTTACAAAAAATTGTATTTTACAAATTACTATCGGATTTTAATCCGATAGTATATAATTTTTAATGAGAGTTGATCGAAAATTTCGGGAAGCTTTGCGAGAACTAAAATGAAATTTGCGTATAATGTTTTCTAGTTTTTAGTCGCGCCAGAATGATATCTAGGATACTTGGGAAGTAGAGTGTAAATAATAATGGCGAATATCTCGTACACTATTCGAGTACCGTAATTGCGGTAAACACGATGAGAGTGCAAGCCAAAATCGGCGCAAGTCACAGCGCAGAAATGGAAATTTCGATATCCATGCCTTTTTTATCTATGCATGATCATATCGACCGATGTTAGCCTTGGCCGCGAACAAAAGGCGATACACGTTATGCACGCATTCGCCTTGAATAATAAAATTTGTGCGAAAAAAATCTTCGGCCGGAAGTGATTCACGTGTTCGCCTTATTCTCTTCCGGATAAAAAGCGCTGAGTCGAAGAGATATCGGCATCGCAGATATATTATGAAGAATCCGGCTTCATTTCATATCGGATACAATATTATTGCGATGGTGTATTTTTTTTAAGTAGATTAAACCTATTCTTATTTTATATACTTTATCTTTATCTTTATTTTATTTTATATTTCTTGTAATTTAAATGCGACATGGTCGCTGATTTATGCGGAGCGAGTTGCAGTCATTAAAAAAAATCTTAATTTAGATTCACAGTTTCTTTGACGAATTTCCCTTAAAAATATTAAAATTCATCGGCAGAACATGATTTATAGTTTCTAATTAAATACCTTGATGATTAAGATTTAAATTAAAGTCCGATCCAAGAGTTCTAAGTCAAAAGAATAAATACTCGTCCTTTTTAGTTCTACTTTCTACACTTTCCTGCAATTTTTCCATCCTCTCTCTATGTTTAAACGTTAAATTATTATTACAACAAAGTATAATTACACTCGACAAATATATGTAGCGTTTTATTTTAAGTGTAGGAGTCATGTAAAAAAGAGCAAGTATGCATGCGTGTGTGTGTGAAGAGATCTCGTTATTTATTTATACATTCCCCAAACTTAAACTGCTCAAGCCCTTTAATTTGCAATGTTAAGTGTCCTCCTGAGAGGAATAATGCGCCGTCATTGCGCCAACTTCCCACGAAAGTAATAATAACGCACGAGATACTCGAGAGGGAAAACACAGGCCGAAGAAATTGTGCATCCGCAAGATGCAGGGTCGATTCTACCTCATGTTAGCAAAGGGAGCGCATATTTGCGACAACATATTACCAGAGGAGAGTGGCATTTTGTTGAACTTATTCTCACAGAAATTTATATTTTTCATTAAAATTAGAGTGAATTGTATATTTCCTCTCGCCTTTTTGAAAGACAATAGAACTCGTATCAATAATTTAATGTAGAGTCTACATTTTATCATAATGTTTAACGCAATTTATAAAAAAGAAAATATAAGATTTTCGTGCAAAATGATTATACACGGTAACTGTTACACATAAAAATATGCACTGCATGAATACTTATTCGAAATGCAAACTTGGTCTCTTAAAAATCTCCCGGATCCTTGACAAAGATAGTTTGTACGCGATTCAAAGTTTGTACGGTATAAATATACATTTTTATTTGCAGACTTAACTATCAAAGAAATTTTTATATCCAAGACTTTTATTTTTATATCCATTTACTACTTATTATTATATATAATAATATATATATATATATATAATAATATATTATTATATTTATACCTATTTACTATTATTTTTATTGTATATCTGTTTATTATCTATCTAATTTATGCATTTCGAGAAATATAGAGAAATGGAGAACACTTTTACCAGAATTGTACATCTTTTTTAATCAAACAGTTTCGGAGCTGCTCCGGTTTTAGAATTAAACGGACCGCATGGAGGCCACGCGCACTCGCTACGCTCCTTTGTTGCATGCGACATGTATATAATCGCGCGCGATGATACGAGCGATGCGATGCAACGGTACAACCCGGTAGACGCACGAAACGGCCGTGAAACGTCAAAGGGAAGGAAACGATCCCTTCCCTCGCCCTCTCTCTCTCTCTCGCTCATCTCGTTTCGCGAAAGCCGCCCGAAGCGATTCAATTCAGCGAGGACGGAGAGAACGACTGTTATTTCTAATACAACATAGTGCGTGACTAATAAATTCCGTTGTTGTTGCCGGCCCATTGACGCCTCGGAATAGCGCGCGGTTGCAGGCTATGTTACGAGCAAACATTTACGTCGTAAGTCCTTCGCAATGCGTTACGGATGAGAACGTTAGCACCGGAATCTTGATATATACGAAGGATCTCGAAAAGGATGATAATGGTGGCAATAGATTTGAATGTCGTATAAATCTTAGTTCCGCGCGCGTAGATTTTATTCTTCACTTAGAAATACTTTGCGTAAACTCCATTCTTCCCTTCGCGGGAATTTTGTGAAAGATTTTATCGGAAAGATATTTGACGCGATATCATAATAAAAAAACGTTAATTCTCGAATTCCCCGAAAACTGTTAAATATTTCAGTTGTATGCTCTCGAAATATTGCTTAATAAAGTACCAAATTAAAAATTAGCATTATTTTTATAGTCTTTCTTAGGATATACGCACTTTAGCCACGCGTTCTAGTTTTCATTTAAAAAAAAAACTGTTAAATATTGTAAGAAATATATACATATCTCATAAGATATATTTTAAATATATAGGAAAATTTTGCTAGATATAAAGCTAAATTGTACAGAAAAAAATAAAGCGACGCATAAATTTCCATTAAAATATCTATATATGTATATGCTTGACAATTTCTAATTAAATACAACGTAACATTTAACATCTTAGTTAATTCCAACAAAATATTAATTAAACTTTTAGATTTACAAGCTCGAGGATGTAAACGTGTAACGTTATTATGAAGTCACTCAAGATGGACTTTAAAGCTTTATGAAAGATTCATCTGACACTTTAATTACATCCAGATATTTAACGTGAAGAAGAGTAAAGCCTTTAATTCCTGAATATTACATTAAGGAGTCGTCGACACGCGAGCACGATGAGAAACGATGTTGATGCGCGAACGAGCATTGTTATCCGCCGCGAATCTAGCCCGTAATCAGAAGGCTGGCTCAAGAGGAGGAAATATTAATTTCTGAAAGTATATATGATAATGCGTGAAGTGAAATCCGGTGGCTGACTTTCCATTTGATGCAGCCGCGCCGTTGCCTCGCGATTTTTCGCGGAAAATTCGACGCGAACGAACGCGAAGGGAAAGATGCGATGATTAATCGAACCAACTTGACTATAAAACATGCGATATATCGAAAATTGTTTCGAAAAATAACAGCTTATTTTTATCATATTAAATACTAAGGAATACTTTGGACGGATCTCATTTTAGACCTTAAATAAATAATTTTGTATTTTTTAAATTGTAATAAAAGTTTAAAATAATATTATAGTTTATTTATACATTGATTAGTTGCATAAAACTATCGGCATTTATTTCAGAGTTTATGCGTGCGTGTGTGTAATTAACTTTTTTAATATAACACTAGGTAATAAAAAAATATGAATATTATATAATAAGTTATATTGGAAGACTTTAGGCTTATATTTTAATTATAAAATAATTAAAAAATAATTTCTAAGATTAATCCTCGATCCTCATTTTCCGCGCAAATTAATAGCTTTTTCTCGTTATCTCGTTATCGACATTTAATAGTAGTTATAATAGCTCATTCTTCGTTATCGAGATTCAAAGATCACATTTCATGATCTTTGAATCGCGAGGAAATACCTGCTGCTTTTTTTCTTCCGTCCTTTTTTGCAAGAAATACTGCGAACTCATTCAGTACGCAAACTATTGCTTTTATCCCTGAATGTATAATTTCCACTTACACGTGCTGATTCGAATTTTCTCGGAATGACTCGGATATCGCGGAAATAATTGATAAAATAATGAATAATTGACTGTAGACGATCGTGTGAGCGACAGAAACGAATAAGTACACGACTAAATTGCGTAAATTCATAAAATCTATTTAATTGCGTCATTAAGTAATTTTACGATCATTCGAATAAAATTACATTTCCATTTCCTTCGAATTTCGACTCATCATCGAGGAAAGCTACGATTCTTGATTAACGATAACGATAAACGCTCCATGTTCCGAGGGTTAAAATTCAAAATTCGCATTCATATTCGTACGCTTTTATCGCTGAATACGCGATACGCCAGCGTGTTTTCGTATCTCACGTCGAGCGCTAAACACGACCGTGTAAGTCTCTCATTATATACGCGATACCAGAGAATGCGAGTTGCATGATGAAGAAAAAAAAAAAAATATTCGGAATCGTACTTAATCATCCGCGCTAAGTGTACGATGAGTACGCGAGTACGTAACAAAGAGAGCGGAGAGGGTGAGGGAGGGGATGTAATGACAGCTGCGAGGCATAGAACGTGTGGGCCGCGTGTTACGTTATTACGAAACGCAACGTACGTTAAAGACACCAAGGTCCGCGTTACTCTCGCATTTAACGTCGCGTTTAGCGCGTTAAACGGTGCCGCCCGATTCAGAGTTTTATCCGTCTAATGGAGATCAATGTCAAACGGCGAAGTGGAGAACGGAGAATCTCTATCTCTCTCTATCTACCTGTACGCGCGTTAAATACGGCAAATTAAAAAAAAAAAAAAAAAAGACGGAAATTTAGTCTCGCGACGGGGAAAAAAAAAAATATTTTCCATACAGTTGCGATAACATACCGACAGACTTGTCAAAACAGTCTGTAGGACAATAACGATAAGCAAACACAAGAGAAGCGTTTCATTCAATACCTCCAAGTTGGCGCAAACAGTGTCCTCTAGCTCGGAAATAAATCGAGCGTGACATTCTGTATTTTCATACTTATCTCATTTCCTTTCCCGGTCTTTTTCTTTATCTTTTATCCGCGCGTAGAGCGACATTGATCATTCAAGTGTCAAGGCGACGAACCGCGAGCATTAATATACAAACGCGAGAGAAGTATTTGATTTGGAAATCTTTCGTTGAATCTTTTTTTCACCTAACCACCATCGATAGTTGGAGAAAAAAAAATATATAAACAAAAGATTAATAACTTTTAATAAACAAGTTTCAATAATAAAAATACGAATGTAACGAACGCTAATGTTTTAATAAAAATTTTAAGGTCGCCTTAATTTTTTTTTTAATAGAAAAATATAATGCTTTTCATAATATAATAATAATAAAAAAAAAAAAAAAAACAAGAGCTGTTATTTTATTTTGCTTGTTCCACCATTGTAATTGTTTTATCAAGCACGCAAGCACATGAGGAAATGCATACTGTTTACTCGAAAAAAGCGGCGACGCTCCAAAACGGGGTTTCTCGCACAATTTTCGCGGAATGACAGATCTATCACGTTCGATGTATCTCGCAGTTTCCCGACGACGTCACGGCGCGAAAGGCCTCACTCGGAGGGGGAGGGGGGAGGGGGGGAGAGGCACGCGAAGGGCAGCGGAGGAACAAGCAGGAGGAAATGCAGAAGTAGGAAGAAGAAGAGATTGCGGGGGAGGCGTAGGAGAGGTAGAAGGAGGCGAAGAAGGAGAATTCTCTCCTCTGCGAGGACGACGCGGGAGGGAAGAAGGGAGAGAGCGCCGAGAGGGTGCGGTAGATATGAGACGAACCGATGACAGGAGACGCGTAATGTGAGAGAGAGAGAGAGAGAGAGAGAGAGGGAGGGGGGGGAAGAGACAGGCGAACCGATTTCATAGATAAATAACAGGCAAATATGATAAAAAGAAGGAATACACGCATTAAAAACACACAAAAAAAAAAACAGAGAGACTGACCTTGTCCGAGGGTATGGTGCGCACCGTAGTCATCGTAACTGAGGGCCAGGAGGCGTCGTGTCGCGAGTAATCCAGGGTAATCGGCGGAGTCCGTGGTCCCGACAGCGATGTCGAGTGTCCCGCGACGTCCGCCGCCGACGACGACGACGACGACGACGACGACGACGACGACAATGGCACAGTGATCGTCGAGACGATTGTTGACGACAGAAAACGACGGAACGATAACGAGAGAAAGAGAGAGGAAAGGCGGGAGACCGAGTATTCGCGTATATATTCGCAGGTTTGCACTTTTTCTTACTCCCGACTAGAACGACCACGACGACGACGACGACGAAAACACACTCTTTCTCTCACGCAGGGGCCCGCCTCGCGCGCGCGCTTCACTACACCATCTCGAAGAGGCCGCGTCGTGTCGTGCGTGCCCCGCACCGCGACCGACACCCCGCTCGAATCGAGCGCTTTTCGCCGATGGCCGATGGCCGCCGCCGCCGTTACTTGTACGCGTCCGGGCCGGGCCGTTGTTCGGCCAACATGTTGAGACGCTGCAAGGACCGCGCACAACAACCGTCAGACGCCGAGGACCAGACGGATGCGGACGGACTCGCGTAAGTCCTCTGGTGTGTGCCTTGGAAACGCCACCCGCACCGCACAGACAGCGACACCGACACCGACACCGACACCGACACCGCACGCACGCACGCACGCACGCACCCGTGTCACCCGTCCCGTGACAGCGCCAAACACATAAAATGGCGATCTCTCGCGGATGTTAAGATCTACGGAACGAACGAGCGTCGCGGGGAGTGCGCGATCGACTAGACGGGTGGACTCGATGACGTCGCAGCGAGAGCGCCGGGCGCCATGTTGCGCGTCACGCGTACGTCACTGCGCAGGCACGCGCACAGCCACGCGCAACTTCATGCCGTACGGCGCTGTCGTCGAGTTCACTAGTCTAGTTAATCGCGCAGTCTCCCTGGATGATCGTTCGCTTCGCAGTTCCTACTTTATAAACGCGTACGTTCTACATCGAATAATTCGCCCGAATTTTTTATAGCGAGCGTTGGTGCGGATTCGAAAGCTGCGACAAGATTGCTCGATCAAGCCAGCGAAGCTTTTGCACGTGAGTTATTTGACGGAATATAAGAATGGCTGATGGCGAAGAACGAGACGTAAACAGTATACAAAATCAGTCAACACAGTTCAAGTATTTTCTCATGGATCGATTGTGAGACATAAGCGGTAAACAAGTGAAAAATGTCGATTTGCGTACTGCTTTTACGTCTTTTTGTATGCCACGGGCCGATATCGAATTTTGAACAAACAAATCTCTGAATTTTGAATTTATTCTGAATTTTCGCGTCTGAAGATGTCGATCAATCAGAATCGCGCGCCATGTCCGTGTTTCTTTATCGTTATTGGACGCGTTCCACTTGCCGTTCGCACAACGCTCGCGAGTATCGTCTGTCTTTATTTAATTTTGCGTGAACGACAAGGATGAAATGATCCCACGAGCGCTGCTAACGTCAAGTGGAACGTTTTGGTGAAATTGCGCGCAATACGTCGTTTCACGGAAAATCTATTCCTTGGCCAATCCGTGAGTTCGATTGCGGTGAACCGAGTATACTAGATGTCGTTAATGTCTTCCACTTCCGGTGGCGAATGAGATAGTGAAATCGCAAGTTCTTGCGCAATTTGTTGTGCGTCTCGATAAAGTGAGCCGGCGTTGAAACGTAAATAACACAGATATACGGCGTTGAAACGTAAATAACACAGATAACGCGATAGTCTTCAGATAAAACTGCTCCGATCTTTCCAGAAGACTCGTTCATCGTCATCGGTGAGTTTGTCTGTGATTTGCGCCAGAATTCGTAATCACCATTTCTGAAGATTAGGCCGTTTAGATTCCGTGTCCTTCAAATTAGAATACGTCGATATATGCCCTTAAATATGTGAAAATATATGTATTTCATTCTTTTGCGTACGTCGCGACGGACGTATTACGCGAAATTCACGATTGGCCAGTTCTTTCAATTAAATCTATATTTAAATTAACATTTTTTGACACATCTGAAATCTTTTTACAGTCAACATGGAGATGCCTGTGTTAACTGAAAAAGTCACAGAGCAGTTAAAAACGTTCACTCGACAATGCATCAACGATTCATCCCTTTTACATGATCCGAAATTATCCTTTATCAAGGAACTGATAGAACATTACGGTGGCAAGATACCAGAAGTTAAAGCTAATGATTGTGGATATGACAAATGTAAATGTAAAAGCAAGCCTGCAGAACCGCAGTCTGAATCTGAATCTGAGACCGAGGAGAGTGATTTGAAGCTGGATATGACTGGTGTAATTGGTTTGTACATTTATCTGTTTTGACTGTATGCATTTTCTACACTATTCTGATAAATATATAACGATACAATGTGTGTTTTTACCTTAGAGCCAGATGAAGATTCTCCTCAAAAAATGGGAAATCTATCTTTGCAACCCACAGAGGAGGAAATTGCGGAGTCACAGGCAATAAGATCCAAAGCAGTCTCTGAATTTATTGAAAAAGATTACGAGAAAGCTATACAACTTTATACAGAAGCTATCGTATTGAATCCACAAGCAGCTTTACTATATGCTAAACGAGGACAAATCTTTCTGCTATTGAGCAAGCCGAATGCCTGCATTCGTGATTGCGATCGTGCTATAGAATTAAACCCGGACAGCGCAGCAGCTCACAAGTTCAGAGGAAGAGCTTATCATCTGCTTGGAAAATTCGAGGAAGCGGCGAACGACTTGAGACTAGCCTGCAAACTTGATTTTGATGAGCAAGCGGACTTATGGCTGCGCGATGCTACGCCGAATGTAAGTACTGTTTTCTGTCTTGCATGAAGGATCGCGTTTTGCATGAGAAATGCATCCTGCTTTGCATGTGTAGAACGTAGCATTCACATTCTCTGACACACATATGCCATCTTAAAATATAAAATATTCATTGAGTAATGGATATTTCGACTCTTAAACATTGTTATCGAATTATAAATTCTATCAAATTCTTTTTAAATATCTCTATAAATTTTAGAGAAAACTAACAAGAGCAATAATATTTTTGCATAACTGTTGTATGGAAAAGAATATGTTTTAATGCTCCTAGACAAAAATGGGCATCTGAGTTAATTTAAATTTTAATACCAAATTTCATATACTATAACTATTACTTTGCACATTGAAAAAAATCTTTTCACAAGATACTTATGCGAGAGTTCTCATACATATCTTGTTTCTATTAAACGCGCGAGTTGGTATATATATTTATTTAACGACTTATATAAATGAGTAATCGATTGTGTATTTGGGTGCGAAATAATGTCGCATATGTACACAACCAGCAACTATAACACACATTCTTATTTGAAACGTACACATTTGCCTAGAGATATATAATAAATTACATAATAAATTTCTTATAATTATATCTACTTAGCTTATAGGTACACTGTGTGTGTCGATATATTAAATCTTAGTCTAACTAAAGAAATAGATGCCTTGATACATATCTTTATAACAATATTAAATTTACTCGATGTAATCCTCGTACAATGTAGGATAACAATGATGATAGCAACAACAATGGTAATAACAATGATGAAACAGTATACATATTTAGATGCTGCATGAATTGCGCATTTATATGATTATTTTAAATGATGTAAATCATAAAGCTTGCTCTGTTATTCGCGATTTAGGACTCACTTGCATCATCTCTAACGCGTTCGCGCTTTCGCTGAAAAATATAATGTGCATATAACAGACTGAAAACGCATTACATTATATTTGTCTTAAGTTAGAATCTTCAATTAAAATTATAAATATTACGTGATCCAGTTACGTTGAATAGTTTGTCTAAAATTAATGAAATACAATTGAAATAGATAGGGAGCACAAAGACATTCTAAAGATGTAAAAAGATTTGGATCTTACGATGTAAGAATCCAAAGATCGAATTAAGCGATGTAAAAGTCATTAAGTCAGCGATTTAAATAGAAGAACTTGAGGAAATTTAAATTTTTTTAAGAGCTAAAAAATTTAAACATCCAAATATTTGACAGTCTAAAACTAAATGAATAAGGATATAAGAATTTGAAAGGCTAAAAATTTTAATATCTACAACTGTAATTATTTAAAAGGACTCAGTGTGTGTCTAAAGTATAGGAAACATAATTTCCAACGCGAACTCGAGAAGAAAGTTTAAGTTTTTAATTAGGAAAGCACCTCCCCCTCCCTCACACACGATCCGTCTCACACGTTAACTGAGCAACGCGTGAGAGATCAGTATATCTTAAATTATTTAATTACACATTTTTTTTTAATAAGAACACAAATCAACTTATACAAGGTATTCCACAAAAGCCTCAAGAAGAGATCACTTTATCTCTTTCGCAATGGAAATATTTCGGTATGATTAGTTTAATATATCTTCGATACGGAGGCACATGGCGGACGAAACCGTTGCAGTTATTCAACATTATGTCCATTTTGGAAAGTCTGTCTTCTTCCGAGATAAAAGCTATTAGCAGGCATCGATTCGTCGCAAAGCAAACGAATTCAAGGACTCGGTGCAACAGCGATTGAATCTTCTTTAAGAGCTAGAGAAAATTAATCTCTCCTGACGTCGAGAAAACGAAATTAAAAATTTTTTTTTTTTTTTTTGCTCTATAAAGTTAATTTCAGGTATCTCAATCTTCTCTAAGATAAAAAATTTTTTGAAACTAAAATTAGATAAATAAATGTTGAATTCTAAAATTGAATTTCTTGAAAAAAGAAAATTAAACGGGAGATCACTTTTTTAAATTCCGAAATTAGAGATTCTGAAATTAAAATTGAATGAATTGAGACAGATCTCTGAAAGTTTCGTTTGAATCTTTTCGCATACTTAAAAAAGCGGGACCAGATCACTGTTGCACCGAAGCCTCGAATTTTCACCGAGAGGAACCGATATCTGAACACATATGTATATTCGTAGGGAACTCTCATTGTCCGCTTTTGGATCGGAATGGTAACACTCGCATTGTTTTACCAGACACAAGCAATCACACACTTGCTCTTCTTTTGCAAACGAGAAAGTGCACCGACCATCGAGCCCGTGATATCACACTTCATATTTTGCTCACATTTTGCCCTGTCGAGAGAGGGACGAGGCTAATTCGGATCTAAAGATACGCGATGATACTTTTACGCTGTCCCTGTCCTTCTGCTCTCGTTTTCTCTCTCTCTCTCTTTCTCTCTCTTTCTCTCTCTCTTTCTCTTTTTCTTCCTCTCGTGACTGTCGGCTTTTTTCGCGAACCGACCTCTTGTCATCAGAGCACCTCGAATACGACACGCGAGGGTAGTGCGATCCAGCTGCTTGAGTTTCAGGAAGAGAGTCCTCGGTACCATCTCAAATATCAGACTGCGTTCTTCGGTTAGTTCGCCATCATCAAGCGTCCTTGATCTTCGCGTCACCAAGGCTACAAGCTGTTAACCATTTCTTCTTGGTGTAGCGAAGTTTAACGCCTGGTCCATACTTCACATGGTATCAAGAACTCTCTTCCAGAACGCGGACTCGCACTCAACTCGGCGGACTGTTGCCCTCGTTCTCGTGCAGGACCGTTTCTACCGACTTCTTGTACTTGCCCACCAGCTCGGGTAGATCGTAGGCGATTGCCACGTCGAGCCTGTTGATCGGACAGCCGCGGAAGTACGTGCAGGTGGAGCTCAGCAGCGGGAAGTCGTAGAGCGGATTCAGCCGGAAGAAGTCGCGATAGACATCCGGATCGGGCAGGTCGTAGCGCGATATGTTGGTCAGAGTGCTGAGGCCCTCGTAGATATGATAGTCCTGGGGATTCTCGATGATCTTGTCGCTGATGTCCCGCTTGTTGCCGAAGAACGTCTTGTGGTTGTAGTACGTCGTCAGATAGCAGTCTACCATCTTCGCGTGGTTGCGCACTCGTACCTAGAATAGACGACGAATCGAACGAATCGAGTCGATCTTTACTCTAGCGTAGTTTTTTTTTTTTTTTTTTTTTATATAAAATCCAAGCGAATAATTTTTATCGCCGGTGTTTGTATGATTTTCTCGGGATAATTATTCGCTCGAAATTTAGTAGTAGAGAAAGCTCGATTACTCGTAGCTTTGGAAAAAATTGGAATGAACTTACGGCGAATCTTCTGGCGCTCCCTATCTTGTGTTCGACCCTTTTATTTATCGCGGAACGTAGATCGCGAAGGAATGCGCGTTCTTGAGCGTACAACAATCTGGTGGGCGCACCAGCTTCGTAAGGTATGGACCATAACGACGTGGAGTACATTATCGGCGGTTCCGCACTCGACATCAGCGGCGATATATTCCAGATTAGGGCGCCTTGCACCCTCATGAGTTCCTCGGGTTTCACCTGATCGGCTTTATTGAGAATAATGCGGGTCTGCGTTTGAAAAAGTTATATATTTATATATATTTATATATTCATATATTTATATTTATATATTTATATAGTTATATATTTATATATATATTTATATATTTATATAGTTATATATTTGTATATATATTTATATATATTAGATAGAGTGTTTTGAGATATTTTTTTTAAACAAAAATGCCGGAGAATATTAGCGGTTTTATCTGTAATACTCTCATCATTTCTTACCTGATATTCTCTTCCCTTTAACTGATCAAGGATCGCCTCGGTTTCGGGCCCGACGTCCAATTTTGCGGGATCGTAAACCAAAAATATTATATCCGCTCGATCGATGAACCATTGGCATGCGTCGTTAAAAGGGAATAAGCGTTGAACTTGTTTGCGAATCTCTAAGATACCCGGTATCTCGACGATATTTACCTATGAAATAATTATAGCACATAATTAAAGCTCTCACACTTTAGGCAATCTATAATTTGTGATAAAATTCGAGATAGAATTCTACTTATAATTTTATATGTCGTATAATACAAAACATTTAAGAAAGTAAAATATGCGCATAAAATTATAAATAGATTTTTGCCTTGAATTTTTATCATGAATTATTGGCTATCTAAAGTGGACTTTTTATATGTATATGAGACTTCATAATATATAGTTATGTCACATAGATTGTTTTCAACAATACTGTGTGATTACAAATTTTTTTTTTGTCATCTTTTCTATCCAAAGCCCGAGAATTTTAAGACAAGAATTTTAAAGAAGAAAGTAAGATGTTATTTTGAGTGAATTTTATTTTGCATTTGCAATTAAAGTTTAATTTAATTAATAAATTATAAAATATTGAAAATTTGAAAGAATTGTTCTAAATAGAAACTCTGAATTCAATTTTCATTAAAGAAGAATTAATTTCGGAAGAATTAATTTATCTATCGTAATGTGTATACTTTCGGTGCGCAATCTTTAAATATCCGTAGATAATTGTTCGCATTACGGTCGCTTACCCTTTCCAGCAACTGGTTGTTAAGTCGCAAACCCCTGAGACGATCCAACAGACCCTGGCCGAATTTCTGCAATCCCGAGAAGGTCCAATCGGCGGCCAGTTGAGTGCCGTCGAGAACCTCTTCCTCCTCGCCGTGCATTATTATGTTGAAGTACGCCGGTGATGGCTCGGCTCCTGTGTCATTTTTTCCATTTGGCGATTTGAAATGCTCTTCTAAGCACTCTCTCAAACCACCTAAACACTATCTATATATTCATGCTCCTAGCGCGTCTCCTACCGTTATGTCCTGACTACATTGCAAGCACAAAGCCAAAAAAGAGGTACAACAAGAAAAAATTGTGTTTTTTTTTTGTTAATTACGCACCTGTCCTCAGGGACATCGGTTTGTACTCAATGTCGAGCAAATAATTGATGATGGACGATTTTCCGCCGCTCCACGGACCCATAAAGAGCACTAGTGGCTTGGAAAATATTTCGGGATCTGACGGAATAGAGTAATATAATCAGTAATAATTATACGGGGTAAACACATTAATTAAAAAGATCACTGCTTTCTATAATGAAAATTATACACTATTCTTTTGTGATTCTATTTCTGCTAATTATAGCAGAAATAGAATCACAACAGAATAATGTATAATTTTGACATATCACAATGCAATTAGCAGTATTAATAATTTATATGTCTAGAATTTTATTTTTAATATCATTTGTAATATTTTTAGTATTTTTAATTAATTTTTTTTTCAACTTTATTTTAATCTTATTATTTTATTTTTATGTGCATAATATATATATATAATTTTATATATATGTAATTATTATATTATTATTTTAATTACTTTTTTAAAATTACTTTATTATCTAATTAATTGAATTATTTGCTTTAATTATTAATTTTATTTTATAATATTGAAAGTAGTCAGATAAATGATTAAAATATTATTAAATTTAATATCGCGCATGTATAACATTCATAGATTACTCACCTCCGAAATGCCTGTTACTCAAATCTCTGTATTTGTACATGGTTTCTAACGGCTTTATAGCATTATCATAGAGTCTTTTCAGATCCCTGAGGATAATATCAGCCTCTCTTTGTATAGCTCGTTCTTTCTCCGCATTCTCCTCATCCAGTTTTAACAACTGATTGATGTGATCTCTCGGTCGAAGATTTTCCGGAATTTCGATTTCTTCAATTAAATCTTCCTCTGGGGTGCGTTCTTGCTCCTCTTCGCTAGCGGCTGAGATAATGTAAAATTTATCATATGAATAATTATATTAATTATTCTGTGTCACACACAATAATATAAAATATTATATATAATTAATATAATTATAAACATATGTGAGATAAAATCAGAAGGGAAAGTTCTAAATTTTGAGAATTTTATCGTAGGGTTTCTTTTACCTTCTTCCGTAGATTCGTCTCCTTCTTCCTCGCCAACTTCTCGTTTGCCACGCAATTTCACATCTTCATCCTCTTCACCCTCGGATTTTGTATCCTGTTCTTCCGATTTTCCCTCTTCTTCTGCGGACTTCGCTTCCTTACATTCTGCATCACCTTCCTCGCATTTTGCTTCTATTTCCTCAGATTTCGCTCCTTCTTTTTCTTCCTCCGAAGTCGCCTCTTCTTCCGCAGATTTCGCCTCTTCCGCAAGTTTTGCTTCTTCTTCTACAAATTTTGCTTCTTCTTCCACAGATCTTTTCTCTTCTTCCTCAGCAGATTTCGGTTCCGCTTTTTCTTCTTCCGATTTTGTTTCCTCTTCTAGATTTTCTTTAGAACCTGCTGCTTCGGCATCTACTGCACTTTCCTTTTCTTTTTCTTCATCATGAGTTTCGGCGCTTTCACTCTGCACTTCTTCCTCTTCTTTCTCACTTTCACCGCTCATCGTCTGCTCTTCAGTCGATTCAGCGGTTTCTTCAGCTTTGCTGTCAGCTCTTTCCTCTTTATCGGCCTCTTTTTCAGCGCTAGTTTCCGCAGACGTTTGCTGAGTCTCTTCCGTCTCTTCTTCTGATTCGACTCCTACTTCGTCAGTGGCTTCTTTGGATTCTCCTTTCTCCTCGTCCTCAGCTTTCGATTCTTCAGTTTCATCCTTTTCCTCCTCGGATTTCGCTTCGTCGTCTACTTTCTCTTCTTCGGATTTTTCGTCTTCTACTTTTGTTTCTTCGTCTCCTACTTTTGTTTCTTCGTCGGATTTTTCTTCGTCGGGCTTCTCACCTTCTTCAGTTTTCACCTCTTCGCTTTCAGTAATCACCTTTTCGGAAGAATCGGCCTGTTCTTCATCGCCTTCAGTTACCTCGGCGGACGCCGCCTCTGTTTCTTTTGCTTCTCCTGTACGAACATTTTTCTTTGTTTAATGCTTTAATTATATCTCTGTGTATGTTTGACTAGATTTGAAGAGGAAGGAGTTAACATTAATCATTGCTATTTAAATTATTAACGACTGCTAATTTTACCTTCTTGAGCGGTGCTAACTTCGACACTCTCGACAGATGCAGCTTCCTCACTTTGTTCATCTTTTTCTTGTTTGGATTCTCCTTCTGCCTTTTCTTCCGTAGCGTCGGCTTGTTCTTCGGTAGCTTCCTTGCTCTCATCGGCAGCCGCTTCAGCATCTTCCTCTACCGATTTTTCCTCGTCCTCGTCTTCTTTCGAAACGTCGTCTGCTGTCTCGCCACCAGCCTAAGTAAATAGATCTCTGATAATAATTTCCATATTCATTTTCAGAGCACTCTATGCATTGCAAATAATTTTTTTTGCGTGAAGAATTATATATAGTGTGCTCTAAAATACAATGTATATGTATTAAGGGCTCCATTTGAAAATTAAAAAAAGTATTTATTTTATATAAAAGAGAATGCTCGCATTTTCTTTAAATTAAAAAAAAAATGATTTTTTTCAGAGATCAGTTAATTTTTGAATCTTAAGTTAAATCTCGCTATAAAGTATTTGGAAAATCTTACTTCTTCGCTCGTAGGTGTTACTTCCTCATGGCTCTCTTGATCAACCTCGATTTCGACCTCTGCATTGGTCTGTTCCAAAGATCCTTCAAACAAAATATTCTAGAAATCGCTGTGTTCCAGCTGAATATTCGTCATCATCTAGTATTACCTGTGCCGATGTCCTTGAGCGCCTTCTCGATGTATGGCCGACATAGATCCTCGGATGGTATTCGTTCTAGTTCGTCTTCGCTTTGCACTCCTGAAATGTTATTTCAACATTTAACATTTTTCCCAAGACTTCAAAAAATCTACATCTTGTATTTTGTATTTTATATGTCTTATCAGAGCTAAATAATGAAAAATTACAGTCGCTTGGAAAAAAAACAGGTGTTTTCAATATTTATTATAAAAATTCTCATAAAAAAATATTCAACTTTCGATTTTATATACCTACTCAGATTTTTCAATTTATTTTCCTTATCAGATTTTTTCTAATTATTAATATTTATTATTAAACATACAACTGTTATCAAAGATTTTTCTACAAATTTTCTAAATATTTTTATAGGAATTAATATATCTAGCATCTTTCTTCTAAAAAAATTGAAACAGTTACATGATAATTTTTATCAATATATGTTTATCAATCCACATGTCAATCTATTGAATTTAAATACATATGTTGGTTTAACTCGATATAGTCGAGCTTCGAGCTTCTACAATTTATCACGTCCGATTAATCCACGTTACCAGATAGCAGATCTAGTCACGATACTTCAGAAGTTTCGCATACACCGAGATATTTACATTATTCGCGTTTCATCGAGTGTGTCTGGCTGCCAGAAATTTTCGACCGCGAGAGAATTCTCATTGCGCGCGTTAACGCGTGCCAAAAGGAATCGCGCGCGGTATTAGATAACCGATTGCGCGCGGCGACGGAGCTTCGGCGACGGTGAGTTTAACGCCACGCGACCATCAACCCGAAATATCTGACCCATGTGACGCAAGAATCTGTCAAAGTCATTACGCATTCTCGGCGATGCGGGCCGTGCGCGTGTTCGCACGCGGTGACAGGTGTTCAGGAACACCTAACGCGCGACTTGTCATCCGATGAAAGTTCGTATTGCTGCATCAATGCGCTGTTTGCAAGCAGATATTATAGGATGTTATTATTATAATTCATGTACCTCCCTTTATTCTCTCTCTATTGAATGATCCGATTAAGGTTTCGAGTTTGGCTGAGAGTTGAAAAAGTAAAAATCGATTTCTCAATAACGAGAGAAATGAAACTTTATCGCAGAATTTATATCATTAATACGAATTTAATGTTTACAAAGAGATTATCGAGTTATATCGAATTAAAAAAATATGTGGAATATTTATATTTAGGGGAATAACGTTTTTTAATCACTCTAATCTTAAAACTTTTTTGTAACTTTAGAAACTGGCGGCATGTACGTACTCTTAATGTAGATAATTTATAAAATAGAAAGAAATTGATATTTTTATTATTGTCTTTCGTATATTACTCATATAATTTCTCTAATTTTTCGTGCAATTATAAAATATATATATATACTAAAAAATATATTTGTGGAATATGTAGGTATTATATTTTATCATTAACGCATATATATATATATATATAATGCAACATTTTTGTCTCGGCTAATATTATTCGAGTTCACATTCTTACTCGAAACTTTAATCTCAAATTTCATTAGAATATGTTTACGAGGAAGTCTTGACTTAATTTTTTCTCAACTCATATATACGATATCGATAGCAGTTTGCTCGTGACGAGACCTAATTTAATAGGCGCATAAATGCAGCTGCGAAATACGAAGACGGCGGAATTTCCACCGAAGAAAATGTCGATATCATCTTTCTAGGCGGTACCTGGGACGTGGCCGGCTTCTAAGTTTAGCGGCGGGTAGGCGGCTTTGAGTCGAGCAACACTCGAAAATATTTATATATTAGGCGAGCGAATAGTATTTTTATCGTCTCTTGCTACGAGGAAAAGCTATGAATTGATTGAACCAGCCGTTTCTGTGTTGGTCGGCCGAAATTTATTAATTGTCAATAACATATTACGTTATCCTTATTTGGCTCTAATCAGTCCGCGCAGTAATTTGGTCTTTATATTTCAAGGAAAAGTTCAAAGAGAAACATTTAAATAAATATTGAAGTTTCCTATTACAAGTACAGTGTTTATAAAATATTTTGATAAAGCTGTTATAATTTCCTGAGTAGACAACAGGACATTTCAAAAGGGAATTTTAAACTCTCTCTCTCTCTCTCTCCCTCTAGTTATGACATAATTCGACAAGATAGATACTGCGAAAATAATGGGAAAATATAGTGGAAATTGAAATAAAATCGGTGAAATCGAAGAAGACCCAACATCTTGCCAGTTCGACCATTGTTCAAGCTTGAATGCCGCCGGTGGTTACTTAAACGTCAGATAATAGCGAGAATCATTGTAGTTTACGAGCTCACGTGATCATCGTAAACACGAAAAGTTCCATTTCGTGCGGTAGTCTCGCTATATCTCATTGTTATATCACGGCAATTTCTGGCACAAAGCTCCATTTCTGTCGTTTTTTAGCTTCCTAGAGAAAGGAAATGGCTTCCTGCTTTTAATCGACGCAAGTCCATTTTATTAGCTTTCCCCAATGTTACATCGTTAGGCTGCGCGTTTTTTTTTCTCTCTCTCTATTTTCTTATCATTATTTATAAAAGTAAATAAAAATCTTTCCTTTCTGACGTATGTAGTATTTCGATCGAATGATATGTCGAAATCTTATTTATTTAATACTTTGATTTAATGCCGTACTGTGTGATAAGAGAGCGCAGAGAGACAAATACGAATGATCTTATGCTGTCTTCGAAGATTCGAAATACATTCTGAGCTATCATCGAGTGTATATCGAAACGTGTACTATAACATTTCTTCGTCTTCTCAGTCGCAAGACTTGTGTCTCTTGTCGGTTTACGAGGTAACGCGATTATACGAGCAAATTTTGAGTTACGAGTGATAGGAGACGCACGCAGGCAGCTGTCGTTTGGCAAGCACAGCTGCGCCGGATAAAGATAGAACCTCCGCGAGTCTTGTTCCATAGTCTACGATATGTATAGCTTTTTGCATATACTTAGTTGTAGAGAATTTTTGCGATTATCATCGTCGTAAAAAAAAATATACGAAATCGAATTTAAAATTTGACGTGGATAACTCTCCTTATGACGGTTTATCGATTTATAAAATATCTTTACTTTTTTTTTTTAATAAAAATTTATAATCGTTTATTGGGATGGCGTGACGTTACTTGGAAAGCGAGCGTTTGATTGATTTCCGAGAAAAGTCGCAATATTTGAATTGAATGCACATATTTTTGTGTAATTCATTATTTCGATTAAAAAAGAACCGAAGATATGGAATTTTCATAATGGTTCGGGTCATAATTAGAACAATTCTCGCGTTTCTCCGGGCTTAGAACGAGGCTGGCACGGATTTATGCGGTTTCTTATGTAATTATCGTGCAGCTTGATGACAGCCAACTCCCATCGATTCCCAAAATAACAAATCCTTGAATCAACATTCGAGATTTTTATTTAAGCTTCGAAACGACACATCGAACGTCTCTTCAGCTATCAACGACTTAAATCTCATTCGGAAAAAGAAATATCTTTATTATGAAGTAGAAGAATATATTTGAAATTTTTACTTAGCGATATGCAATAGTCATCAATTGATTTTACTAATTGGCAATAATTTATGAAACATAAGAATTATTTAATCAAAGTTCACGTATTGTATTTAGTGGATTTTATTTATTTAAGTTATTCGATCAAATATAACAACAAATTAGTAAACTCGAAGGATGAGATGCAAGAAATACGCGTGAACATAATTTTGTCTCTTGGATAAAATAAAAAAAAATATTGAGCCAATTAGAATCGCTAGTGATATTCTTAGTAGATTACTAGCCGAATGTATCAAACGATGGTTGAAGCATCAGCGTATCTATAGGGATGAGAAGAATACTGTAGGAGCCTATGACGTATACCGGCGATTTTACGTAACATTGACCTTCGTCAGTCAATCGTCATACCTTCGTCAACATCTCAATTTCATTGTCGTCAATGACTGGTGTTAATTGCACGTCTCGAATCAATCACTTTTGCTATATTTTCTCTTGATACACAGCAACTCTATCCCGTTCGTCTTCGAGTAGATCTCGATATCAATCACTGCAGTTCGAAATCCGATTCTCGCGTTCTAGTTACGAAAATCCAGCTATCCGGCAATAAGTATAAACTCCTAATGTATCTTGCATTGACAATAAATATCGACGAGGAGACGTTATCGTAGATCGTTATCGCCGAGAAGCAAGTTCCAAAGTAATAATAACACCGAGCTAACGAGAAACGAACCGAAGGGAGGGCCTCGAGTTTATCACTTACTATATGAAATCGACCGATCGATGGACTCGAGCGACATCACCGATCTCGCTCGAAGCCCGACTCGACCCGATGCTGAGAACCATTCGCGCGGACGAACACTTCCGGACACTTTCGTCCGTTCGACCATTTTACTGACCTTGTAAGGCGACAGCCAGGATGCTCAGGAGCAGACCCACGACGAGCGCGGGTCTCATCCGCGCGCCCGTCATCTCGTCACACTTAGACACTACGCGATCGGGCCAGGGCTGGCAACACACAGCTCGTCCTCTCTCACTTCTCGATCCCGTCGTCGCCCTCGGCTCCAACTAGCCCGCGAGATACTGGCATTGTCACTACCGCCAAACCCCGAAGACGCCCCTCTCTTTTTCTACCGCTTCTTCTTCTTCTTCTTCTACCTCTTCTTATCCCACGGACGGCGCGCGACGACTTCGACGATGGTCGTCGTTGATTTTTTCTCCACCGTTTCGCCCTCGGATCACCTCGCGGTCATCGGCCACGGGACGACGTGGAAAAACTTGCGACTTGATGCGGAAGTGCTTACCTTAGCGTGGCACGAGCAACGCTGTAGAGCAGTACTAGTCGAGTACGTCATCAGAGCAGACTAGAGTCAGCCGCGATCGACAGCCGCGAGGATTGTCTATTCACTCTAACGGAGGACTGTTTGCACTCGCATCGACGTTTATTCGACACTTTGGCTCCGAGCACCGGACGCATCAGCAACGGTGTATCAATTCGATGACCCAGAACCCCCGATGACGAATCTCGCGTCTCGATATCTACGCCTATTTCCTGATCTCTACTTATGACGTATAGGAAGGTGTGTAATGTTAAGGGAAGTGGAGGAGGGTTCGAGTATAGAACGGGCAGCGCTTTTATTTTTACGTTGATTACGGAGGCGCGACGTAGATCAAGGTCGCCCATTCGCGATCGAAATAGTTTCGATGTAACATTTAGGTTGCGAGCCCGTGATTTCTGCTAAAATCGGGATTCGTTAGTCGCCTATTAATTACACGATCATTTCGAGAAATTTGTTTCCCGCTAGTTTGTGCGTCTTGATACATATCCGAAAGTTTAGATTTATTTGTTGTTTTCAGACAAATTTAATATCTCTTTAATTGATTTCTGAATATTCAGAATATTCATATTATTATAATATTAATTAAACCAACATTTCTTTCTAAAGACTTAGATTTTAGTTATCAATTAACTGATATACATATAATTTTGAAACTGAATATAATTATCTGAATTTTATATAAATTTAATCAATATTTGTGGATATATAATGCTAAACGCTTTTCTTCTATCTTCTAATAACTTCAAGTATATACTTTGGAACTTGATAATTCTAACGATGCCTCTCTTCGAGTACTAATATGTGTGCGAATACTGCGGCATCTTTCCTCTACAGCTGATGTCGCGCGGCTAGAAATTTCGGGCTATATCATCGCGCATTTAAAAATATCCCTCGGTAGTCCCGGTGCTCACCGAGGGATTCTATCTGAACCAGGAGCCAGATAGCAAAATAGCTGATATAAATCATCCGACGATCCTGCATGCCGCGTCCTGCGAGTTGCATCGAACTGTCATCTCGCGAATCTCGGCCTCGTGTCGCGCAGCTCCTGTTGCCACCTACTTATTTATCTACTTTTTTTATTAATGATGAAAACATGTCATCGTCTATTTTCTACTGTCGCGCTTTCAATTCGTCTGCTAAACAGTGTTGTCCGCGAGAAAGCGCGCACTGGAACGTCAAAGTCGCGTTCACATCTAGCGCCGATTGTGATATTCGTGATGAGGAAATAAAATGCAAAATCGAAATGGTAACATTTTCAGAAAATGTAAGACAAGACTCTTTGATATTCTGAATTTCATATGATATTTGATATTCTATTTTTTTTTTTTATTTTCCGGACATTTATTCCCGAAGTGAGAATTTTGTTTCTCACGTCATGTCTTCGCTTTAGCGTTTGGAGAATATGAAATTACGAGACTTGTATTGAGAATTGATTTCCCCTAAGGACTAAGATTAATAATCTGATTCTAAAAATTCATTTATTACGAGCGGGAGAAGAATTTCGCCGCTTCATCGGTGAATCCGACTAACCGAAGCATAGCCCAGCGGGACGAGATTACGCGAAATACGCACGCACAGACGCGGAGAAGCGTCAGAACCGCGGGCGCCTTTATATTTAGAAGCCCGGGTCGCGCCCGTATAAGGTGGCCCGTCGTGCAAAAGTCCTCTCTTTCTCCTCTCCTCCTTCTCTTTCTCTCTCTCTCTCTCTTTTCGTTTTTCTCTTTTTTATTGGAATTTGTAGAGACGTATATATATATATATATATATATATATATATATATATATATATATTTAATTAATAGATTTGCGCTTAAAAGAGAGGATCAATTATTTTTTTAGGCTCTGGTTAAGAGAAACTGCAACATTTTGCACATCCATATAATGTTAATTGTCTTTTTATTTTTTTATATATTCGATGACATGAATACATGGATTTTTTTTATGTATTATACAATTTTAATATTCTTGTGTGCAAATCTAATAGTGAATTCGATTAGATGCACTGGTGCACATTAGAGGCTATTGTATACAAATGTACAGTAGCATAAATAATTAAAACAGTAAGATAATTAATACTATTATTTGTATTGAATAACAATAACAATAACTCGTGGTATTATCTTACTGTTTTAGCTATTTATGTTATTGTAAATTTGTATACGACAGCCTTTAATGTGCACTAGTGCATCCAACTGAATTCGCTATAAGAAAAGCCACGCATGCACGCGCGATTCTTGCTTAAAAAGCGCTTCGCAGACTGATAAATGTTAATTACACTTGAAAAGGCTTTTATCGTGTATTTGCAAAATTAATTCAATATCCTCTATTATTTTCAACTCTGCCAGAATTTTATTCTCCACGAATAATCCTCGATACTCTCGATACTTTCGCCACTATGCTCTGATTTAAATGGTTCGCAAATTGAATTTACATTCGTCAAAGCTTGATGTAGGCGTCACGAAATAGCTTGATGTTTCAGTCCTTTTATCTGGATAACAAAATTATCAGAGACACTCATTGGCGGTTGGACGAACACCGCGATCTATAATAAGCTCGCTCATTATATGTGGATATAAGCTTTAATTACATGCCGTCACAATATGTATACTTCGGCCAGAGGCATGTTGCACGTCATTATAATTTAAGATTTGGACGCGTTCCTAAAGCTCCACGATGGGTCGGTCATCTCTCTTTCCCGTAAAAAGATCGAGAGGATGTTCCATTTACTTATACCTATGTTTAGATCGAACCTTGCGCACTCACCATCAAGTTCACAGCTTCATTTCGCACGTTTATCATTGCGTCTCACGCTTAATTCATGCGATCGCTTCTAATTGCTATTTTTGAAGCACGCATGCATAATATCTTTATGTTTATATTGTGTTTGTGACAAGCATGCGTGTGCATTTTGTAAGACCTTTGTAAATCCTCGCAAGTAAGTGGTAATTCTCTTAGTTTCGTGTGCTTAACTACTCTGGTTTTGTGAAAAGGAGCTTTTCTCCCGAATAAGTTCAAATAGTTATAATTGTGGAATAAAGATTAAATAAATATTGGACAATATCACTGCGGATACACCAGGCACGAAAGATAGAGGAGCACAAGAGAAAGAAGGAGCGAAAGGCGCAGGAAAAATTGGAGCACGAGAGGCAGGAAAGATTACGAAAAGCACGAGAGGCCGCGAAAGCTCGCGAGGAAAATACGCGACCCTCTCAGACGGATGCCGGCAACGCGTCTCCCGGGGATTTCTATCAGTTCCTCAAAGACCCTGACGTACTTCAAGCTTTTCAGGTAAGCGACGACGAGAGAAAGTCCGTGGTCTTTAATAAATCAAGAATTACTTAGTCACTTGTATTCTTTATTTGGAAAGGTATTTAGACGCGTTATCGGATAAAAAATACAGAGATCCATTATCGCGCGTCAAATTTTCAAATTAGACAATTTTAACGTAATTATCGGTAATTGTTTTTTTTTTTTTTTTTTTTTTTTATAAATTTTTCGATGACTCTGACGAGCGTGTCTACAGGATCCGGAAGTGTCCGAGGCCTTCAAGGATATCTCCGCTAATCCGACAAATGTTCTGAAGTATCAGAACAATCCCAAGATAATGGCTCTTATCAATAGGATGGCCTCGAAATTCGGCGGCGTTGGCGGCGCTCCCGGAATGAGCTTCCCGGGTGGCATGCCCGGTTTTCCCGGTGCCGGGGCGGGATGTCCAAATCCCCCGAAATCGGCCCCGCAGGATGACGTTGGCCTCGATTAATCGCGATCCAATCGCTTCTATCCTTACGATGAATGCATCTTGGTTAGCTGACTCATTAAAGGCTCATTTGCGTTTAGCCGTCTTTTTTTTTATGTTGCGATGAATCACGCTAAAAAAATATTTATCTTGAAAATATTGGCAATATTCATTTAATTGACATAAGTCATTTAACATTTTAAGAGATCGATTGTATAAATGCAGGATTAATCTCCTAGGATTAATCCTAGTATCGGCAACTCTGCATTTTGTTCCTGTTATTGTTCTTATTGTAGATGAAGTCTTCGGTCTGAGTGTAGATTATCCGCGGTTATCTGATTTAAATTTCTTTTATTTTAAAATAATTATGTTTTTCCTTGTATTTTTGTGCAATTTTTTTTTTACAATTAGTAATTAATTAGAAAATCACGTCTCTCTTACGATTCTTTATTCTTAACAAAGAATTTATATTAAAGTATAATCGCGTCGGGGATGAAGCATAAAACGAACGCCTTTAATGAGTTAAAAAGCGCTCTATTGTTCGTTTATATCTCTCGCTCTATATATAGAAGAGTATATGTAAAATCAGATATATATATATATATATATACAAACAGCATGTACATCAGTGATATGTTTATATCTTCGAAAGAACTTTTATTGGATCAATATAGTTTGTTATACATTATAAAGCGCCCTTTGCGCGTTTTCTAAGAAGATAAATTTCGTCGTATGTATGCGTTGCATTTCATTACCTAATGCCCCCATTAATCGTACTCTGTTATATCGTTATTAACAGCTTCTCAGGCAGGTACGTTCTCGAAATTGCGTCAAGTATTTGTTCGACTCGCAAGATCGACGTAACAAATCTAATTATTCAAAATTGGCTATATATAGTCGTTGACATTTTATTCTCAACGTTTATCTTGTTTAATATCTATATGTCTCAGTGCCATATATTAAGGTATATATATTAGTTAATTTGATGTTGTCGAGTTCGTTAATTACGATAACTCGTGATGAATAACCTCTTGTAATATGTGATGGTTCGCAAAATGAAAAATTTAACGAAATAGACATTAAATTTATTGCTATTATATCATCAATATCCCTGTATTGTCCGCAACTTAATGAGGGAACTAAATCGGCACTGCCCTGCTATTTTTTCGTCCACGAGATATAATTATACGTTGATAAGATAAAGCATTGGATACGAAAATAAAACACCACTTTGTACGCGAGATAGATATAAACTGTCACGTTGAGTACTTATAAGGTATTCAAATAATGCGACCTAACATTCTACAAGAAAGCTCGACAGTAGAACTCCATTTATCAGTATCGTATTTTAAGAAGGAACCTTTCACACAGATCGAGCTTTCACCGGGAGTCTTACACAAAAAATACAATACAATAATTGGCAGTTTTTTCCGTTTACACTATCATAATTAATAATCGAAGTACGAAAACACAGTTATCGGTTTTTGCGAACAAGTAATCTTAAGAATTAATAATCTTTAGGATCTTGGAAGTGATTAACAGCACATTATTCGATTAATAAATATTGATGGCGTATATTTACTAAACACAGTTATTTTTGTATAAACTGTTAACAGATCGCGGGTAGGTATTAATCTTCTCTCTACACGATTAATTATATGTATATCTGAAATATGTTGAGTGATTGAAATAAGATTATCTTACACAATATTTAACTCCAATTATGTACTAATACGATCTGTTATTTGAAATAATGTATAAGAAGGACGAGAAAATTGGAAAAGGAAGAACACTCTTATTAAGAGATTTTGTTTCTTAGATTATCCAATGAGCAGAGTTATATCTTTAGATTATTTCAATAAACGGAGTTCTACCGAGGATTCTGTTGCCTGTGTTATCCTCTGTCAGATCTATATATACATATATATATATATATATATATATATATATATATATACATATATATATATATATATATATATATATAAATATAAAATGTTTGCAATAAATATATACAAAAATATACGTTCGCGAATAATAATTACAACTCTCTTTCTTTCTGCGTTAATTATTAAGGGTTGCATTGCATCGCTCATCGTTCTCACGAATGCGATGCAAACCCGATGGCTCTCGCGACAGAGATGATCGTCGTCGTCTATGGCGCTCGTTTACAGCGATTATTTGTACACTATAGCGTGAACTTAGAATCTAGAAATATTGCACGTGAAAAAACCGAACGGTATATCGCACTTCTCGGAGACGGTGGAACGAGCGTTTTGCTTCAGATATGGAAAAGTTGGACGGAAGAATCGTCTCGTCGTCGTTGAAGCGACAAACGCGACGCGATCCATGGCATTAATTCAGATTTCATGTGGAATCTTCTTTTCATTTTTTTTATCATAACAATTATCCTTCACTATTACAGAAGCAACTAAATGACGCAGTCACGTTAGACAATTCGAATTTGCGACGAATGATTCCATTATCATAGAAATTTAGAATTAGCTTACTTGGAGTTTACTAAAGAAAACTTGGCAGTATCATAAATCTTATCTCAACGTGCTTCATTCGCTTGTTCTTCATAACAATTCCAAATATTATAAAACTCCAAAGAAAGCCTGATCAGAACTTGTTTTACATCTCTTTACAATCTTTTTTTACATTCTCATTCATTTTATTTCCGCTCGCGATCGTGTAAATAAACGCTACGTTCTCCTGATCTTGAGCATATGCAAATTGGGGTGCCATGGCACTTTTCTGAAGGTCGACGCTCTTGTCTCCTCCTCGGGCGATAGATTATCTTCATTGGCCTCGTCTATCGACGCTCGCATAAGATCGGCGCCGGCGCTGCTAAGTACTCGCCGATGTCGCGTCGCGTCCAGCCGAGTACCGGCGTTCCATCCTCCGGGATCGCTCAGTACTCGACGGTGTCTCCTTTGCCGGTGACGGTGATGATGATGATGGCGATGATGGCGATGTGGATGATAATGATAATAGTGGTGATGATGCTGCTCGGACGACGCTAACGACGCGTCGCACTCCAGACTCGGTAGGCGGTAGGGAAAAACGGGATTCGGGTCCAGGTACAACCAGCTCGCGCTGTCCACGTAGGGTAGAAGGTGCATCGCGTCCAGCGACAGCGAATTCGGATACAGTGGCCGCTTGCAAACGTATCCGCTGTCCATCGACGGTTTCAGCATCAATCTTCCGGAACAGTCGTGAGAATCTTTCGAGCCGGGATGATGCAGTCTGTCGTCATTACGTGTTTTATAAGTAAATTGACACACGCATAACCATCTATTATAATTATTAATAATTATAATCATTATTATTTTATTAGAAGCGAAATAACTATAGAAAACATACGCAATAATTAAGAGAGGTATTGAAAGATCGTCAAAGAATATTAAAAATTCCTGAAGACATATGTATAGCAACGTCTGAAGAGAGAATTAAATTTTTTTTCTTTAAAAAGAAATTACGAATCAAATAATTATGGATAATATGTAATAATAATAATAATAATAATTAAGGAACATATGAAAATTGCCCTGTCGTGTAATAATATCGTACGGTGTAATTGATGCTGCTCCGACGAACCTGCACGAAAGTCGACGTGAGATTCCGCGTTGTCAGTTGAGAGGATGCTCCCCTCGCGGCGTTCTGTAGCACTTGTTCCACGCCTCGAGCAGCAGCACGCAACTGTGAAATCTGTAGAAGATCAGGAGGGGCAGACCGATTCTTGACAACACGCCCCAGGCGAGCACGCCGAAGAACCGGAGCTGCAGCTCCTGGGACAGCCAGTTCTGCGTGATGACGGTGTCGAAGGCCCACAGGACGGCGTTGCTGAAGAGCAGGAAGGTGATCACCTGGCGGCCGGGCTTGGCCAGCATCTGGAAACGCGTGATGCACGAGCGTCGCGACGTCTCGGCGATCAACGTGCTCTGCGCGAAGCACTGCACCAGCTGCAGAATCGACGTCGACAGCAGCATAATGTGTCTGGCCCGTGTGTCCTCGGTCTCGCCGTGATCCAACATGGCCAGCGAGCAGGCGCAGACGACGATGGTGAAGACGGAGTAGAGCTGGACCCCGAAGAGCGACACGTTCGACAGGAGATTGTCCAGGGCGGGCGGCGCACGCGACACCACCGAAATCTGTCGCACCTGCACGAGACCGCTGGCTGTCATCAAGCTGCTCAGCGTCAGTATGCCGATCAGAGTGCCGCAAGTGAGCCAGGATAAAGTAGCGGATGGAAAATTCTCGTCCTCTCGCACGACGAGGAAGATGAGGATCACCACGATGCCGGCAACCATGCAGAGGATGCCTAGGAAGAGACCCTTGCTGGAACCGTCGCAGCCTACTCTAGTGTGACCGCCTAGATCCTTGCTGCCGTGGAACTTTTGTTTAGTCAATCGACTCCGGCCGACGTTCTGACCCATCACGAAGGTCACCGCGGCGGCGATCAGACTGGAAAGATAATCAAATAAATTATGAGAGTTAGCGCAGCAATGAAAAAATAACGTTCTTACAAATTAAAAACATAATTTTTCATTAAAAATTTAAATGAGAAATTTCTCTCATATAATACTGTTTATCTCGACTTGAATTTGATTTAATAGATTAAATTAAAATTTAAAAAATTTAACCGAGAACCCGTAAATAGTTGAAAATACGATACGTACCTAAATTGTACGATAAAGGGATACAGGAAGGGCATGCTTGACGTCCACAATTGTCCTAGTGTGTTAGTATTTAGGCATTCTTGCAGCGCGATTACTTGTGAGATTTGCTCGTTCGAGACAGGTTGATAGGGCTTGAAGGTGCTTTCTCTCGTCGACGAGTCATCTGAAGTAAACAATTTGAAGTGTTCACTCTCGAGGAACTTGCTCGTTCAGCAAAAAAAAAAAAAAAGAAAGAAAATCTAATAAACACCTATAAGATCCCGCGATTGTCTCGTCAAGGATCCGGGAAATCCTCGAAGACTCAAAGGAGATACGGACGTTTCCTGTTCGTGTTGCGCCAAGTGTACGAAGTAAGTCCATTCTTGCGCGGAATCCCAAATCACCAGTCGTGCCCAGACCGCGACATTCGTGGCTGCGAGGTGGGTGAAACCGAATCGAGCTGCCAGACCGAAGCGTTCTACGAGGACCTATACGGATGTAGACAGAGATAGAGAAGTTAGGATTTATTCTCTCCTGGACATACATCAAAATGTGAGGATATAGAATCTCTCAGAGAAACATATTTTGGCGAGAAATTTCGTTTGAAATTTAGATGAAAAGTTCAGAGAATTCTTCGTTTCGCAATAAATCTCGTATATAGTACAGTATAGTATAGTATGTAACGATACACACACACACACACACACACACATACAGAGTGATCGACGCATCAAAGCGTAACGTAGAAACGCGTTTACGCACATTGTCCGACCGTGCACGCTCGGCATCCTATTTAATGCAATTAACGTAAGACCGACACTTGCCTGCGAGTTTACGAAGAGAAAGTGCATCTGCAAGAAGGTGAACAGGCCGTGCATCACCGGATGCACGAAGACGACATCGGTCAAGCACTCGGCGCCCTGCATCATCGTGTGCATCGCCATCTCCAGACCGTTGAACACCAACGTCGCCAGACCGAACACTGAAAAACCACGTGTTAATCAACGAAACGCAATTTACAAGTAAACTCATTAAATGGAATTTAGCCGCATATTTAGAGAATTTTATGTAAATATTAAAATTAAATTTTTTTTTAAACGCGCGGATATATACCTGATATATATTATATAAATTAAATTTTATATATATTATATGTATATATAATTATATATTGACAATTATATAATTGTAATTATATAATACAATTATATTTGTATTATATAATTGTATTATATGATTGTATAATTATATTTTGGCAATTTTTACAATTAAAATATAATAAAAAGAATTTAGGTATATTTAATTTAAGATTTAATATAAAATTTATATTTATAGTTTACTTGAAATTTAATTTATATAACATAATATTATATACTTACATTATATAAATTAAATTTCAAGTAAGCTATGAATAAAAATGTTATATTATAAATCATAAATTAAATACATAATGATTCTTTTTATTAGATTTTCATTGTAATGTCAGAAAGTTTAATTCTTAAATTTTAATGTCAATATTAACAAATAGAATTTGAATGAAATTTTGGCTTCATCATCACACAGAAACATCGAGAAACACCGTCGTCGTTTTCTCGTCCGATTATCTCGGCGGATTAACGTCATCGTCACTTACGGAGCGCGCCGACGCGTATGTAAAAACTGGTCGGTGCGGTCCTGGCCCTGGAGATGTGCGCTCGTTTTAATGACCCAAACCTGGTGAGCGACGCGCCGCCGAGTTCCGCGTCGCCGAGCCCGTTACCGCGGCGGCTTAAACTGCCGCAGCTGTCAATCAACACCCATATGTAGATGGCGATGATAACAGCGATGCTTCCCACGTAGAGATACATGAGGAAGATGCCCTGAAACAGAATTAACGCGATTCTCTAAGCAGTGGATTCCCTCGTTATGCAAAAATCCAGATACCAGGTAGATAATTCGCGATGCCCCCGAACAAGAATCGCGCGCGAGGAAATGATCGTTATACCGATCCGGTTCTGAAAGCTCGTCGACTACGTTCCGCTTCATCTACGTGGCTGGTTCGGAATTTTACGCGAATGAGAGCTCTTCGTAAACTCGCACGAATTCGATTGCACGCAATCACGAACGAATCGGTTTCAGTATTTGACATAGTTCTGTTTATATCGAATTGTTATATACTCCTTTGAATTCTGGTTCCGGTGATGTAATGCGCCACTGTCTCCTTTTTTTTTTTTTCATTAAACATGCTCCTCGAGATATTAAAGCAAGGATGTAATTCAAGATTATAATTGCAGATTGAGAATTATTATTTTTCTAGAGCTCATTAATAGATCTAGATATAGAGAGTAATTAATTATGTTATGGCAAGTTATGAATCAACTTTTTTTGCATCTTAATAAAAATTAAGGAAATAATTATAATATTTTTAAAATAATTCATACAAATACATTTTTTGTAGATATTTTTAACGCAACGAGGAAGAAAAATTGCTGAAATGTCAAATGTCAAAATTCTAGAAAATTGAAAAATCGTTATCATGATATAATCTGGGGTAGTAGATAATCCCTCTGCCAGTATTTTCAGGGAGACCCAAACCCTCCCGAGTTTCTAGCTCAAGGTCGCCCGATCTCGACACGTGTACTCGGACTTTCCCCCGGATTGTATGAAGTAACGGTACGATAATCTTAAGTCCGACACAGCGCGAGCGTTACTTTCGAGACCTCGACGCGTTGCACATTATCCTAGAACGAATTCGCTTTCCTGATAAATCCGACATATATCCGCGATAATCCATGCCGATTAATCTATCAAAGTCAGACGAACGAACAAGGTTAAATTACTTACTTGCAAGCTGAGCAGAGGCACAGGCGTGTCCATGACCTCGGCCAAACACACCGCTAATGTTAGCACGACGATCAGCTCGCCGTACACGTTCGAGAGAACCACCCATAATTGCGAGCTTGTGACGAAATAACACAGGAAAGAGAGAGAGAGAGAGAGATGAAAATAATTATTATACAGTTTTTTCAAAATATTTGGGAATAATGTATATTAGAAATAATGTAACTTGTATCGCTCTTTGAAAAACTTACGTCTCGAGCAAGATATCATTCGCGATAGGCCCTTTTTACATCTTATCTTAACAACAACAAAAGATCGATTAAATCTAAAATTAATAAATTAAAGAAAGAAATAAAACATTAAAAACTTTTTGATATAAAAGACGCTCTTTATGCGACACGATGGCGTGAGACGATGACAGCTTGCGCAATGACAGTTCGCGAGCTTACTAAGGTTCCGAGTGATCCAGAAGATCCTCGTGCGACCGCGTCCTCGACAGGATCCTGGAGACCAAGGACCTCGCCGGTGGCGACGAGGTTGATGGTTGCGCGGGGGGTTGGTCGTTCTTGTCCTTGACCCTGCACCCCGAGGGGCCACCGCTCGGTGCGCCCTCCACGGTGCCCCCCGTTGTACTTCCGGTCTCGTTCAGGCTGTCCTTGTCGTGTTGCTCATTGCTCGCTGGGAAAAAAAAAGAGGGGGAGAGGATTTTAATGAGATACGCGCGTGTTCGCGTATAATATTCGACGCGTACGCAGCGGCCGGAAAAGTGGAACCCCGCGCTTCTTCTTTTGCCACTTTCTTTCTCTGGCCTGCCGGGTCGCCGGGAGAGAAATGTGTGTAACTTTCGCTGGAAGAATTTATACGTTTATTTCTGCGGCGAGATTTAGCGCCCGCGGCGTATTAAGACTACTCGCGGATTTATAGATCTCTCTGCTCCCTTGCAAATCGTCTATCGAGGAATCGCCGCGTTCAACGCGTGCTCATTTATACACTGATTTCGAACGTGGAACGAGAGAGAGTTCCATTTTTTTATATAGATTTAATATCTACACAATATATAGTATTGGTATTTATATATTAATCTCCAAAATGAAAAATTTTAGTCTCTCTCACTGCAGTATTGAATTATGATGACAGAAGCGAAAAATCATGTGAATTTTTTTCTTGCGAAATATGTTGAAATAAATCAACTCTTTTATATGTCGTGTTCGATATATACATGTATTGGTAAAATATATCGGAGATTCTCTTTTGGGGAGATTCGTGGATTAATAAATATTCGCAAGAAAATACACTTATAGAGCTTTTTGCTTTTGACGATAATTCAATACGGTAAGGAAACAGGAGCCTTGATGTTTTTCTTGTGCTAACACAATGTTGGAATAGAAATTCGAGAAGCATATTTTTCCTTTCTTTATTACATGAATTTTGAGTGATTGAATTAAATTACGAGTCGAAAAGCGCCATAACTTCGCAGCTGTTTTAATTATCATAAATTGAGATTAATCGGCAAAGAAAGAACTTAATTTTCGACTTTTCAATGTATTTAATGATATAAGCTATGTAATTCGATTTCTTTTTCACTTCGATTTATCGGTCATTTGTGGATTGTTACACTGAGAAAAAAAATGTTCAACCAAAAAAATTTTTTTTAATCTAATTAAATACGGCGGTCACGGGCTGTCAAACAAATATTTGTAAATCTGCAAAAATATTATGTTAACAATACTTTAGTGTATTTGACTTAACATTTAAATATTTGACTCAAACATTTAAATATTTCAATTTAAAAAATGCAATTAACTAAACGCGTTTAGTCATATTAACATTTTTTTTTTCTCAGTGTATAATATATCAGACGAACCATTAACTTATTAGGAATCCAAAACTGTTTGCGCATCTCCATCAAATATAAATTAAACGTTACTTATTCTGTTATACGTAAACGTTAAAGTTGTTTTTCTCATAATAATGATTGTTCGTTGATTGTCATAAATATTGTTCGTCACACAATTGAGCAATGATGACAGGCGCGTAGGGGGAAACACTTTGCGCGTCGAAATAATTAAGACAGCTGGCGTGAGTTCGCTTAATAGCGCTTTTTGCTCCATAATACTGCGTCTTTAATAAAGCCTCGCGGTGCGACGCTCATTGCGTAGCTAGGTGCTACACAATGATAGTTGTTCCGCCGTTGCGGCCCGTCAGAAAAACGCGCGCGTACGAGGCTTCTTCTAGTAAAAGTACGGCTCTCCGGCGCGTTAAATAGCTGGCAATTACCACGAGTGTAATGCCGTGTAATTAATGACGGCGAAACCAGTAAATTCTCCATCGCGCGCGCGCGCGGATTTGTCGCTAACGCGTAACTCGTTCGCGCTAACGCAATTTTTATTTGCGCATTCTCGCTGTGAAATATTTATCGCGAAAAATTTTATTCGATTCGATAATGAATTATTTAAAATTCTTTGTAGCGCAAAAGAAAATATATGAAATAAACATCGTTGCAATAATAATTAATTTAATTCAACTTTTTTCGATTTGGTTTATTTTGGATTCATATCTATGAAAATTTAATATAGACTCGTGAAGAGGAGAGAGTAATTAAAATAGCTTGGATTTTAGGATAAATTAAACAACGCGAGAAGTTTTCAATGATTTTTATAATTTTATCACAATTACTAAGTCGAGATACTTATATAACTTTTCGAACGAGTTTATAACATATAGAATTATTAATTATATCATCAATTAATGATTAGATTTACTTACTTAAGTGGTTTCAATTATACCACTCGACATAATTATTTCAGTAATTACTATTTGAATACTGATACTTGTACAAGATTTCTACATAGTGCAATATTTTCTGCTAATTCTTTCCAACGCTACTAATGAATAATGACTAAATTTCATTCGTTATGAACCGTAACTCCTGTGTATTGCAGTTTATTAATATTTCAGGCGCCCAATAATGATATTTCGAAATAGCTATTATGTTGAGTTCCATCATTAGCCTCGATTTTTCCTCCGTCTCCCGAGTCGAGTGGAAGAACGTATATGTACTTTGCGAATGTACTGCTCATTCTTTCGAGATAGATACTTTACTATTCTTAATGAAGCACAGAGAATTATGATATCCTCTTCAGCGGCAATCTTAGAGGGATCGCTTCTACACGAACAATAATGAATCGCTTAAGAAAGCAGTCGAGTATCGAGGCTAAGTTGTAAGCGAACTACGCTTTTGACGACCTATTTGGCGATCGACATCGACATGGCGATCCGTAACGAACAGGACATAACAATAAAGAGCTCGTAAGTGGCGGTTGTACTCTCTCGAGAGATCGACTCTAATAAGCTTCCTTCTTCTCGATTCCGTTCCGTTACTCCGGCGAACGCGGATCCGCGACTCCTCGAGACGCGATGCAACGCTTGCATGCTAAAGTCGACATCCTCTCTTAAAAACTCTACATCCTCTTGCGCGCGCGGAATTCTCTCCGATTGTGCGTTAATACAAATTGCGTCCGAGCGAGAAGTACGAGAAGTCACGTGAGTCAAGAATCAACGCCGCGCGACAGCTGGCAGTATGTGTCGTTCGTCGGCGCGATTAACGAACTTGAAAGATTATCGCGTATCCCGGACTGGAGACATGTGCTTGATTCGCGGATGACGCGAAGATGAAGCGCCGGCGAATGCCACTACAAAGGACGTCAAAAGAAATTGAAGAGGTGAAAGGTCCTTGGACTGAAGGCACCGCGCGAGTACCTTCGCGCGTATTGTACATGACAAGATCTTACTGTGGACGAGAGAGGGAAGGGATAGAGAGAAGAAGATTCTCTTTGTACGAAAGCTCTGTCTGTTCGATGATATTTATCAAGTATCACATATAAGTACGGGAAACTATTCTTAAATAGTTTATTTATAAAGCTTATTTAATAAATTATTATTATTATTAGAAAGTGAGCAAAATATGTGTGCACAAAGTCTCTTCAATTCTATTTAATTTAATTTAAATAGCATGCATTTTTTTAAAGCTAGGAGGAGATATATTTTTTATGTATACAATATATAGAAAAGACACATCTCCTAGATTTAAAAAAAAAATTCATGCTATATGTATTTAAATTAAATTGAATGGAAATATTTAATATTTCCATATATGTATATATAAAGCAACACAAATGCGAAAACTATATACAAGTGTCGTACGAATTTCTTTCTGACATTAGATAAAATGACGTTGCATAAAATTATGAATTCTAATCTAATGAAAAATATATGCTGCAAGTTTAATAGATGAGATATAAGTATATTAGTATGGCACACGAATCTAATTTCACGGAATCGGTAAAGTCAGTATCATCAAAGCAAACTATTTGCTGTGCACCTGCAGAGTAGATTACGAGTCGATTGCGGAAACTTTTCTTTCTCTTCGGTTCGTCAATAGCGGAAAGTCCCGTAAAGCTTACAAAGTTCCTCGAGATATGTATCGGATCGATAGAGCCATATGGCGATTTGAAAATTATTTGATGGCATTTGTTTGATTTTTTTATGTATTTTCTGATGAAGATAAGTGATTGTATCTTAACACTTTTAATTTAAGTAGTTTACACGCGAATTAGGACTTAAATAGATTTCACGCGTATGTTACGAAATTGTAGTTAGTTACGAAGTTGAAAGTTACGTATAATAAAGTTATAACAGGCGTTGTTTTTGCATAGACAGATTTGAAATTGATCGAAGTTGAAATTTGAACGATTAAAAGGAACAGTTAGATACGCCGTCTGCGGATGATCTGCATTACGGTACATTCGTGTCAAATCTAAGCATCGGCATTTGAAGATACGAACCAGGAAATAGTATTTCGCAATAATGCATACTTCAATTCATCATGTTTATTCTACAAATAATTTAGGGAGGAAGAAGCAATCTGCCAGTTCTAAATTAATTCAAAGAAAACATTTCTATTTATGAATTTTGAAAAGTCATGATTGATCACAGTTATGCAAAAAGAAAAACAATACTTTTATTTTAATTTAGATAATATTAATTTAGATAAATATTTTTGGAAAAAAAAATATAATCGATCTTTTGTTCTGGAAGTAAGGCGTTCAATTAAAACATCACATAATTGCCTAGTTAAAATAAGAGAGAAAGAGAGAGTGCTAGGAGAAAATAATATTAAATTTAATATTCTAATAAATATATAAATCTATAAATAATTATATTGTTCGAGAGAGACAGAAGACGATTTTATTTTAATAAAAAGTATCCGAGGTCTCTCTTGTCCGAATCCGAAGACGCCGTTACAAAAATTTACCTGACGTCCATACGTTCGTCACCGGGAGACTATCGTCGTGACGGGTCGTCGGCGACGTCGCCGTCCATCACTTGGATCTCGCGAAAAACGCCGCAACCGAGTGACGGATGACGAGAAGTGCACGTGACGATAACGCGACACCAAATGGTACTTGGCGGGTAACTTGGCTGAGCTCTCGAAGGAGCATCGACTCTTTCGGGGACGATCGGAACGACGGTGGCAGGTGGCGATGGTGGTGGTGGTGGTGGATGATGACCGTGATAATGCGATTTTCTCGTAGCCTCGTTTCCCAACCGCGGCCACGTATATACGAGCGTTTTGCTCTTATCTTACTTATCGAGCCAGGATACCGACGAACCGGCGCTTCGGGGAAGCTTATACGTTATACGTCGCTCTCGAAATCGAACGGTCGTGGAAGAAGATTCCGCTATCCTCATGACTCACTTACGACCCTCGCGATTCGATGCGTTTGATGGAAGCGATTTGACGCGGGTGTTTTAGGTAAAATATTGCGAGCGCAGTGAGAAAGACCGTTGCGAGAACAAGAACTTGATGCGAACGTGTTGTACCAGTTTTCTTGTTGAATATATTAAAGAAGAGAGAGGGGGGGGGGATCTATTTTTTTTAAAGACTCGTACTCTAGTTAAAACCTGTTTAACTACGGCTGTTTATCGGTCGTTGTTCCTTTTTTTTTCTAAAGCATGAACAGTTAAAGTTAAGAAAAACGACTCTGATTAAAAAAGAATATATTTAATTATATATATTATAATTTTTCATTAAAAAGAGACAAATTTTTCAGTATTATATTTTTCATAAAATTAACGATTTTATGACAATAAAAAATACAATTGTTTTTTTTATTCAATTTTAGACAAATCTTATCTTAATGGAACTGCAATTAACGCACGCTATACCTACAGTTCAATATGCATTACATGTAAAGTATGTAACTAGTAACAGAAAATATGATGATTTCACCGGATAATTAATCAGATTCTAAACATTATTAATAACTCACGTATAGATTGTAACGCATGGTTGACATACACAATTATAAGCTATTAATCTCGAATGGAAACTCTAAACGATCGGGTCTATATTATTACCGCTTAATAGCCGGATGTTCAACAAATTCTCTCGAAATTCTCACGTTTCATTTTCCGCGTGGAAACGTTAATTACGGTTAGTATACGCCGATAACATCCGTTCCGGGGGGCGGAGAAGGGTTAATCATCGACCTGGCGCGACCTGGAACACGGCCCGTTCTCGAAAGGTTAAATGCTCGAGAAATATTATCTGGACGACGATTATCTACGATGTTGGGTGTTAGAAATGCGTCCCCGATGCGCAGCGGTCCGGGCAAATCGCCGGGATTAATTTGTCGCTTCCATAATGATCCGTCTAATCGGCGCCGCCGCCGTCGCCGCGATTACGCGTAATAGGCCAGCCTGTTATAGTCAGCTACGAGGCGAAGAAGAAGTACCACACTAGCAATCTACTACCACTACCTGCCATCTGCGAATTATCGATGTCGGATAATGATAATGCGTCTGATGCGCGATAGTGTCGGTCCATTAGCGATACATAACGTTCGTCGGCTCTTTGACGTTTAACAGCGATTCCGCGTATAATGTCAAGTCATTATCTGTCAATTCTGGCTGACAGTAGCCAGGGTAAAGAAGAAGGATGCTGACATTTGCACTTTTCTCACGCGACACGACGAGGATCCATTGCACATCCGAATAATCGATCGGTCTTGGACTGATGCGATAATGACGATGCTGTTGTTATCTCGATGCGATGTTCTTTTTTGCTCGATAAAAACTGAAATTATCAAATTATAGATCTTCAGATGATGAAGAGAGAGAAATGGTACTCCGCCGACTTCGAGATTTTTCAGGGGATGCCTCAGGCATATTTTAAAATTAAAAAATAATCTCTTTGTTAACGAAAATTTAATTGTTTAACAGTTTTTTTGTTAAATTTATGATATTAATTTTTTACAGATAATTTTTAGATCTAGAATTTTTAATATTTAGATAATAATTATTTCTGTAAATAATTAGATATAAATTTAAAACTAAGTATAAAATATTGTGATTATTTTTATTTTATTGAGCAAATGTTCTATGAACGACGTTTCGCACATCAAACTAAACGCCGATGAAAGAGACACGCTTATCATAAACAGAGAGAAAGAGAGAGAAATAATTTCTTCAAACCAAATTTCATAAATTTTCTTTTGCCGTTCTACTTTCGTCGTGTGTCCTACATTCGCGTGTGCGACACTATTTATGAAAACACACGCTTTTTTTACGCATTCGCGCGAGTCATCATCAGGTAACGTCTAATTAGCGCGCATTGTACTCTATTTCTGGTCATCATCAGGTAACGTCTAATTAGCGCGCATTGTACTCTATTTACAATTCCAATTCGCGAATGATGCGCTTTCCTGTATTCGTCGTTTTTTTTTTCTACTGTCACCCATGCGCCTCTAATTACGCCACATGTCTTCCCCATCACAGTAAAATATTTCGCGTGTTTTATCGTTTTTTGTCTTCTGAAAACTTATCGCGAATTGGATTAAACTCATCTCGAGTAACCTAATTGGAAGGAGATTGGAATGATATCAAATTGGTATTATCATTAATGCAGAAGGAAGCCTTAATAAAGTACACGAATACCGCGAGAAAGATTGGCAAACCAGAAATTAAGATACGTATGTAATCACAATTAAGTTTTGTGGAAGATCGGAATATCTTCTACATGGAAACGTGAAATTGAACGGAGAGTGGGAAATTTGATGAAAGTTTCAATAAAACGACGTCACTCGATGTCGAACTACTTTGAGTGGCCGGTACCTGCTTTCACGCTATTCATATGTGTTTTGTATGTAGGTGTGTGTGTGTGTGTGTGTGTGTGTGGAGATGCTCATCTCTGTCACCTTTAAATTTAAATAAACCAGATATTTGTATATATCTTGGTCATTATAAATTTTAATTAATATATTAAATAATTTATATAAATTATATATGAGTTATGCTATGTGTGTGTCACTTGACTGTTAAATTATTAATTTTATTATTATCTTGTCATCATTATTGTCTTATCATTATCTTATTCGTCGTTTTATATAATATGATAATTAATTATCCTTATTCTTTTGTTTATTATTACTCTGCGGAGAAAAAAATTTGAATAACTATTCTTAAAAACAAATAGGAGGAAATATTAAAAATTCTTGTATTTTGTTTAATAAAATTAGTTATGTTTACGCAGTTTACGGTAACGGTCAAATGTTTGGCCTGATTGCAGGTATAATAAATGTCATGTGATGTTAGAAATATGCGAAATATATTTGCAGCATAGAAATTTTACGAGTATTTGCGTCCTCTTCTTGATTTAAAACAGTGATAACGTGAACATGATTCGTTACAATGATGTATGTAAATCTTCACATTCTTGAGCAACGATTCAATCAATATAATTCGTCATCGTGAAAAAGTCGCTGAGGAGAATGATTAGATTACATACATACATTTATTATTTATAGAGTGTTTAAAGCGACTTAAACGTCTTAAACGACGTATATCAACGATCATTCATCGACAAATTATCATTCCTTGTGTGTATATTCTAACCACGTAAGCAGATGCGTGATGGTTGGCAAATAAATCGGTGATGCTATTTATCTTTCTTTGAGAATGTGAAATGTGACATTTGCAAGTCCTGACGTCTATGCAAACTGTTCGCACGCGCACGTCTCTTCTCGTAATAACAAATTCTCCCCGAGATTGTGAAATGCGGGTAAACATTCATATTTTATTTGCTCGATAATCATCTGTGAGACGTGTAAAAGTCGAAACACTTTTATTCTATCAGTCAAATAGTTCTAAAATCCATTCGGAAGAAGTGATTTGTGAAAGAAGACATAAATAATATTTATCGTTCACACGTATAAAAAAAATTGCAGAAAGTTTTCAATAGATTATACTATAGATATATTCAGGTAACAGATGTGCAACGGCAATGATGCGTAAATAGCAGTTTTGCTAATAAATAAAATATACAGCTAGTTTCTGAGAAGACGCGAAAACACGAAGATAGGGATCGCGAAAAATCTTGAATCACGTATCGAGGAAATCGGCTCATATATTGTAGGATTGCGCTTTAACGATAATCAGTGCGTAAGGTATCTTCGTGCGACGAGAATTTTATTATCGCAGTAAAATAATCGTAATAAGAAACAAACATGGAGACAGCACAGCAGAGATCGCGTCTTGTGTGAGCGTTTAAATATTTTTTTTTTATTTTTACTTGGATTATTACGGCGGGACTGGCCGCTTCGTGCGAGCTATGCGAAAGACACGTCAATGAGAGATGTAAAAACGAAATACGCGCGACAGCTTGATTATGTTATAACGGGACTGCTTATACAAGCCGAAGACTTAAGCTTGAATTCCTAAAACGGAAGTTACGTTTAATCGAAGAATTTTAATAACGTAAAAACATGTTATAGCAGATCATATGATATCGCTTGGAATGTTATTTCGTTTTATAAAATACAAAAGCAATATAAATTTGCTGAATCATTGCGTAAATAAAGAATAAATGTGATAAAAAATATTCTAAGCATATCATATATGTGCTTCACAATTCAATAAAAATATGAATTAAATAATTGCATCAAATTATAATTTTTATTTTAGTGTTATATTTATCATATTTATTATATTTTTTAAAATTATACATTATGCTTTTTTACTTACATTACATCTAATATATCTAATATCTAAATTCATTAGATTTATTATATTTTTTTTTAAATTATACATTGTACTTCATTTACATTATATCTAATATATCTAATATCTATGTAAATTTATTAGATATTAGATGTATTAGATATAATATAAATAAAGCACAATGTACGATATAATTTTAAAAAATATAATAATCATATAATAAGTACAACACTAAAGTAAAAATTATAATTTGATTGCAATTATTTAATTCATAATATTCTTATTATATCAAATATCTAAATTTTATCCAATTTAATAGAGACCGAGAAGTAGAGAGAAATCGTTATACGTGTAAAAAAAATGATACGACAAAGATATTAATTTTCCTGAAACTTCCCCAACTTTCTTCCAGTTTGTTCTTCTTCTTTATTTGCGACGATGCTGTGTCGTGTAGCGTATTGTCCTGCCTACAATTTGTTCGGGCAGATATATCAGCGTGCACGTCGTTATTACTCACGGCAGCACTTTCATAATGATCCAGGTAGATTCTTAGCAAGTCGTTCGACGAAAGAACATCTGCGTCGAAAAGTCGAAACCGTATGGTTATCCGGGAGAGAAGGCAGGCGCGCACGAATGTGCGTGCGTGCGTATGCATTTTCGCACAGATGCAATTGTGCGCCTTGCTCGATGCACGATGCACCACCATCGGCGTGCCGAGAAAAGTGGTTAACTGTACTGACCAGCGGCGGTTTGTTTGGCGATGGATGCAGCTGCATCATCTAACTGCGAAGAATCAGTTATGTGTAACAGTGACTGAGGCCTGTCAGGAGGCTTTTAGTAACGGTGGCGTCATATGTCTGACAGATTGATGTTGCACGAGACGATTAATGGAGCCAGGGCACGGTGTTGCTTTGAGTAGAACACGAAAGTAAGTTACAGCGATTTGAGAAGAAGTATACTTATACAGCGTAAACTTGTACTAGTCATTTTCTTCCGCAAATACATTTAATTTTGCGACAATTAATCAATTTGTTCGTTAAAGATCTCTGTGTATTTGTTTTCTCTTATTATTTTTCATCCCGACCTATACGCTGCTGCTAATGAAGGAATAGTAATGTATGCTTCTTCAGTGCGCTGCTAATTAATGAATGAGAAGTTGAATGCTCAGTAAATGTGCGCTTAATCAGTTATCCCTAACATTTGAACGAAGTCTAATTAAACTCATATTTTTATCGCTCGCAGAAAATAATTTGGACTTGTTTAATTTCACAAAATTTCACAAAATTTCATTTGCTTTATATAACTATCAAATTTAACTCTCTCTCTCTCTTTACTTTCTTTTTCTTGATTAAAATTTTAAATACGTGCCTCGGACAAAGGTATGAATGAAATTATTACTTGATATTATTACGTGATATAATTTATACATTCATACTTTCTCATATTGTGGATTATCGAAAATTTTCCTTTTTAATCCAGCTCTCTTTTTAAATAATCGATTTTCCAAATCCTTGCGTAAGCAATACTGTATATATTGTTTAAAATTGTCTCATCCCTTCACTCGCTTTCGTGCTCGCGCTGATCGTATATCTTTTCCCAAAGCAAAATATTTTTTTTTTCTTTCTGCAACGGAGGAGAAAACGATTCGCGGCGCCGGTGGAGTGGCCTCAAAAGTTATGTGCAAGGAATAATAGTGGTCTTTTCTCCCGCTCGCTCGATTTGTACGCCTCTCGGAGAGTGTCTCTAGAATAAGAATTACAGAGATTCACAGCCCAAGACATTGCTCGCGATGAGCTTTGAAATCGTTATATCACGCTCGCGTATTCTAATTCCCGATGGAATAACTTACGGTCTTTATTAGCTCTATGCATGCTTTCTAATTTCCTCTATGTAAATCCACATCCGCTCGCGAACGCAACGCATCAGAAGAATGCTCGGTCAGTCAACCAGGAAACAAACGGCGAGGCGCGAACAACACGAGAGAAGAGTAAGAGTCGTGATATTAACAGCCGATGATGACATACGATCGTAAAAAAAATACCGGATAGATGTGGTGGAGGTAAAAGATGTGTAAAAAAAAATGGTGAAAGTAGCTCGCAATTCATATGATATACACCGCGGCCGTGCCGAAGAGTGCACCATATCGGACGAAGATATAATGAAAGGTCTCTCGAAAGAAAGCAAGAACGAACTGGACTTGACTAGAAAGCTACGTTTGTGCGCTCTGCCCCGTTTTAAACTTCTGAACAATCAAATAACTTATACGGAGAACGCGTCAAGAACCGTCGATGCCGTTGTTGACTTTTTGACAGCTGAAGAGATTGAATTGTAAAGGTTGAATATACTGTTCTCGTTAAGCAAAAAGAGAATAATAATGTGCTGATATATACATATATATGTGTGTGTGTGTGTGTGTGTGTGTGTGTGTGTAATGTTATCAGTAAATTAATAATCAAGTTTACTTTTTTGACGCACTGAATATAAAATATTCTCTTTATTTTATTTTTTAAAGTTCCACAAACATATCTCGATCTATGTTTCATCGTGAAAATTTTACTCATTAAAATTTTCCCTTAGAAATCTCGTCAAAGCTCAACGATATTTCAATATATATTTTTAAACTGGGATGTGCTATCCCAGTTTATTCTCCCTTAGACTTCACACGCATAAGCGTTCTGGTTATTCTGTAGAATCCAATTTTAGACTTCGAGCAAGACAATTCACCGTTGCTCATGAACGAAATGTGGACGGGATAGACAAAACAGATACATAGAAATGCAATCTCCGAATACGAACGAATATTGACCTATCGATATGTGATCGATTCATAAACCATACTACGCACGTATCAGAACGTCGTATGCGTATGCATACTCGGTGTACCATCTACCGCTACTCGGGTCCTTTTTGCCGGACAATACCGTAAGATGCGCGTGTCGCCTCGCATACCGAATACAGACGACACACTTTGTCAAATTATGCGCCGCGGTGCCACTTATAATCCCTCGCGCCTGATTACAATTCACAAGTAGATCGACCGGTGATAGAGATATCGCGCGTAGACGAGAAGAGTGGTTGTGTCAAATCGCGGGGATTGTTATGGCAATTTGCCAGCTAAACTTCAGCTAATTTTAATTCCTGAGAACATTTTCTTCGTTAAGAGCGAGCCGTCTTCTCAGAAATGTTATTTCAATATCAATTGACTTTTTTACTAATTTTCGTGGAAACTGTCCTAATTATAAATTCATAAATTAATAGGTATACTTCATAGTTATGGATGTATAACATATATATCTTTGGATTTGTATACATTGATTTATATTCATGAATGTAATTTGGTATGTAATTGCAAAATTAATCAAGATTTCAAAATACTTTCAAGATTTTTATAATAAGAAAGAAGAGGGAAAGCATATAGAAATAAATTATTATAACTTTCATGTTTTCAAAAAGTAATACGTTTCTAAATAATTTCTTTTGTAATGTTCTCGAAATATTTGATTAATTGTGTTACCGTATAAATAATGTGTTCATAAATACTTCAATTATAATTCGTAGATTAGTCCAGACTGGCAGAACTTGTTTATAAAGAGTAAAATTATTTTATCGTAAATGTTGAGACAATTACTGATTGCTAAACGGCAAGCAGCTTTTTCATTTATAAAAGTATTTATCTCTCGCAATCGTAAGGTAGATTTTCTCACCCCATTTCTGCTTCACCGACGTCATCGAGAGTGCGGATATCGTATCCGGTACATCCACCGCGCGTTCCTCTTTACCGGACAGAATCCTCTCGACACATCCCGATTTCTCCATCTTCATCGATCCTTGTTCATTTCTCCAATCATCCCTCTCCATCTCACCGTTCTTCATTTCTACGAAATCTTCCAGACTCGGCATGTCCCGGATATCCGGCACTAAAGTTTCCTCGTCGTTCTCCCTGATCCTCCATTTCGCCCTCTGTCGACGCTCGTTCTTGCTCTCCTCTTCCCGCACCTTCTCGCTCGTAGAATCCAATATCTCCTCGACGAGCTCCTCCTCTTCAAGCATATATTCTCTGCTCTCGTTGGAATTTCTATAAATCCTGTAGGGCCCCACCAGGCCCACCACTCCTCGGGGCAGCGCCACCGAGTTCTCCCGATTCTCGGGCCAGCGGTTCTCGCATTCGGATCGATCGGAGAGCATCTTCGGCGGATCCGGTGGAGGCTGTCTGGGCGTGTCACGGAGCCACTTTCTCACCTCGACTCGTTTGGACGCGTCTTCCGGATCCAGCTGTCCCAGCCTCTCGCTGAGAAGACCGGTGTCCTCGATCCGAGTCGGGTCGACGGGTCGAGTCGTCTCCTCGTCGGAGGACGATGTTTCCGGCAATCGTACTTTCTTCGGTTTTCTAACCACGCTGTAGAGAGTGTTCTCGTCCTCGACCTCGAGAATCGGCGACGTTCTATTCCGAGATGACGGCCAGATGACGTGCGGCGACTTGTTTTCCGCGTTGGAAAACTCGCGACTCTTCGGCTCGTTCCTGACTGCGCTGATCACCACAACCTTGCCGTGCGAAGGAAAATTCGTAGGAAAACTCTTGGCGCTGTCGTCGCTGTCCAGGACGCTGTAGATCGGTTCACGCGTCGCCGTCTGGATCCATTTGGGTCGTTTGTTACGCTGTTTCGAGGTGCCACCGGCGTGAGAAGATGCTTTTCCGCCGACTGTCGCCGTGGAAATGTCAGCCAGCTCGGCCACCATCCTGACGAATTCTTCGTGGTTCAACGGGGCCCGCGCCGGACGTCACGCACTAACACCGTTCGTGATTAACGAGTCGAGTATGGAATACCGTATTAAGATATTGATAAAATCGATGATTTGAGTCGCGTAAATAGGAACGAGTCGAACGATGAATTCTCGATACTCGGCGAATGTGCAGATGAACGTGCCTTGAAGATGTTTCGGACTTTTTGGGGAGAGTATTTTGGAGATTATTTCTCATTTGAGATTTCTATTAAAGATTGGAGAGGAAGAGAGACTAAAATTAATTAATCGTATCTTCTAAAAAAATCGTCCGAATTTACGAAATGGACAATAATATCAGAAAAATAAACTTTTAGTTGTAAGAGTCACTTTCTTCATTTCGACGTTCAAATTTTGAGTCTTGCTGTTCCACTTTGAGAATGTCGAGAATTCTTTTGCGGAGTAAAATTCTGAAGATCATTGCTCACTTTCGGTTTGTCCCGTTAATTGGAAAATATAAAATTTATAAATCAATCGTGTCTCTTGACCGCGAATCGTCTCGGTTTACTTTGCACACTAATTCGCAATCACGTGATTATTAATTCGCCAGTTACGAGGATCACTTTTTTTAATTTGACGTTTAAAATTTATGATTTTTTATTTTAATTTAATTTGATTTAAACGTTTCGAATTCTCGTTGTTTGTTCGGATCGTTCAAGTGCACCGTCTCGCACGTAGAAGGCAAATGGCACTCGGTCACTTTAGTTTTAGCGAAGAACAATACCGTATCGTCGCAGTATGGTGGCCGGAGGTCGTTGAGATGGATGTAGCTCTCGTTCGTGACCAGGTTTAGGAAAAAGAAGATTTCACATTCTTTGCGACGACCTCGTCGATTCACTATATTTTCGCTCAACGCGAATTAGAGAAGTTTTTAAAGATTTACAGATCGACATGTGAAGAATGACGAGATTTTTGCTAGTTTTATTATAAGAAAGAAAAACGCAATATTTTTAAATAATGTTATTTTTCTAAAATCTCAAGATAAGCCAGCCATTCGAATAAGACTCGCGTATCGCGAATTTGCCGCAATCTATTGCAAAATTTCTCTGATTTATAGCGATGCTCTCAGGAGTATCTCATTAACATATGTATCGTATTCATCATGTTGTAATTCATTTCCGACGATTATTTTGCGATATATGGATAAGTTCCTTTTATATTCAGAATGGTTGCGAGTTTCCCCCCGATTATATATATTATCTTTTTCTGTTTGCTAACACTTCATATAAAATCAGATGGAATAATTCAGATTGTCAATCAAAGGATTCGTACGTGCGATTTTTATCATGTATGCTCACGAAGAAAATAAGAGAAATGAAAAGAATAACATTTGGTAAGAAAAATCTAAGATGATATAATGATAAATATCTATAATAAGTATATCATTGAAAAATACACGTCAAAGTGTTTCGATTTAATGACTCAAAAAAATTTCTGCTCTCTCCTTACTGTAATCTTACTATATCAGAGTATAAAAAAAGAATATACATTCTAGATATATACTACACTTCAGTTCTGTAAGTTCTCCCGAAGAGAATTGAAGCGATCTGATCTCTACTGATAAAACCGAGCACAAAACGCCGGCAAAGGTTTAAGATCAGCATCTGTTGGATACTCTTTCCTATGGATAATCGTTTCTCTCCTTCGGGACATCGCTTTATTCATGCGCAGATAGTAATTGGTGCACAAGGATAATCGATCAGCTGTCGTTACCGCGAAATTACCGATAATGTGCGACCGTTAAACTTGGACCGGTCTATAGCTATCCTTTACGATGCATTTATTCCGACGTAAATGCGACGACACAGCACGTTGACATTTTTCCAAAATAGACGGACACGATTTTCATGGCGGCGTTTATCGCGGGGTCGAGGCGTTCACCGAACTGATGATTATATCGCGGTTCATCGTGAAATAGCCGCACTTCCGTGCAAGGATCGTGCAAGATCCGCTACGAGGGCAAATGCACGATCCTATCGTTCCTAAAGAAACTCAAAGTACATACATTAAGGCGCTAAATGTGCACGCGCGCATGGAGAATTACAAGTGCCGTGTCGCGTGAAGAACGGCGATTGGAGCATTATGATTAACTTAATAACCGAGCGGTGTTTACGGAGTCATTATACGTCTCCGCTTTTATGCTCAGATCTGTCCACTTGCTAGAATATCTCTCTTTTGTATTGGCATAAATAGTTTTATAATTCTTCTAAATGGCTTTCAATTATGAAATGATTGTAAACGTCTCATGACTTTTCTTTTCTTAAGATTTTTCTCGAGTAAATTCAAAACCTAACCAGAATCAACTGTAGATTTAAAACATTGCTCTTTATTAAGAACTTAAGGCCCGAATTACGTCAACTGCAAAATGTTTTTATAATCTTTGAAAAGAGAAATACAATAATTTGAAAAAATGTATTTTGATTTTTAAAGATTTTAAAAATGTATTTTGATCTTTAAAGATTTTATCAGGGAGAGAGAGAGAGAGAGAAAGAGAGGGAGAGAATTTAATTTTCTTTAAAAGAAAAGGCATAAAACATAAAAAAACCAAATGTCAAACTTTTCCTTTTTCTGAAGAATTAATAGCTTTAATACATTAGCATAATATGAAATTTAGATCTCTAATTAAATAAGTTGAAGAGTTCTCGATAACGATACAATCAATTGCAAACATGATTTTTTATTTGAAAAGATAGAATTACCTCAAGATCAAAGCTCGCATAAATAACGCATTCGAGTACAAGTGATATTTGTGAATTGGCAAACGTTCTTATAATGAGGAAAATGAGAGGAAGATGATGAATATATTCCTGCAAACGACGCATAGAAGAAGAGGAGGAGGAGGAATCGTCACAACAGCAGCCTACGTCAGGGTCTGCCACTGTGCTCTCTTCGTTAATTTTAGTACACGTTCCACTATCGTCTAGCTCTCACAAAGAGGATAGTTCGCGCGCAAAATAATGATATCGGGCCAAGAACACCGAATAATGTCATAACATTGAAGAGGCAACCCACATCGCTAAGATAATATCAGCCGACAGCTAATACTTCAAGATCTCGTCTCGTCTACATCAGCAGCTCGATGATGACGCGCGTCTACCTTCTCATATCTCTAGTCTTCTATTGCGTTTCGAATTCTGCGCTAAGTGAGCCGTGAGTACAATATTTGTATCAAGAAAAAAAAAGGACAGAGTTTTCTATTATTAGAGTATGTATGTAGATATTGTGTGAAAGCTGATTTTTATAAAAATTTCATGAAGAGCGACTGTTGAGAATTAAAAACTGAGATTTGTTGGGAAGAGATATCCTTTGCAACACTCGTGTGTATATTTCACATTGCAAGATATTTACATCTAATTTTAGATTTTGCCGGGAAAAAAGTAATACTTTATTTAAATATTAGAAATATTTAAAAATACATATACAGGGAGATCGAGAGCTGTGGAAGAGAAGGGGGTTCCAACATCTCGTCTCTTTCAAATAATCAATTCTCTCGATCTGATCAGAGCTCCCTCCTTTGCGAAACTACTTGACCCATTCCGCGATCCGCGATTTCACGTTTTAACGCCGGAGAAATCTAGATGATGCAAAATTCTCTCCGATATCTTCTCGCTCCGAAGAGAGGAAGCCTCTCTTGCCTCATAACGGTTTTTTGCGAAACGCGGCCGCGATCGTTCGCGCGTCTAGATCAGATCTTCGCAGAAACGCGAAACTTCTCTTCGTAGAGCTACGTGGCTGATGCAGGGCGACGTGTTCACCGACGAGGAGGCGACCTCCAAGCTGGTCCAGCTGGACAGCCACAAATCGTACTTTCCGGTGAACACCAGGGCCGAGGTGTCTTACACAGCACGACCGGACAAGCTCGTCAGCTGCGTGATCGCCGCGTCCGTTCATCAGAACGGTCACGTGAGCGTGGTGGAGGGCGGCTACGGGACCAAGAAGGTCCGGATACGTTACAGCACGGAGACCAACAAGCCGGACGTCTTCTTCGTTCTCGTGCAGGCCGCGAAGAGGGAACCGGTACACGTCGAGGGGGACCTCGCGCGGAGCACAAGATTGGGAATCGCCTACGAGCCCATGAGAAACTGGACCCTCGCGGAGATACAGGACGCTTTGCGCAACGTCACCTCTTCTCAGTTCCCTCCCTCGTAACGGCTTTTATTTTTCCGCAGAATAATTGTAAAAAAAAAAAAAAAAAAAAAAAATACGTTGGTTTCCTCTCTTACTCTTGGAAACGTTACTTTAATTTCAGAGGATTCCTCCGCGAGATTTTCGATTTATCAAGCGCGCATTCTAAAAACTAGAATGCTGAATTTATTAATTAATTAATGCAAAATTAATTTTTTTTTTAATCAGCTTGTCATTAAACTGAAGAAACGTCAAATAATATCTCGCAATCAACTTTTTCATTCTGTCAAAAATATTCTCAAGCAACATATAATATTTCAAAAGTTTAGTTTACATAAAAAAAAAATCGATATTATGTCATTTAATGTCATAAAGATATCTTGTTTAGATCGATTAGCTCAGCTTCGAGGAAGAAAAACTTCGCGAAGCATCAGCGGTTCAAACAGTTAAATCTTCCCGTATAATTATCGCCAGCGAGATGCTCATTTGTAATGGATAGCATATCATCTTGTCTCCTCATATTTCTAGTAGAACGGCCATGTAATTGCGCACGTCTTTCTAGAGTAATTACGCACAAGGTAAGATGTACATTAGACATAAAATAAGACATCTAAGCGCGATTTTTAATCCTTTTAAGATATATACATATATGTTGAGAAATGGAGGTCTCCTATATTTAACAATATGCAGAAAGAAATGGATTCTATTTCATTTTATTTTCTTAACAAATAAAATAATATGATTTATATGCTAATAATTTTTTGCACCTCGCTTTATTCCTGTATAAACAAACTTCTCTATCCAATCATATGTTTTCAGAATAAATAAGAGGTGATATGATTTTATCCTATATATATGCAATGTAATCTTTCAATATATAAGCATAGAAAAGTCTGTCATTGATGAATTATAACGCTTTGACGCGTGATAGCGAATAATTGACGCAAATGGATCATCCAATTCTTCGATCTTTCCGACAGCCGTTGATCTTCACATTCCACCTGTTATGACAGCAATACTTCATGGAATGCGAATACATATGTCTAACCGGCTTTAATTGTGAAAGTAGATCACAATTTATAACTAATAATTATCAGTGAGTGTTAAATTTTGCTGGGCAGAGATTGAATGATTAATCGCGCCATATAATGAAACTTACAGTTTCTCGGAATGTTGCTTCATTTAATTATTACGTCAACATTTGCCACGCTACCGTTGCGACGCGACCGTTAATTATTTATGTATGTATATTTATAAATATGAAAGCGATGAAAAAAAGCAGTGTCATCCTAGAGATATTTGGGGTACTTTGATTGAAGCCTAACTGACAGAACATATGGTCAATGTAAAATGTGAAATCGCGACCACATTTCTAATAATTTAGGAATTCAACTAATTTACGGTAAAATAATCTTAGTAACTCTTAATAAGCAAAGTGATAAATAATAATAATATGGCGTATGCATCTCTCGTAATAGTAATAAATTATATATTACGATATTTTTGCTACTCTATTATGTATCAATCTCATATAATTGAATTTTTTCTAATAACTTCTGATTTATAAAAGATATTCTCTTTAAAATTCACAAATGAAATCCGGCTCTCTCTCTCTCTCTCTCTCTAAATAATTATTAAAATTTCCATACTAATTAATGCGAAATAAGATCGATAGAAGTCAGTCTTAATCAAAAGGCAGATTTGTGGATTGATTAAGCTCCGTATCCGTAATTATACGTATGCAAATTTCACAATTTGCACTTTTCCTCAGGACAATTTATGCGGATCTTCGTCGATCGAATGTGGGTGTCGTGAAGCGAAAATTTCTGCCGACGGATTTATTTCGTCGGATCCACTTAAGCGATCTATTCGATCACGCACGAGCGATCACGGACTGTTTCGAAAACAAGAGTTAGAAACAAGAGCTGTGGGCAGACTCCGTATAACAGACAACAACACGGTGCGTGTCCGATCCTTTTCACTTCCGTGGAAAAGAAAAGGGAAAGCGGCCGTTGTGTTTTAGAACAAGAAAATATATCACAGGATTTTTTTAATGCAATACACATTTGAAAAGTGAAAAAAGTATATCAGATATTCTACCTGCTAAGACTCTCTCATATTCCGCAAGACGGGAGAAAAACCTTGGTTTTTTTTTTTTTTTTTTTTAAATTTACAGACTACATTTTCTATCAGTTTATATATTTTCGGGATCAATCAAAATTTTATCTTTATTTTAATATCTATTTTATTAATACATAAGTAAATCTATAATTTTGATACAGCTAATGTACTTTTTTATATCTTGGGAAAAATATTAATATAATATTTTTAATAAATTTATAAGATTTAATAATCTATATCTCCTTTGACAGATGTCATTTCATAGATAGATGTAATTTAGTTTATTAATAATCGCGTAAAATTTTTTTTTTATGTAGGACATACCAATTAACTTTTTCCGAATATGTTGTTCAGACAGGTACTTTCTAAGAAGTTAATTGAGAGATTATTATTAAAAGGCGAATGAGATCTTACCCGATGACTTGCCGGGATTGGATTCCTCGATCGGCTGCAGAGTTCGCGACATCGTCGTCTCTCAAGAATGACGTTTCGCTGTTCAACTTGAAACGGATGTTGAACGGCTGTTCAACTTGATCGAGACGCTCGTAAAATCGCCGCCGATGTCCATCAATCCGACGAGTTCCGTGTCAAGACCGATGGACTCGCCTTGGCTGTCTGTCGCATTTTCCGCGAGCGTACATTAGCCGGCACTGTTAATTGATTATAATCGGGAGGATTATAAACGAGAGTCGTCGCGAGTAATGTACGGTAATAAAATCCAGATAGAGAAGAGCGTTCTGTATATATATGTATATCGGTTCTTCTTTAAGATTGCTTATTCGTGAGATTTATTTGAGACTCGTCTCCACAAAACAGTCACAAGGATTGTAATTAATAAAATGTTTCCATGTTAAAGTATCTACATAGGAAAATGTTGAGAATATTAATCTCTTTCTCGTATGATGAATAAAAATTTATATATTAATTATTTTTTTTTACGAAGGAATAAAAAAGTAATATTCAAAATTTTTATTTGAAATTTTTATCTCCTTTTTCTAAACAATATTTTCAAAGAGTTGACTCGTTTTTTTCCTTTTAAATAATTACTCAGAATTTTGCATAAGAGAATGATTGTTTCGGCTCTCTGCTGAAATATATTTGCAGATAGTTGTTGAGGAATTATCTCATTCAAGAGAATCACAATTCTCGATATACAAAAGCGTCTTCAATGAGACATTCAGTTTCTTTTCCAGATAGAAAGCAAATCCTTCAACTCGCTCTTTCTCCCAACAATTAATTCGACTCCTCTCAGGACATGTTTGTCTTCAATCTCAAAGTACACGATACTATTCGTTAGCAATCACTCCAAGGATATCCTCAAACACTTCGACAAATTCTTCTTCTCTCCTTCAATCTAAGTATCCTTTATCTTGGAAAACAGCACTCGTCCTATTTCCAAAAAAAAAGTAAATAAGAAAATAAAATAAAATTTTTTCACACTAAATTTGTCTCGTCTCTCCCGAAAAAATACTCGTTCGCAGTGTTCGATTTACAGGAAAGAACTTTCGGCTGGCGGGGCCGAAAACGACACCCCGGGTGACACGTGCGACGACTCGCGCATCCACGTCACGTGCGAGCGACTGACAAGACACGGCGCGCGCTGAATCGAGGCACACGCGACTCCGACACGCGCGGCTTCCACGGACTTTCGAATGGTCGACGGCTGTGCCGGCTGTTTGCTGCTACAAGAGAGCACGTCGCATGGAGCTACGTCGAGATGTATGTACGTCAGTACTGGCACTGCTCCGGTTGCTGCTCCGGCCCCAGAGTCTGGCCCCCGCGCGCGGGCCCCGCGTTCTGGAGGAGGAGGTTCCTCTTGATCCTCCGCGAGGTGGGAGACGACGAGAGTCTAAAAAATCTCGCGCGCGTCGGTTCTTATCCCTCCTTCATCGTTTGCGAATCTCTCGAGAGAGGAGAGAGAGAGAGAGACAGAGAGATGGAATCCGCGGGAGGGAAAGAAGAGAGAATTTTGCCACTTTCGTTCTATGGTGCTTGGACTCGCGTAGATCGTCTCTATGTTTCCTGCAGGGAATGGTAACGCGACGTATAATTTTTATTATAATTAATACTATCTTGATATTTTGTATGGAAAAGTAGAATTTATACTGTTAACACACAGAAGTATAATATGTGAAAAAAAACAATTCGATTATATGGCTAAATTGATAAGCTGTTTTTATTTTATATTATGTAATTGCGTTGGCTGAGTTTTACGGAATACATATAAAGTTGAAGAAGGATATTGATTCGTTTCTTAAATATTTCCTTAAATTCTTTTTCAGTCTTGATTTAATGCTCTAAATATTTACACAAGAAATTTATTCTAGTCAAAAACCTACAAATATATTGATACAACGATCAAAGTATTGATAGAAACTCGATTTTCTCTTTTTTGTCCATGATAATAATATTATTAGAATATATCAGAATTGAAACACGAATATCCACTAGAAGAAAGCATACTATAGCATTAAGATTGAATGCTATGAGATTAAAATAAGAGAATAGGATGTGTGTGAATGGAGATTAATTCATTAATAAAATTTTAAATAAAATAAAGATTGGCTTATTTTGTCTTAGAAAAATTTAAATAACGATATTCAAATACCAGTACAAATCTTCAAGCACTAATGTTTATGCGATACATAATACTATATCACATTCTCGATAATTTTAAAGTACACTATCTAGAGAAGAAACTAGAGTTTTTCGATCATTGTTCATAAGCAAATAATCAATTTTTGACTGAAAGAGGATCTAAAAATCGAAATTAATCAAAACTATTTTTACTATTTACATAGAGAGCATATTTTACAATTATTGAGAGTATGCTATAAATATCGCAGAAGGCTTGAAAGCTCGTACTGGTCTGAATATTCTTTCTGTGTCTCTCACTCAACTTCTTATAAATTTTATTTCTACAAGCATGACACATTCTCTTTTGGCGCCAATCATACGCAAGATTCTGTATTCTTGTAATAAAGAAGTTCAGCAGAGATATAGTCATTTCGAGAATATACTTAAATTATTCACGTCACAAATTTGTGCCCAAATAATCTTAATTAATTTTAATTAATCTTAAATTACAGTTTAAGCTCATATGATTTGTTACATTACATTGGTCGGATTTGTAATTAATAGCTGTTTCTCTCGTCTCGAATAAACACGAAACTCTAAGAACAACTTTAGGACAAATGAGAAAAATACATCACAAACTCACATTCGTGGATTGCATCCTTAAATTCCAATAACTGGAATTAAAACTGTTCACTATTTTCCCAACTGTTCCCAAATCATATCGGCAGCGTTTCTTCACAAAGAACTAGCATTCTCTTTCTCAAAGATAGTAAACTGTTTAGGCGGAAAGAATTTGTCACTTCTTTTTCGAGCCGAACCCGGAGAATCCCATGATTGTAGCCATTTCATCGGAGGGTCCTGCATCATCATCCGCCATTTCCTCAATCTTCCTCTTTTTGTCTTTCCGCTTCTCCTTTCTGTATTCTTTGATCTTCTCTTCCTGTGGATAATAGAAATAATCTTATTAACAAATTACACAGTAAATAAGATAATCGTCCCAAACACGTTTTGATTTCGAGCGTAAAAACAAACCTCTTCCTTCAATTCTTTCACTCTCTGCTCCAAATCATAATCTTTCTTTTTCTCCTCAAGTTTCTTCTTGTTTTGTGCAAACCTCGCTTTAACCTGATCCAATGTGGATCGCTCTATCTTCATGGACATGCCCAGATTACGTTGATCTGTAGAAATTAAAAGTTATAATTGAAATTAAATTCTAAAATTTAATTCTATATCATTGGTTTATAAATATTTAAACTTACGTTTTGTTCCATTAATGTGATCCAAAAAATTAATGGAATCTTTGACAACACAATCGCAGACATTGCAATAATATCTATGGACAGAAGCACAATATTGTTATAACTAGTAATGTATCAATAATTGAGGATTGCTTTAAAAAAGAATGATATTCTTTTTATAAAGAATAGTTTTGCATATTATTTCTTTATTTGAGTTGCTTTGACTTATTATATTGCATAATTAGATTTTTGTAAGATATTCAAGAATGGAATTATACCCTCCAGTTTGTGACGATGGTGTATTTTTATTAATGACAACACTTTTTCCTAATTTTGATTCGAGATCGACTTTGTAATCTCTCTGTTTTAGCAATTCTCTTTTAACTGCTGGTTGTTTGGGAAGCCCCAATTCTTCCTCCGCGATCTCATCTTGAAGTCTTTGAAGCGCAATCCTTTCATACTCCTCTCGATTCCATTTTCTCCGGTGATCATCAGGTCGCTATAAAAAAAATACATTTTATTAAAGAAGTATGTATTTCTCCCGATAGTATAATTATTTAGATTATTATATGCATTTCACGAGGTACGTTTGCAATATCTAACAAAAGAACTCTTCAAAACTCGGGATCATAAAATTTAATTAAATGTCAATAACAAACTATAAAAATTAAGAAATTAAGACTTGTAACTATAAATGGATTAAGTATTAAACGATTAATATTTAACATTATTTATTATTATCCAAACATATTTTAAAAATGTATATAATCACCATAGACATGATCGCAATATCTTTCTTTCCACAATCATAAAATATTTGTGTAAAATGGGTAGATATTACGTCTCTCTCTCTCCCTCTGTTTTCTATTCACACTGCTGTTGTATTTTATAACCATTGACTATTAACGTACCTAGATGTGCGACAGTTTTTGTATCTTACTAGTGACATTTGGTGGGAAACTTTCCATTTGACCACATTTGCAAATAGCCATAGTTAGTTCTATCGATCGATATTTAGGGTAAGCAGCAACGATTGACCAATCAGAGAATCTTATTTTGAATTGGCCAATTAGCGACGTGTGAGCATCAATTGAATCTCAGTCCATCTGGTGTACAAAATAGATAGATAACGTAGACTCTCGCAATCACATAATCTATGCAATTATTAATAGATAAATAATTATTTAAAATTATTTTTTATATTTTTATATTATTGCGCAATATATAATTAAATATATAACTCATGTCCACGCAAAGTAGTGATATATTTTTAAGGCTCTTCTCATGGCATGTCCGAACAGAACAATCTTGAAATAGATTGTACACAATTGGTTCATTCTTTTAAATCCAATGAATGAGGTTAGATAACCATTCAATATAGATACATTATTGTCATTTTTATTCAGTTATCTGTCTGATTTATTATATATATATATATATATATATATATAAATATGAAATGAATGACATGTAATCGGTCATAATAAAAACACGATGAAATTTATATCGTTGTATTTCATAATTTGAATTTAATTAGGTGTAAATAGAAAATAACGAGGACACAAGGTCAATCGAGGCCAATCGAAAATGATGTCGAAAGGAAAATAACTAGGCATTGGGAAGCACGAATATTCAACGTGTCAGTTCAACGTGTACAAAAATTTCACAAATGGTGCGCATCTTATTAGTGAATCTTATGTTATAATTAATCCGTTTATTATTTTATCTGACGCTTCATTCCTTCGCTAGATCTTCACATGTGAGCATTATTTAATTTCTTTAACTAAATTTTGTTTGTCAAATATCGTTTGGCTGACTGTCAAAACACAGTGGTCAATGTAAAATTAAACACGGTACAATTGAAAAATAATTTTTGTCTTTCAATAATTTCTATTTGAATTATTTTCTAATGTGTATGACGTCTTGAAGATGACATCCTGTATGCGATCCTTGTGAATTGGGAAATACTATTTGTTATCGCATTGCTGTACTTTTAGATACTTTTGTGAATGATATATTATTCTTTTATTACATTTATTTATATTCTTAACAATTAGTTTTGTCCCATGAAAATAAACAGTTGAAATAATATTTTATATACAGATATAAATGATTTTTTCTTGCTTTTGTTTCAGGCAGAATTGATTATTTATGATTTGAAGATACTCAAATACTTCTTTTGAAAAACTTACGTTTATTTTTTGTACTTGTGGTAAAAATGTAGTTTGTGGAAAAATATCTATAAGTTATTTCACAAAAGTTAAAACAAATCTATCAGCAACATGAATAAGACTTCGCAAAGTGAGTATATTATTAATATATATGTATAGAAATTATAGACAACTCTGATATAAATGAGAACATTTTATGTTACAGATACTGTACAAATATTGAAGTATGTGAGCTTAATTACTCTCACGCTTCAAAATGCTATGGTTGGCCTCAGCATGCGATATTCGCGCACTAGAGCAGGAGATATGTTTCTATCTTCCACTGGTAAATACTAATAATAAAATCAGTCTTATAAAATATCATTTTCTGTAAGATAAAAAATTCTTATTGTATTTGCAATAATATTGTCTCTATTTTTTTTTTTAGCTGTTGTGATGGCAGAAGTAGTCAAATTGTTTACCTGTCTGGTATTGGTATACATCGAAGAAGGAAGCTTTGAGAAATTTTACAAAGCATTACATATGACAATCGTGAAACAGCCTATTGACACCTTGAAAGTCTGCGTGCCATCTCTTTTGTACATCATACAAAACAACTTACTTTATGTATCTGCATCTAATCTGGACGCAGCTACGTATCAGGTAAGGTGTATGGCCAAACTAAAACATTTCTATTAAAGAAGCAATTTTATTATATTAATACGATATTTAAGACGAGTAATATATACTTTATAGGTTACATATCAATTAAAAATTTTGACAACAGCCTTCTTTGCAATGACGATATTACGTAGATCTCTACGCACCACTCAGTGGAGTGCTCTAGTGCTTTTAGTCATTGGAGTGGTTCTCGTACAACTGGCTCAAAGCGTGAAAGCGCCCTTACCTTCGGGTATCGAACAAAATCATTGGCTAGGTTTTTCTGCTGCTCTGAGCGCGTGCGTTCTGTCCGGCTTCGCGGGGATCTACTTCGAGAAAATTCTCAAAGGCTCCGACATCTCTGTGTGGATGCGGAACGTGCAGTTGAGCGTACTGTCCATACCGTTCGGCTTGGGCACGTGTTTTCTGCAGGACGGTAACGTCATATACAAACAGGGCTTCTTTTTTGGTTACGATCTGTTTATCTCTTACCTGGTGATCTTGCAAGCAGGCGGTGGATTGATTGTAGCCATGGTGGTTAAGTATGCCGACAACATATTGAAAGGCTTCGCCACGTCTTTAGCCATCATCATCTCTTGCATAGCTTCCATTTATCTATTCAACTTCCATCTATCATTTCAATTCACTCTAGGTGCGTTCCTCGTAATATGCTCAATTTTCCTTTATGGTCATCAACCGAAAACTGTGTCCTCCGATAAGCATACATCTGCCGAAAAAGTCTGACAGTAGTGAAAATACGAGGATATTCTCGATATAACATTAATAGTCGATTTTACAAGTTTTCACAAGATTCTCATTAATTAACATTAACTTGGTGATATGTAGTTTTAATGATTTATCAAAGATAGAACCAATTTAAAAGGAGAACAAATATAAGGATTAGCATTGATCGATTTGAATAAAAAACAATGACAAAAGATATTTAAAAAGATTTGACAGATGTTATTTGCATCAAGAAAAATCAGTGTATAACATTAGTAATATCTTCTATCGTAAGATGCAATGACAGAATTATTACATTGATTTATTATATATGAAGGAATCACAAGTGCAATCATGTTTTTATATTTGATTCCAATGTTTATCTCTCTTGTGATAGTCGGAATAAAGATTTTACACAATGATGAATAACATATACAGAGAAATTAAAGTGAGATTATATGTATATATATACACATTGTAATAAGTTCATCGGATTATTGTAGATACAAAATGTTGCACTATTAACTATTCACTCACGATGACTATGATTTTATTTTTATATAGTAATAGCTTCGAACACATTCGCATACATTGGATTAGAGTTATTAATGGATCAGTAAGTTATATTTGCACTATGTACTTAAGTAGATTTTAATAAATGCGGTTTTTATCAAAATTTTCGTTTCATATCGTTTCTTTAAAATTAAAAGCTTGCAACTTTTAGAATGCAATATGACAATACTAAGCAAAAATTTAAAACACAACACTTTATTCAACCGGATAATTATGAAGTAAACAAGAATGTATTTTTGGAATGCATTGCTCTAATGAAACATGTGAGGTATCTACCTAAGTATATTTAAAATAAAATGAAATCATAAGATTTTGCGTTAAATTTAAGATGTAATTATGTGCATACTTTTTTTTTATTCACACTGGAAATTCTATAATTGAAATTTTAATTTTGACACATATTTAATTTGTAAATCTATTTATATTAACGCGATAAATAACTATATAGATATTTTTCATTTTTATTTACATAAATTAGTTATCTCAATAGAATTATAATTGAGAATTATAAAATTATAGAATTGTGATTGAGATATTTATAGAATTAAAATATATAATTGAGATAATTATAGAATTATAATTGAGTGTAATCCAATTATAGTTTTATATCCGTTTCACGAGTCGTATCGCGGCCATCAAAAAATCGCGCCATATCACGTGCGTGCTCGTAAAGTTGATTTTATGCCACTGACAGTTGGCGAACCTGACGCCGAACATACGTTGTACGTTACGAGGCGTTTGTGCGAGAGTGAGACGCGAAACTTTTCATCTCCGTGTATCCGCATAAATACGTACGACGATTATGAGCGAATCTCAGTCGAAGAAAGCGAAGACCATGAATTCGTTGAGTCAATTGAAGGACCTAACTACAGTGGTCGCCGACACCGGCGATTTTCACGGTAAGATCACGTCGAAATTCGAATTCGTTCAGAGGTTAAGGTAGGTTCGACGACGGTTACGAGCCAGAGGGACGAAGGGAGGAGAGATATAATTTTGCAACGTTTGCACTTTTTATTTTCCCGAACGTGTCTCACGTGATGATTCTTCGTATCGCGAATAATTATGAAATTTATTTCGTGATCAAAGTTACTTCAATAAAGGAGATATGTCGAAATCTGTTTACTTGCGTACATAATTCCGTTATCGTCGATGCGATATCTACGGTGGACAAAAAGTCATTAAAAATCGTGAACGGATAATGTGTATTGGATGATTACGGTTTTTAATTAAAGAAATACACCAAATTTTCTTCTCGAAATTGATCAATTCAAATTTAATTTTATGACTGTAAACGAGATTCGTTACACAAGTAAATTAAACGGCACGTTTGCCTAACGGAATATTAAAAAAAGAAACTCTTACATAGCGCGAATATACGTTTATCGATAATCGTCACAAAGTATCGATATATATTTATTGTATATTTATTTTATTATTATATATTTGCATAATATTGACAACATAATCCGTCGAAATTTTCTGCTTTCTCTAACTCAGAAATTAATTACCTTGACAGCACTGTATCACGTTAATTCGTAATCAAGATGCGCGCGATTTTAACGGCATACTTTTTCTTCACATCATGATTTTGTGAAAAAAATAATGTATTAATAATGCGCGCGTACACCGATGACCTTGTCTGAAAGCTGAGAAACTTCTTTTCTTATGACTGTGACAAGTTTATAATGAATAATACATGCTGCATTATATTGACGATAATTTAGTATTCATTTAATTCACCTGCACGCGTGAGCTTATTTTATTTCATGTTTCCGTGAATTCAACATTGTCATTGAGACTTCACGTAGATCTATATGAGGGGTCATGGTCAAAAAATCGAACGATGTCTCATAGATTTATCTGTACACTGATAAAACGCGTATCAGTGCACATACGAAATACCATGACCCTTGAACAGTGACCTCTAAAAATACATTCATCATTCTTATCCTTGATAGAAATCGAATGGAAATATTTGAATAAGTTATTTAAATAAATAAATGATAACGAATATGAATAGAGATGGATAATAATTAAAGAATAATGAAGAGAGAAAAAGTAATTATAAATAAATAATAATACATACATAGATCAACATTAGTCACGAACAGTATTATATTATTATTCGCTGTAGCTATGGAGCAATTTAAGCCTACAGATGCAACGACAAATCCGTCGTTGATTCTCGCTGCTGCTAATCAAAAGAAGTATGCTCATTTAATCGAGAAGGCTGCTGAATGTGGCAAAAAGTCAGGATCGTAAGTATATGTATTTGTTATACTTAATTTATTTAAATTTCTTAGTTTTCTTATAATGTCATTAAAAATTATATTTAAATAGTCTTAACATTAATATATAATTTATAATATTTTAACATTACTTAACATAGAAATTTTCTTGCAGCACTTTGGCTGAGCAAGTTGAAGCAGCCCTCGATGTCACGTGTGTTCTATTTGGCAAAGAAATCTTAAATATAATCCCTGGAAGAGTTTCTACAGAAGTGGACGCCAGATTATCCTTCAATAAGGAAGCCAGCATTGAGAAGGCAAAAAGATTGATTGCTCTATATGAGGGACTTGGAGTGAGCAAGGAACGTGTCTTGATCAAACTTGCGTCAACTTGGGAAGGCATCCAAGCGGCAAAGTAAGCAAGAAACACAATCAAAAGATATGCATTTTATGTTCGATTAATGAATATATTCTAATAAGTAATAATAATTTTCCTTTTTTTTTTTAGAGAATTGGAGGAAAAATATGGGATTCATTGCAATTTGACATTATTGTTCTCCTTTGCACAAGCTGTCGCTTGTGCAGAAGCTGGAGTCACTCTCATTTCACCATTTGTTGGTAGAATTCTGGATTGGTAAATGTTTCAATCTAATCTATCATTTATAAATAAATATAAATTATATTTATATATATATTTATAAATTACATTTATAAATACATATTTATAAATTATTTATAAATTTATATTTATAAATATATATAATACATGTTTATAAATACATATAATATATAATACATATTTATAAATATATATTTATAAATTTATATTTATAAATATATATAGTACATATTTATAAATACATATATAATACATATTTATAAATATGTATTTATAAATTTATACAAATCAAGAATAAAAACCGAACTTTTTGTTTAGGTATGTGGCAAATACAGATAAGAAGACATATGACGCAGAAGAAGATCCAGGTGTTACTTCTGTAACGAAAATTTACAATTATTACAAGAAATTTGGTTACAAGACAGTTGTGATGGGTGCTTCGTTTAGAAACATTGGTAAGTATTTAAATTGTATAATCTTTTGATATACATAAACTATTATTTATAGTAACTTTCTTTTGTGTGTGTGTGTGTGTGTCGCACACAATATATATATATATATATATATATATATATATATATTTTACAGATATAAATGTAATATAAAATATAACAATAATGCTGCATTATTTTTATCTTTGCTGTTTTTTAATTTAACCATCTTCATAATTAGGTGAAATTAAAGAACTCGCAGGCTGTGATTTGCTTACTATAAGTCCCAAATTATTAGAGGAATTAGAGGAGAGCAACGAGCCTGTTCGCAAAGTTCTGAATGTGGAATCGGCGAAAAAAAGCGATCTTCAAAAGATCAGCTTAGATGAGGCCGAATTTAGATGGCTCCTAAACGAGGATCAAATGGCAACCGACAAATTGTGCGAAGGCATTCGCAAATTTGCCACTGACGTACGCAAACTCGAGAAACTGCTGCAAGAAACGATTCAGGGTTAAAACGAATGACAGAAGATGATTCTTTTAAGTGTGTACAACAATGTAATGATTTACAAGGGCATAATCGAATGTACAAATACATTTCTATTCTTTATATTTGTAATTCTTTATAATAATTAGTTTAAACAGTTGAGTACAAGAAGTGGATAAAAGGAATAAGGTGAAATAAATAAGATATATGATAAATATTTTTGGAAATATATATATAAGGAAATATATATATATATATAAAGAAATATATATATATATATTAATATATAAGGTTAAATATATATGTAAACTTTTAAAAATATATATTTGTGATAATTCCTAACTATTTATAATCTGTTATTCTTCTCTACACGTTTATTCTATAATTATTATACTCGTCTAATATTTTTATCGGTTATAATTTAAACTGTATTAGCATGTATCATGATTCCTATATTATATAATTAACATGTATATAATTTGCAGATAATTTTACAATTATTTAATTGCAGGTAATTTTATTTAAAACACGCGCGACAAAATTATTATTTTTTCGACATTATATTCTCGCAGCAACACTATGCGCATGCGCGACCGCCATGTTTGTTTTGGTGCGTCGATTTAGAATCGCAGTGTCGAAGTCTGCGCAAATTACTCGCATTTTTGTTCGCCAAAAGCGAATCGCGCTTGCAAATAATTGTTGGAAATGTCGATTGATTGTTATAACACGTTAATCAGTAATTAATTAATAGTCATGGTGTCCTCTTTTCGTTGTTAGGACAAGTGTACTTGATGTGGCTCGATGGAGTTAACCTTGCGCGGTTTCGACGAGTTGGCGCCAACGGCGGAGTTTGAAAAGGCGACGTCGAGACAGCTTCTGTGAGTGAAATCATTTATCTTTTCTCTGAGAATTGCGAAACCGATATAATTTCGATGAGAAAAGCGTAATAAGCAGAAAAGTCATCGTTATTTTTATTTGGTTAAGTTAGGTTTGGTATCATATAAAGCTCGATATACATATAAGAATAATAGAAATATTTCTGCATAAAAATGTCTACTACAATATTTGTAGAACGCAATGTTGAATGCGTTGTAATTATATCGATTTTTCAATCTCTGATTCAACATTACATGCATATATGACGTGCATGATCTTTGCACACGAGCAATTGTTGTTTATTTATCTGCTGCGATGATTTAGTATTACTTTGTATACGTATACGTGTATACATGCAACCATCAAAGCTCTTTCTTTGAATTTTACTTTGTTACACACATACAGATGTTATCTCATAAATCATACCCATTATGTCTAGAATACTATTTTGAAAACTAAACATTTATATCTTTTTATGAATTGATTTTATATACAAATAATTTTATTTTTTATACGCGGTATATCTCTTTTTTACGTATCTAAAAAAATAAATTACTTTTTAATCAACTCTTATAAAAAATATATATAAATCTTTATTAGAATGAACGCGCGTGCTATCCGATATTTAGGAATTAATATCTTTTTGATACATCTTTTTTCTTATTGAAAATTTAATGTTACGTGTCTTCTTAATTTGCAAGGTCGAATATTTTAACAATCAAGCGCTTAATTAAAATTCTAATGTCATTGAAACGCGCGCGTTAGAAAGAAACAAATTTTCTTATATATTTAAATAATGATTTTATGTAACATGCATATTTTTATCATCGTCAATAAGAATATTTCCTTTGAAAAAAATTGTTTTTAAAATATTTAAAAAATTTCTACGTAAAGATATTTTTTTATATTATCTATAAACTTGTGTAATGTGTCATCGCGATCATCGTTAATATTCTGAAACTCTCATCGAAAGAATTTTTTGTTACGTTTTACGAGCGATCCTCGATATACAGTACCGTTGTAAAAGCGAGGATTAGCGTTGTAGAAGCTAACTAACTTGTATCTGCTCCGCCGTCGTTTTCAAGTTTTACGATTATGACTGTCTTCCATGTTGCCACATGGCTCACCGGTAGTTCCGGTCGAGGAATTACTCGCTGTATAGTTCGGCACCCTGCTTCTTCTTTCTTCCACCGTCTTACTTCCTCTTGAGAGAGATATCTCAACCCTTCTGGTAAATGCTGAAAATAGCGTCTACGATCCTCCGTGTATCCTCGTACAAACTTGCAATAGATTCTCTATTCCATTCCTCTAGGAATTAGAAAACTGAATTAATAATTTATAAACAGGATTGAGAAATAATTATAAACGATACATGAAAATAATAATAATAAAAAAAATTATTGTATAATAATATTATAATTATCAATTAAAAATAATAAGAACTCTAGTGAATATATAAAAATGATTTCTTCTCATCGCAATCGATTTTTGTATATTCACTAGAGTTTTTATTATTTTTAATTGATAATTATATTATTATACAATATTTTTATTTTGCCTTATTATTTTCATGTATCGTTTATAATTATTTTTTAATCCTGTTTGTAAATTATTAATTTAGTTTTATAAAAATATATTTTTAATATAATATTCCGATAATTTTTCGGATTTGCACAGCAAACTTTTTATCTATTTTCAACTCTTAGCAGATAACTTTAAACGCAAGTTTAAAATAAATATCTTTTTTTTGCTAAAACATGAAAATATTTTTAGTTTTAAAAGAAATTTAATTTAAAATATAAAAATAAATTTTAAATTTATAGCATTTAAAAGTAAAAAAATTTTAATAACTAATAAAAATATAATTTATATATATTATTTTTTTATCTATGTATTATACCGCATATTTTGCAGAAATGCTTTGTTTAAAAACGCTTTACATTTATTAAAAATTTGGTATGATTTTTGCTACATGCAACACAAAGTTCTTATACATTAATTCTATCTCCTTATATTGAATTCTCTTTTTAAAAAGAGAATTTTTTGTTTTAACATTATGTTTAGCACAGTATTATTTACATTTAAAGCACAATTAAGTGCTTTAAATGTAAATAATACTTTTATTACAATCTCTTTAATTACAATTTTCCATTATGATATTTATTATTAGAGATATTTCTCTAAATTTCGAAATATTAAATTCTCAATTAGAGATAAAAATATCTCTACGATCTAAATGATAAATATCACAGTAGGTGATTATAATAGAATAGATGATTATCTCTTTACTATCTACATATGTATATCTACTCGCGTATTATTATCATAATTTAATTAAAATAATAAATTAAAGTAATGAACAACAGAAAATTTAGATATGATTTTTGGGATGCAAGGATGATAAACCAACAACAGCCAATTTCGAAATACAAATAAACGTCAGTATTTTATTTCTTTATATCTTAATAGCACTATAATTTTGTTTGTCGCTCCGTCGAAATCCTCATAATTGGGTATACTAAGAGATCACTCCTTGCTCGCAATTTTCGATGATCTGGCTTTTGTCACGATGCTACCTACATTTTTCGCGATACGCTGCGCGATTGACGCCCGAGCCTCGGCGATGGTATCCAGGATACCCGGCGTCCTAAACGCGGCGCGAATATCGGCGGTAACATATGATCGTCCTCGTCGATCTCATTCCTGTCTGTCGCATCGCCGTAAGAGAATAATTCCTCTTCCGATCCTCGTCCCAAGCGCGGTGTAAATTGCGTCGGTTGTCTCTTTTCATTAGCTAGAATTTAATCTTGATAGTCATAAGTGTGAGGAAAAAAGATTGAAAAGTGACATAGAATGACATAGAATTTTGAATTCTGTAGATTGACGGATTATTATAATTCGACAAAACGTCGAAAATAAAGAAATCATACAGAAAGTATTAAAAAATAAATTATTTAATTTTTGTGAACAAAATCCCATAGAATTTCAGAACTAAAAATTCAAAGTAGAATTTACAGGAAAAAAAAATTAGTCAAAAATAAGTCATTACGTACAAGAAAATTTTGACGAAAATTTTAGAATTTAATTTTATGCAACCTTAAAATTTTGTTCGCAAAATTATGGATTGAATGAATCCAACTACAATATATTATTTTTATTTTCTATTACAAAATAGGAGAATTTTTGAAATCTCAGAGATCAAAACAATGCGCAGATTCGATTGTCAATAACGATTACAAAGCAATGAATTAGTTTAGCGAGAATTTAGTCGGTCCCATTTTTTCAACGAAATTCCATAGATTTCAGAATTAAAAATTCAAAGTATAATTAACAGGAAAAAAAATTCAGTCGGTCCCGTTTTTGAGAAAGAAAGAATACTCACCCGGAATCGTGATGACGGCCCAGCGCATCCCAGGTTGGTCCAGAGTATTCGCTAGCATTTCGATCTCGGGATTAATCTGCTGCTTTTCGTCGGATCTGCGTCGTTTTCCCAATCGTGGACCGAACCACATGCCGCTCGTGATTTCCTGCGCGGTGGTGCGCTTGATGCACTTTCCCTCGATGCACGAGCCAAAGTCGTTGCTCGGCGATCTGCCGTCGTTCGATCCGCCGTTCGGCATCTCCCTCAATTCTGCGAGCGCACGATCAACAAGACAGTCGAGAGATCGCAATCGCGTGCGCAATCACTTTAATTAACGCAAGGGGATCGGTATTACCGTATTCGCCGGAAGCGCGAAACGCCAAGCAGAGCAGCAACGCCAGGGCGCAGACGAGGTTTCCGGTGACGATCATCTCGGGTCGATCGGCGTTTCCACGAGATTACCTGGCCGAGTAATGTCGGAACGACCGATGATCCGTCGGGTTTTATAGGGATGGCAGAGACGATAGCTACGTCGGCGTTGTTTTTCCATCTCATTGTCCCTCGCTTCTTTTTCGCACCCCCGAGACCAATCACGATCGCCGGCGAGAAGCGATTCGTCTCCATTTGAAGCGGGACTTACTGTCCTACATACGCAATGAAGTTCTTCCTGGATGTAGAACACGCGACGCGAGTCCTGGAATAACGCGCCTACGCTCACACGGGGTGATTTCTCTGTCTTGGTCTTCGGTGGAAAATTACTGGCGATTTTCATTAATTTCTTTCATTGAATGGAGATATGGTATCGAAAATAGAAACTTCTTTGCACGAAAATAGAAACGGGTTTTATTCTATCTCATAGATAAATTTAATTATTGCACAAAATAATTGTAATTTTCTAAATTTGCGTGTCTCGATACATGGAACGACTTTTTTAAAAATATTCTGTTAATAAAGGAAGAAAAGAGCTAGATTAATTTTTTTATTTTATTAATTATATGAATATATTTATGTAATATCTATTTTTTATTTAATTAAATTATATAAAAACTTTTAATGATATCATAGCTTTTAACGAAGATAGCTGCCAATAGTTTACGTGCAATATTATATTGCATTATTGCAAAAGTTTGAGAACTTTAGAAATTATTGTTTACAATATAAATTATCGCATACACTTTTTGTGTATGCGATAAAAACACAAAAGCATAATTGCATAAATTGCATAAAAACTTTAGTGGCCACATATGTATTATCTTCTTTTATCAAAATAATTTTGTTCGAAGGTAAAATTAGAAATCCATAAGCTTACGCAATAATTGAAATACTCGCACATTTATTTCGGAGATTTACGACAACGAATCGATTGTAAGCACCATACTTTTTTTTTTTTTTTAAACAAATCCTATTTTTCTCGCGCGTATTTTTTATACCCCACGCTGCGTAACAAATGATTGCGGCCGCCTGGCGCTCCGATTGAACGAACGATTAGTCTTGGATTTAACTTGTCGATCGCCGGCTTAATTCAGGGATCAATGAGTTCACATTCTTCGCACTCTCTCCCTCGTATAAAAGCACTGGATTGACCGAGCGAAGTCGGCATTACTGTACGATCGCGTCGTGCCTTCGGAAAGGGAATATTAAAATCCGCGCAAGTCCGCAGATACCTTATTCAAGATATTCATCAATATTATTAACTTTAATGAATTATTTATACAGTTTATAAAAAAAAAAAAAAACGCGCGCGAGGAAAGAAGTAAAACTCGAGAAGCTTGACTTTATTATGTGTTATCTTATGTATACGAATTAACCGCTTTAATTCCTTATAATTCAAATGTGTTCTTAATTGCTTTCATCACTGTATTTTTCAAATTTTTATTAGTACGATTATTACTATCAATAGCATTCTTTATTTTTTTCATGCTAGTTAATTATTATACGTATAGTTAGATAATAGTTAGAAAATGTGTAAATTTTATATTATTAAAATAATTTTAATTGAAGTAAATTGAAGTAAAAAAAGAATTTATCTAATTTATAAATTATTAAATAATATAATTTATTAATTTACGCGAGATTATCAAAGCTAAACAGACATTTATAATTAATATAAAATGTTTCTTAATTTTTTTTTAGCTTATTTACATTTCCGATACTAAAATCTTTATTTATATTATGAGACTCATATAATATGAATATATTTCTCATATATTTATTATATTATATTTAATATATTTATCATAAATATTATATTTCACAATAATCACCAAGATATGACCAAACAATTTAACAATAATTACCAAGGTATATCGTATATAGTACATCGCAAAAAATAAATACCTTGTCTTCATAAGTTATCAAATAAAACGCAAATTGATCGAGGACTTAAAATCCCGCTGCTACTGTATACGTGTTTTTTTTTTTGGGACACACACATACGTATGTACAGTGAGTACATCTTATTCTAAGCGTGCAATTAGGGGGCGACTTCACACATGGACGTCGTGGTTTTTCAGTGAGATCTAAGTGGCGCAAGTCGCGCATTCGTTCTATACGCGCGGACTACGTGCGTTCCGTTACTTTCGATACTTGTCAAAGCAAACAAACGTCCGCTTCATACTTTTTTATCGCGATGCGTATTTGGTAGACACACGATGTAAGAGCACTTGCATCTGCCGAACCGAATACGCGCCACGGAAATCTTCCCACGTGACGACATTTTTCGATTCCTTCTCTCGGTTCCTTCATTCGTATCGCAAGACTCATCCGCGGTTTGGGCAACGATAATTAAACCTAACCAATTGATTAGCATTATCCAGTGAATAAATATACAGTTATAGTGATATGACTCGATGTGATATATCGGTGATTTTTTAAAAATATATTTTTTATATTAATTTTTTAATTATATTAAATTGAGATTTAATTGAGAAATGGTGAAAAACAAGCCGAAATAAATGAGATTGCCGGAGTTATTACTATTGGGATCTATTGGGAAATATTAATTGTCAATTGTTTTCATAAAATAAGATTTTGAACAGATGGATGATCATGAGGTACGATAAGTTGATTTGACCGAAACGTACGCAAAAGTGAGATAAATCTTCACATGACATATCGCCAGGGGTGCTTCGCATCTGGTAATCTAATTACTGCGCATTCTGTGGTGGTTTACGATGACCATTGTTTCTTATCTGTTCGTGCGAACCATTACTTTGAATTAACGATCCATCATTCGCATGCACAAACGTTTGCTTAGAATTTTCTCGATTGACAAAGATTAGTAAGGTCTTTGAACTCTTGTAAAGTTTTAGCTGAAATTTCAGAGATTTCTGTATTAATCTATTTTTCAATTGTTTTTCATTATTTCTAATATATTTGTTTAAAATTATATTTGTTTCGTAATTATTGAGTTTTTACGATTGCACGTGAACAATAACGTCACCGTCGTTTAGAGCATAATCTCGCGATTATTTTGAATATATACTTTCTTTACTTTTCTATATAAATCAATTGAAATTAATAAACTTTATACTCTCATTAAAGGCACCTATTCATTCTTCCTACGATGGACGTTAAAGACGCGATTCTATCGTACTTTTTTTTACGGGCAAAAAAAACGAAAGTAGGCACGCGCTATGTCGAATAGAGGTGCGAAAGAGAGCGGGGAAGGTGAATCGGCATCGCTTTGTAAACTCTTGCCCTGACGAAGCCCAGAACACCTCCGACGGTGCACGATATAAACACTCCCGCGGTACCGCAAGAACTTTGGCTATTCTCGGTAGCCGAGAGAGGAGAGATTGTGTTCCCTGTGCATGTGAAAACGAGTCCGACCTAAAACACCCCGTGTGACGAAAATCGCAACTTATCGTAATTAATTCGCGCGCGATTTGCCTCTCAAAATTAAATAGTTACAGAGCGTCTTCGGCGACAATCCATCTTACAGTCTCGATCTTTGGAATCGATTTTTACATCATTTATATATCAATAGTTTTGAAATTATAAATGCATGTCAAGTCGTAGTGCTTTTAGCCAACAAAACTTTTGGCCATTAAGTATTTTAATTAAGTAGCAAAATTACTTTATGTTCGCTAGATTTCAAGCAGATATACTTTGTCGATATTTTAATTCGAGATATACGGTTATATAAATATTTAGCGATAAGTTTTCGGTTTGTATGCTGCCGTGAAATCGTGCAGTAATTTAGCAGTGACACTTGCAAACAATTCCGACTGTGAAATCGAGCGTACGGAGCATTGTTTTGGAGTAAAATGCTTGACACGGAACGTCGACATTAGACAGCGAAGGGTTAACGTTTCTGGCACACCGAACACGCGAAAGAGATACTTGGAATATTTATTGCGATATATTTTCTTGTAATAGACGAGACACACACACACTCTCTCTCTCTCTTTCTTTCTCTTATAATTTTCCTTCAAATCCGCACGATTTGATTTTATTAAGATTCAGCCAATTAAAAATATTATACAACGTGAACGAAGCGCGACGAACTTTGTTTTATTCTTTCAACTTAAGCCTTCTGTCAATGCATAATTTTTCATCTTTTCATCAATGTATTGGTACTAACTACGTGTTTTCGACACATTGCACTGTGACAATTTCTTTATATTAGCAATTGCTGGGCATCGAACATTCTTTCTCGTTATATTTTAGGAGATTTCCGAATACAAAGGCCCTTTGTATTTTGTTCCGGGCGGAGAAAAGTTCCGACACATTTTTTGAACATTTAAAATTGCTTTGGGTACCCGGGTACCCGCTCATTGACAGAAGGATTAAAGCATCTATGTAAGGCGATATTAATTTTTTAGCATGAAATGTCATTTAATTTCTCATAAGAAAATCACATGCTTGAAATCTTAATAAAGATATATGTATAGTAAAATAGTATCGAAGAAAATGATATTAATTAATCATCTATATGTAACTCTCTAATATACTGTAACTTAAAATAAAATAGTATACAGTATATTATATAATATTAGTATACATATATAGTATATATATATATATAGTATATTATATAATATAGTATATATTATAAAATATAATTTTATTTCAATTCATCGACATAAGGGTTAACACGCTGTTTCAAAAATTTATTCCATAATTTATTCTCGGGAAATTCTCGAGAAGCGATATTTTTACCCAATTTTACGTCAATTAAAATAATTGTATAGTTTGATTCAATGCGTACAATGTGATCGTGATAATGCAGACCGATATACGCTGCCGTTGATCGTACGACTTCACGCTTAGAGTGTATATGTGTATCATGATTTAATAACTGGACGTAGAAAGAGTTGTAGGCTCGAATAACAAAATATGAGATCTCGTCGGCGTCGGAGGAACCGGTTGAAATGTTTACGTCGAGGCAACAGCGAGGCTAAACTATTAACATTCTCAAAGTCCCACGGACGTGCACGCTCGCGCGTAATATAGTGCCACTCGTTCCGATAAACAAACGACTCGTCAATCGCCTCGGTAATATCGATCCCGAGACTTCGCGATCACTCGCGTACAATACACAAGACCGACAATGTCGTCTTCGGTTGATCCATCGGATCGTTGTTTGGGTGCGATGGACATTGATGGACATTGATGAATCGACGCTATCGAAGACAATCGCAAATATTTAGTCTCGCGTGAATCGAAGTTCTTGGTAAAAATTATAATTATTGAATAATTATTTAAAGATTGATTGAACAGACGACCGCAAATATTCAGTCCCTTCTACAACGATTTCTGATAATGAAATGAAAACATAATTCCATTAATTAATCAATCGAGTCGATCGAATGATGATTGTAATTATTTAGCGAAAGTATTATCGCATGGGATTGGTTTCCATTGGAAAGAAAGATTTCCGTGACTAACTGATGTTTGAAAAGTTAATTTATAGGTTTTAATGTCCACAAAGAGAAATCACATAATTTTGGAATAATTTTCCTAAAAATCAAACAATTTTAGTTTTTTTTTTTTTTTTTAAATATCGTACGAAATAAGGATGAAAATAAATTTGAAGACTGACGAAAACGAGCGAGATAGATTGATTAAGTAGATTCTAAGACTATTCACCAACATACAAGGGAAGTGCACTTTTTCTTTATATATTGCCTACATGTAGAGTATCAGATACACTACATGGGATCAAGTACTGGCGCCAGGATATCCACGAAATCCGAAACCCAACCGCTCTACACAATGAGTTCTCCGTCTATAATAAGTTAGCTAAGTAAAAGGAAAAGATAGAGAAAGAGAATTTCTCACGGTTTTCTCTTTCGAGATAAATTATATAAATATATATGTAAATTAGAGAAATATGCGAAATGATATATAAAAATGCTGCTCTAAGAATAATTTTAATTAAACTGAAAAGATTAACGGATGTAACTTGTGTAACGGATATATTACAAATATTAATATCGCGAATAATAAAATACTCAATTTTCTCGTAAGATATAATACGACACGAAGAATATAAAAATATGAAAAATATTTCTCTGGCATTTATATTAGTCTGAATTTCTCTTTTTTCAATATAATATAAAAAAGTATAATTTATATAAAAAAATATAATGACACAGTATATAAAATAGAAAAATATTGCGTAGAAAGTGATTATATTTGTATTATTAACATGCCATTCATTTTAATTGGTAATTTTTATTAAACGTAATTTTTTATCTCAATGTGCAATTAAGCAAAGAATTAATAAGGTTGTTTTTTGGGCGTAAAAATTCGAAATGAGAAAAATGTAGATTCTTGAAATAATTTGTAAAAAGGATTAAAAAAATAACCGCGCTTTATTATAATACATTGTTTATTGCTAGCGACACTTTATACATTTTTATAATGATACTTTATACAAAACTTTACAGAGATTCTTAAATCTAATCAACGACGCGCATTTTCGCACCAAAATTATGATCTTATTGATTACAACTCAATCACGTTTGGGGCTTATTATTCGTCAATAAAATAATATTCTTTGGTTCAAAGTTTATAGACATTGATTGCTACAGAAGGAACAAAATTCTATGTACAGACACGATAATTATGAACGCGCTATATACAAACGATTCTATTCATTTTTTAGCCAATAATCATACATTTCGCTAAGTCGCAATTGCTTAACATTTTTTTTTTAATCTGAGCTTTTATAAATGAATGCTTCATTTATAAAACATTATTTCATTCAAGATGCTATGATATCCCCATAATTCCGAATTTCTCGTAGATATTCCGAGAAATGTCTCAAGATGTCTGAAAGACGCGTCGGTCGTTAAATCGCGACTCATATTTTTTTTCGACGGTAAAAAGCGTCAGGCGTAAAAAGTAACGCTCGTTTCGAACGATATTTCGCGAATATCGCGGATATGTTTTGACAGGAGTGTCTTCGGTGTATTTTATTGCATCTGGCTGGTCGGTGATTCTTGCTTCAGTTCGAGGGCCCACATGTGCTGCGGCCAACCCGTTCGTCCTTTGCTCTTCGTCGATTCTTCGTGGCCGAGATTCGGGACAGATTGCAAACACGATTCATTCTATAATAAAGAAACAAACATACTCGATGTGACCAATGTCTTTATCAAAAATTAATCTTGTCTCCGTGATTAATGTAATGTCATGTCTAAAATTTGATGCTTCCCCCCCCCCCTTCGTCTTTAATGTTAGACCCAATATTAAAATTGAGATAGAATTTCATAATTGTCAGACAAATTGTTCTAAGAAGCGAAAGACGTCGATTATCGACCATGACATCGAAAATTATGGTTAGACCTTTATTGAGGGAAGAAAATCCACGTGGGCGGTAAACGTTTGCGGAAAATTAAGAAAACCACAAAATATAGGTTTGAGGAAAACAAATTGTTTCCGAAGTTCAGAATTAGAAAAGAACGATCGGGAGTGGAAAATCAATGGACATCACTTTAGAAGTTCCTTTGTGTGTTTCCTTTTATGCTTTCTACCAAAACTTCCGAAGGCAATGATCTTTCGATGGAAATTCGGAAGTCCATTGTCAATAAAACTAGACAATTGTTTCGTTCTCCATGCAATTGATTTAAAATTAAAATTAAATATATTAAATAATTAAAATTTTAAAGACAAATTGCAATTTTTAATTGCAGCATTTTTCTGATTTAATCAGATTTTTTTTCTTCTATTACATTATATTAACTTTTCATCAAGTCTATATAAATACCAACAAAATTATCTCTTTATGATCTTTGCTTTCGTCAGACTTTAATAATGACCGTGTGAGAATTCGATGTGGTACGTTTTTAACAAATCCCGAAGCACGTTGATGGCTTTAAGGTCGAGTTCTCAGGCCGACATACGTTAGCCAATTAAAGAGGCGAATGTTTACGTTAAGGCGACGCTCACAAAAGAGTTCTGAAAGATTTAGGAAAGTCCGTCCGCAGACGATAGAATAATTCATCCCTAAGAACTTTCGTTCCGCGATCCGCGCGCTGTTTCGAGTAGCTCTCGAAGTTCTTCAGGATTTTTTTCAGAAAGATCACGAAAAATCTCACGACTTTAAAAATGAAGGAGAAAAGCAGAAAGACTAGGAGAAGTAAAGTTGAATAGAAAAAAAAATATTAATGTTACTTTATTTCGAGGCATATCAGAAGAACTAATATTAACACAGGGTGTCTACTCCTTGGAAAAACCGGGAAAATCGGGGGTTGTGAAGGATTTTTTTTACCTTGAAAAATCCGGGAATTCTCATGGAATTTTATTGAGACTCGGAGAATTTTTTCAAAAATTATGTCTTTGATAATTTTATTGACGATCTCTTTTTAGTATCAAGGGGGGTCTTATGTAAGTTTTATAGAAAATTGTTCAATTTTTTAATAATATTTAAATAAATTAGTACTCCTTAAGACGTTTATAATAAATTATTTTTTGTTTTATATTTTTATTTTATATTTTTGCATATATCTTTAGCGTTTAGATATGGTGATATATTGCAGTTTGTTATTTATTAATCGTAAAATTAATTTGTCCAAATAAATCAATATTAAATGCTAGAAAAACTGCATTCTTGGTAACTTTCTTTGTAATTATATGAATAGAAAACATTAGAAAACGCATACAGTAAAGAAACTTATTTTAAAAAGTTGCATCTACAAATTTTCTTATTTTGCCTGAAATTTTAAACGAAAATGCCTGGAAGATCAGGGAATATTTTTACGAGATTTGAGTAGACACCCTGTAACATTAATCCTTATGAGTTACAAATAAATAATAAATTTGATATTTCGGAACAGATTATTTTCTATTGTTGTTTTATATAAATTAACATCAATAGATATTACAAAACTAATTTACCGCAGACATCGTAACGCCTCACCTGATTGGGTTGATTCGCTTTATTCCTCCTGCCATTCGAGAGAATCTCCGCGCGGAAGGTCTGCGGTTCCTCTCCCTCGTCGCTCTCCAAGACCGCCATCAGGTATCCGATGTAAGACGCTGCTAGCCTCAAGGTTTTTATTTTGGACAATTTAGTATCCGCTGGGACATTGGGAATGCAATCCCTCAGGTCGGAAAAGGCGTTGTTTATGCTCTGCGTGCGACGGCGCTCTTTCTTGTTCGCGGTGTTCCGTCTTTTCGGTCTGGGAGGCGCCACGCCGCTCTCGTGAACGCCCTGATGAAGATGCTGCTGAAGGGTACCGACTACCCCGCTGACAACCTGCTGACCGATCTGGGGGTTCGCGAACTCGTGCTCGCGTCGGTGACCGGGTTGATGATGATGATGATGGTGATGGTGCAGGTGATGATGGTGGGGCGACGTTTCCTGTTGTCCTTGGGGATACGACAGAGTAGCGTAATGTTGCTGATTAGCCGTCGAGTGCACGTATTGCTGCAGCGGCGAGTAGCTCGTCTCCTGGACGCCGATCTCCTCGATCAGAGGTGGCGTCGACGCGGTGGAGCTACCTGCCCCTGAGCTGTTCCCCGAGGTGCCGGAATCTGCGCCCCCCCAATACGTTGATTGACTGTCGGCGTCGGGAACCGAGCCGAGGGGGCCTGTGCAGAAATCGCACGTCTCGTTTTTTTTTTTTTTTTTGACATCATTCGCGAAAATCGTTCGCGGCGACTATAATCAGGCTATGGATTTTTAATAGAAAATTTTCCTTCGTCAGTTTTATAATTTTCGTGATAGAGATGATAACTTTTTTGGAATCTAAAATTAATAATTTCCGGAAGCTTTTAACAAAGGGTAAGGGACTATAAGTCGTCGCGAAAATTATTCGCGACGATTATAATCAGGCTAAGGATTTTTAATAGAACATTTTCCTTCGTCAGTTTATAATTTTCGTGATAGAGATGATAATTTTTTTGGAATCTAAAATTAATAATTTCCGGATTACCCCTTTAACAAAGGGTAACGAAGCGCGAGAATGTTGAAAGAAACATGACGTTTCTTAATCTGTTTAACCTTAAAGCAATCTATTCAACCCCTTAAAGAATTGGTAAATATTTTTGAGCTACATTATTCTACGACGTCTCTTCAAGTAGTCAAGTAAGTTAGTCTCTAAAGCCTAAATTTGATTGTTTCCTTCGAGATTATTAATAAAATTCGCATTTATTAGTAAAATTAGATGCAACAAGGATATAATATCACACATGATGTTGATCGAAAAAAATAATTTGCATAAGATATTTAATGTAAAACGCACATTGCGCTTGCATTAAAAATTCTTATACAATGTATATATTCATAAAAAACCTCTCTCAAATAATTATATTTTGTCACTGGCCATTCTTCGTTTCTTCGTTAAAATCTGCGATCTCCTCTTTTTTTTCATCATTAGGCGTCCGTAACGTCGCTGCTTAATCGTCCGTCCGTACGCGAATTAATAAAGAGAATTATAAGAGAAGCGATAATAAAATCAACCTCTTGCATGCAAATTAGACAATCGAGTTTTATCTTCACGAAATTTTTCCATCCTTGATCTTATGTAGATTATTTCATTAGATGCGTGTAGAAATTAATTGCATGCATTCTAATTGCGATTTAATGCATATACAAACTATCGCGACAATATAAATACACACATATATTACAGCGGATATACAATATTCTAAATAATTTGAGAGAATAATTTTTATTTTAGAAATTCGCAAACGCAGAAAATATTCGTAACGTAAAACGCACAGACTATAATCCAAGATCTAAAGCAACGTATCGATATATCTTTTATTTAATATTTATATAGTAATATTGTAATCAGTGCGCGTCATTATCTATACATATATGTATTACATATATGTATAATGTAAATTATATTCTTTTTCATAATAGTCCTTTTAACAGAAAGGCCTTTATTCTGAGCATAGTTTGAGAACTATATTACATAATTTTACAAATAATATATATATATAGAATTCGAAGTTACGCTTAAATTTGAAGCCTATAATTTGCACTCTCGCGAACGTGTACCTACATACGTTATTCTTGAAGAAATCGTCAGAGAAAATACTTTGCTATATATTTAGATTATTCAATTTATTATTATATTTAGATGAATTTTCGTAATGATCAGTTTTGTAATGTCAATATTAAGATATATATGCGCTTACCGTAAGGAAGCTGAGTGACATAATTGTACGGCTGGTGCCATTGCGGATAGTATTCTGTCTGCGCCTCGTATCCACCAAGCATGGTGCCTGATATCACTGTGTCAGGTCTTTTCAATTCTTCACTAACTTCACAAAATGTGCGTTCACTCTGAATTTTCAATTTATAAACCTATTATTATATCTTGCTGTATTTCTCGATCACAGAAGTCTTTTCAATTTTTCAAACAAACGAAAATTGTCGCCCAATTATTATTATCTTTGATTATTATTTGCTTTTATTCTATACATTTATTCTTATATTTATTCTTTATTCTTATATTTCTCAAGTATGAAGATCCTCAATTTCCATTTAAATGTCGTCTTACCGAATGGAATTTACTGCCGGCCGATTATTATATTTTATGATATATTTTTTCACACACTGAATATATATATTTTTTATTCTCTCTCCCTGATTATTATATTTCGCAATATTTTTCTCGCGTGATTTCTTTGACTCTCACTGTGATCCCGTTCCGGAAACTTATCGATCGATATGTATTTTTTTTTTTTAATATATCTTTGACCATCAAACTCTTTTTCTACTTCTCGATCGCGGACGTCTCTTCTTCAGCTCGCGCCTAAACGTCGCCTCGCGAATCTGTCAGCGCAGACTGTCAGACGATTCTGGCGCTCGCCCGAGACGGAGTCGCTGTATTCTCGGACTCGTTGTCGAACGACGCGATGCGGTTTCGGACGTGCGGCTAAAGTGACACTGAGAAAATGGGATTTTGACGCGGTACCGATCTGTTTCCCGGTGCCCGGAACCGCTTCGTCGTCGGTGGTAGTAAACGCGAGTGGGTGTAAACCCGGACGGGTCTGTCATGACCCGACTTCGTAAACGGGCGGAGCCCGGTTTGGTCTACGCCTCTGAGGGGACCCCCGGGATTCAATTAGTAAATTGAGGGAGTTCGCGCCGTCGACGGGGACAGGGCGAAGTGGGGTATGATTTAGGGTATGACGTTGCCTGCGCGCGTTCTCCCTCCGTCGCCGTCGCCGACTCCTCCGGGCTCCTCCGGGCTCGATTCGCGACGTATCGCCATCGCCGTCGTGCTACTCTTTTTGCCAATCGACTCGAGCGAACGCGAGATGCTTCAGACGCTGCTCCACGATATAATAATATTAGTCGCGAGATATCGGCGCGAGGCTGCGACGCAAATTGGATGAAATACGCACGGAGTGCGCGAGGGATCCTCTCTGCATCGTAAATTCGTTTGAGAAAGGAAAGGAAAAATTTCGTTGAATATTTTCCAATTTGTGATAGCGAATATTTTTCAGCTTAAATATTTTCTAAATTAAATATTCTCTCTCTCTCTCTCTCTCATTTTCAGTTTTTCTCTCTCTGTCGTGTTGAAGATTTAAGTTTTTTTTAAATTTTAATAATAATGACATTTAAAATGTCTGTTGGATCAAAATTAATAAAAAAAATATTTTTTAATAGTTAGAAAATAAATGTTAGTTAAATGTTGAAAAAATATGAGAATATTAATTCAATTATTAATTTTTAACGAGAAAAAAAATGGTTTTGATTTCTATCTCTTCATCTTCAAAAAAATTTCGAGTAATATCTCGATATCTCGAAATTGTTGCCGGCGATAACGATGTTTCAATTTGACGGCGTTAAACGTAATTTAATAATGACATCGGGTCGTCATGTAATACGCGAAAAAAAAATAACGTGTCAATCTACTTTTACGCTGATACCCTTCTTCTCGAACGACGACAAGCAAACGAGCTTATAATATCCGCCGGTGTATGTATCGACCCTTGGAGGAAAAAAAAGCTTCCCCTCGCTACGTTTTCTCGGGTTAAAAACGAAACAACCGGGAGTCAAAAAGACGGGAAATCGGTAGCGCACGGTGGTCCCGCGGGACTTTACCCTTAACAACCTGTTCGCATAAATAAGTCGGCAACAGTTTCTTTCTTGTTCCATCTCTTAACAAGGCAATTTGTGCCTGATTACGACAATTACTCAATCAAGAAACAACATCCGGTTTCCGCGTACAGGAAATTGTTTCTGACGAATTCTAGTTCTCTTAACTTAATCGATCGTCACAGGAATCAATCTAAAAATAAGTAAAAAAAATTTGTCTCACTTGTAACACAGTATAATTCTTTCTCCCTAAATTTAAAGAAACACGTCACGATTTTTTTTATTTCTGGAAATTCATAGGGCAGTATGTTTCGTATAATTATTTATGCGACATACAAGATTGGAGCAATTTATGGCAAGCGAATAAAAAACAAAAGTGAATACATTATCCACGATAAAGGCGGGCGTCTGGTTTTATTCCCGAGAGAAACCAGATGCCAATGTGTAATAGTCCAATAATTATTTCTTGTTATCTAAACGTATAAATTAGATTTGCCATCTACTGTTAAATAGAGAATTAATAAAAAAAATATATATTAATTAATCTAAAAACTCGCGCTTAAAAAGTTGTATTACGATCGCGTCAAATGTACAATTTTATAAAAAAAGGAAGGATAAAATAAAGATATAAAAAAATTTGTGACATATCTTCGCCGCATATTTAATACTAAAGGCTTATAATTATATATTATAATCGCTCATTTAAAATTTTATCTGGCTGAAAAAGGATTGTTATTTATATTTCGAAAAATTTCGTCGTCCTCTTTCCGGAATTTCTCCGTGATCCTTCTACTCTTCCGTTCTTTTTTCCATCGATCTCTCGTGGCAGATACCAGAGAAAGTGATTGGTCGAGTGGCCGGCTGCCAGTCCACCGACAAACGCCGCAGAAGTTTCTTGACAGAGCCGCTGGTGGTGATACACTGTCAAAAGAAAATGCCGCGATTAAAAGGAGCACTTATAGGACGACTAATTTTTCTCTTTGATGCCTGGCGACCGCGATCACCACGCTTCCCTCGTGAACCACTTTTACCGAAAGATAGGCGCTTTCGAGGAGCGAGGATTTATCTGCCAGCGCTACATGTTCGAATGCGCTACATGTCAGAGTCCTCGAGTTCGGAAGCCAAAGACTTCCATTTTTGTTTTGTTACTTAATTTGATTTCGGACAAACTCAGGTCAAAATTCTAAATCATCTGTCATGAATAAAATGATATTAAATAATTTAAAAACTAGCATATATATTCTGTGGTAATCTTGGAGACAATTTTTCTTCGGATTTTTCTGTGGATGCAGCTTCATAATCGTTAAATTTCTATCGAAATAAAATTGGAGCGAAATTAAATGAAAAATAAGATTTTGATGATTATTTGCGTTTTTGAAGCTTGATTTATCTTCATTTGTTTATTGTCCATATTAAATAAACTATCAGTATTAGAATCTGATTTATAAGTTTTTCTCTAGAAGAGAGAACGACTTCGGTAAAGAGACATTTAAAAACCTCTTGAAATCCAATTTATTATTAACGCAATCAGCGAAATCGATCATAAAGATGATTATCGGCGTATCCCGAACTTTCTCCCCTCTCGCGGTTTTCTTTCGACCAACAGACAGCCCTTATTTAAGGGTTGAGCGGATAGAGACCAACCGGGGATCCAGGCGTTGCGATTCGACGCGGATGTGCGCAGGACACGGCACGATGAAAGGAAAGAAGGGGCAAGTACTGGAATATAACGCGCGATGATAAGGGTCTCCCTTGTGGCCTGGCGATATCTATTAAGTAATAATCATGATAGTCTAGAGATGAGAAGTGCGTGGGGATCTGGCGTGTAGGAAGAATTGCCTTGTCCTGTACGAGACCCTTGATTTCCTGCATCGCCTCTCTCCTATCCCTATGCTATTTTAATCTGTGGCAGATCAAGGCATTTTGAAGAGAGTCCTAGCAGCGCGGTGTAATAATTAATTAAATTTATTTGCTGGCACATCAACAAGTTTTACGCATAAAATAATTCGCATACAATGTATAATATAATAATGTTAAAGATAATTTTTTTTATTTAATCAAGGAACTTCTGAATTTTTTTAAAATAAATGCCTTAAGCTTGAAATTAAAATTTTGTTAAACTAAATTTTTTTATTTGAAATTAAATAAAAAATAAAATTTTATTATCTACATTAAAATTTGATTTATATAAAGGGTTCTCTATTTTAAATTACTTACAATATAAAAATTATTGCACGTTACTAGTTAGAATTAGAGGCTTCATTAACTGTCGATGTTCTTATTTAAATAAAAATTTAATTTTTAAGTTATTGTTAATATATTTATTATATAATTTACTTGCTGTTGCTTTTTTATCTATGAAATTCTAAGCTTCGTCAACTATGTGCATTTTTATTCCAGTATCAAAATTGAATTTTATATATATATATATTATATGTCTTAATCTCTGTGTGTTATAATTACGTAAATTGATTTTGAGGCCCTTTTGTATACGCAAAACCAAGGGTGGTCCACCCTTGAGTATCTGTTACTCGATTCAACGGGGGTGTAAAGGCGGCTGACGCCGGGGAATGCGGGGATATAGCGGTTGTCTCCAGTCGCTTTTGCGGTGGTGGGACGCAATCCAGAACACCTTCTAATCGCCTCTAATCATTTCTTCTACCCCGCGCTGTGGGAAACCGCAAGACACCCGGTATAACTCGTGAGTGCACTCGAGCCCTTTTCGGCCGATGAACACTCGAAGTCTCATTTTGGAAGATGCGACCGGATCGAACACCGCCTGGATTCCTTTCAATGATCCTCGGAATACTTTCGATACTTTATTTTTGAAACGAGTATATCTTTCGCATTCTTCAGTCTAAAACAACATAATGAAATATTATGATATAATAATAATTCTACATTCTTTATCAAAATAAAAAAATATGAAGCCTCTAATTCTAATTTGTATGCGTATCATGTAGTAATTTGTCAATTACAAGTAATTGAAAATAGAAGTACACACACACACACAAGAAGATCTTTTAATAACAAAAAAATACGCAATTTAATGTTTAAATTTATTAATTAAATTTACTTAATAAAATTTACAATTTCAATATTAACGTAATTTAAGATCTAAAAAAAATATTACAGTACTAATTTTTTTATGATTATTATATAATAAATAATTAATCAAGAGAACTTCAATGAAATATTTATACTTGCTATATATAAATTTTGATATTCAAATATAAAATGATATATATTTAAATATATATAAGAAATCTTATATATATTTAATTGAAAACAGAATTTTAGTTTAAAGTCGCATGTTTTAAATATCTTTTAATTTTATTTTTGCACACAAATAGAATATGTGCGTGTGTACATGTGTGTGTAACATAGCGAGGTAGATATCGAGAGAATAGAATGTTTAGAAGAAGGATACACAAAGGACGCGTGCCAGTCTCGTGACCCAGGGATTTCCGGACCGCGCATTGAGCGTCGACACGTTCACTAATTATTATTTCCGTCGTTAAGTAGGCCATTTCTTTTGGAAAAGAGCGGTGAGACGTAAACAAGGAGGTAGGCTACGGTGTTCTGCACTTTATCGTTGCACAGCCAGCAAAATTTATTTATTTTCCCATCGATGACACGTGGTTCCTCTTTCCGTTTATCTTCCTCTTTCTTTCTTAGCCTCGCACCTCGCGTCGAATCATCGAAATTCCCCGTATTTCGGAAAAAAATGACAAAACCTGACTAAAAATAAATTTATTTGTAAATTATTTTAATATGCCATATATGCCGTGTATATGTTTTATCTCTTTTTATTATGTATAATTTATATTTTTTATAAGAAATAAAAATTATACTCCGAAATATTAAGAAAACAAATTCTAAACTGCATTATAATCCACATGATAATTACAAATAATGTATTGATTGATTTTTTTTTTATTTTTGATCTTATAGTAAAATTTGATGATAAAATGAATTTTTAAGATAAAATTTACTTGCAAAATTGTCTCGTAATGTAAAATTTCACAATTGCTTAGATGAAGAGATCGACTTTCGCTTAGACAAGGACGAGACTTATAATGAGTTAGGTTGATTTCGACAGAAATTAGTTATGTCATACTTCATCGCGTTAGACACGCGTAATGCGATGCTTGTCGAGCCCGACTTTTTCAGATCTCGATTGCAAAAAGGTTGAGATTAGAGAATTAATCTTTCAGCGACCGGCGAAGAAAAGTTAAATGGCAAACGGTGGAAAAGGGAGAGACGAAACGGAAAAGATGTGACGGTGGTGGAAGCGGGAGCGGGGCGAAAAACGAGAGAGATAGAGAAAGAGAACGCGACGAGGAGGAAGAGAGAAATTCAGAGGGGCCATGTGGCGTTTCACGAGATATCAAATCATACTACGTGTACGCCATACCGCCCCCTAAATATAGTTTATTGCGTTACCGAGTATTAATGGAGCTTCTATAGAAACGACAAAGACGGCCGCGGCCCCCCGAACGGCGAACGTAACTCTTTCGAACTCGGAAAAGCGAAAATACCGATCTCCGAGAGCAATTTTTTAAATCTAAAAAATTGAGTTGTGTCTCGTGAAAATTTGTAGAAGTGTAAGAATAATAATTTCGCTAATTATTACATCCCGTATAACGAAATTGACGTAATGTTTCATCTCGATATCCGGAAATTAGTGCGCAACGTCATTGGCGGTGCTCTAGCTTTTTCGTATAGAAATCTTCCGAAGGTGGAGGAGGCACGGTCGGTCGTCTGTCAAAACGAGGCCAGTTTGTCGTCCAGCGAGGGGCGAGATTGATAACCGACCGCCTTCTAGTTTACAAACCTAGATGTGCCACCTGCGAAATCGCGTGCCACGAGTTGGGGGGAGAGGGAGGGGGCGCCCGTGTGTGGTCCTCCGTCAGCGGTCTACCCACCTAATTTTTCCCCAACGAAAACTCCGATGTAAACAGCGATCGCGATCTCTATACCTGATGCTTTCTCCCTGTCTTTTTTAGCTTCTCCTCCCCCCGAGAAATAGAATAGCGCGCGACTTCGTCCCGGAATATCATAATTAAATGATGATTACGGCTGTCTGCGCGACCGCAGATGCTATTAGCGGGATTCCGAGGTCCTGCGAAGGAAGGATTTCCCCTTTATTAAAGGGGGAAGGAAGCAGTTACATAGCTGCGTCCGTAGAACGTGGGTGGCAGCCAATGCATCTTGCGCCAGAATGTTGAAATCTTTAACAAGGTTTCCTCAAATTCGGGGAGATTCAAAGGCGCAGAGAAATTTTGGAGGACTTGAAGAAGTTGATCATAAATTCAGAGAAACAGAGAAATCTTTCTCTTTTTTTTTTTTTATTTATAAAGTTGATTCTTAGGTAACACGTGTTAGGCTGATATAATTTATACAAAATATATTTTAAGGGGGATATTGCATTAATGATAAACGTTCGCGAAAAGATTTGAGATTCGATATTTTTAACTGAGAAATTTTCATTAAAGTCGATGTCAGATGACCTTTCTCCTGTGACAAATTTCGGATCTTCGTATTCCGGTGATTCCTACTGCCGGAAAGTATAAACACCCGCTTCGTACACGTGTCCTCTGTATATTATAAGCCTCAGTTTAGACTCGTTAAGACGAGCTAGTTCCTCCACGAATTTGCTTACTATATCCTGTCATGAGATTCATTCATGCCTAGGCAAGGCTAGGCATCAAAAGATGCTAAGAGCGTGTCTTCCAAAATTTTATCGTGTGCGTTGGTTATTTTGGCATGTGCGATTGTTGACACTGTGATTAATCTTCGATTATAGAGACTCGATTAACGAAGAGAATCTCTTTATTTTAACAGTCTTTTTTTAATAATATAATTATTATAACAATAATATATTATTGCAAAATAATTTCTTAAATATATACTATATTAAATGTAACAATCTATCATAATGTCTAGTAATATTATCGAACAAAGAAAGAGAGGAGAGAGAGATAATCTTAGAAAAAAGGTTTAATATATACAAGTTACATACACATCTATAACGAGAATCATGATTAATTCGTGAAATATGCGATATGACGGAAGATCGTCATTGATATCGGGAATCAATGAAATCAGTTTTCGGCGAAGAACGTCGGATTCTAATTTTATCATCACGGATCGAGCAAGATTGCCGTTTCGATCAAAATGGATCGGCGAACGACCATGATTCATCATGAATGTTTTTCACGAGATGCAGCGGACAGATCCTTTCGCGATAGAATTCGTCGAACTTTTACGAGTGTGAGTCTAATTTAGAAATCTAATATCCATTATCACAGAGACTTGAAGTGCCGGCGGAACTTACTTTTCTCGAGGATCGCGCGATAAAAGTTCATTCCACGAGCATCGTATAATTAGCGTCAAAAAGGACCGAAAATAACGCCGGTCACTGCCTCGAAGCAAACTCAAGCTTGGAACTCTGCTTAAGTGGCTTTATCTACCCTTTTCCCAGGCTGGTGCTACTTGCACTTGCAAAAAGCCAATTCCTGTCACGGCCCGTTACGATCGATGCATCGTCGGAGGGGGGGACCGAATTAAGGTTTTTCAGCACGATAAAAAAAATCTTGTATTGTCAACAGCTCTCTATATTCGATAATTAGAGTGTGGAAATAGATTATGTTTTATTTATTTATTTTTTAATTTATTTTTTAATTTATTTTTTTAATAATAATATATACTATTTAATTAATTTCATTAACTTGATTAACATAAAAGATCAGTCTTTGTAATAATTGTTTTACAAGTTTTTGAAAAATTATTAATTTTATTGCTTAGAAAACAATTCCAACTTCAAATCGACGAGCGTTTAGTTAAATTTTATACACACACCAATTAAATTCTCAATCATCGAATTATATTATATAACAATTATTTATCGCATTGTTAGAAATAACAAAGACTATAATTGGAGAAGAAGACACGACGAACTTGACATGAAGAAATACCCAGTTACGCCCTCGTTTCGTATTACCCGAGATTACTATATCGGTAGGCGTCGATCACTCGGATCCCTTACATGTAACTCAACACCACTGACCAATACGCGAAGTCTTCTTCGGTCAAATTTTTATTCGTTTTTATACTTCTTCGCCCTCTTTACAATTTTTTGGAATATAAGTTTCTATATTCTGTATTAACAAATTATAATGAGTCTTGATAACTTCATCTGGAAGCATTTTTTGGTCTGCAGTAATCTGAAATTTTCAATATTGTGCGTCTATGTGTTTATTACATGTATTGAATTATATTTTATAATATATATTATTATATAATATAATATAATATATAATATTATATAATATATTATTTTATTTTAAGTTACAATATATTAGAGTTACATATAAATGATTTGACTAATATCATTTTCTTCGATACTATTTTACTATACATATACGTATATCTTTATTAAGACTTCAAGCATGTGATTTTCTTGTGAGAAATTTAATGACATTTCATGCTAAAAAATTAATATCGCCTTACATAGATGCTTTAACCCTTCTGGCAATGAACGGGTACCCGGGTACCCAAAGCAAATGTTAAAAAAAATGTGTCAGAACTTTTCTCTGCCCGAAACAAAATACAAAGGGCCTTTGTATTCGGAAACATCCTAAAATATAACAGGAAAGAATGTTCGATGCCCAGCAGCTGTTATAAAAAAATTGTCGCGGTGCAATGTGTCAAAAACATTCAGTTGGTACCCAGGTACCCATACATTGATGGAAAGATAAAAATTTATGCATTGACAGAAGGGTTAATGTAGTAAAGGGTTAATGAAGTAAAATTAAAATTGAAAACCGAGAAATTATTTTCTATATATGTATATACATATGTACATTTTATATATGTACATATTTCTCTCTCTTTCTTAAAACTGTTACAATAGCGAACACATACAAATTGCACGCCGAGGCGTCGATGCAAAGGCGGGAAAATAAGTGAGAAGAGATAATGAGAAAAGTGAGAGATATCGCTTTGCTAAGATGAGACCGCGGTCTTCCTGGCGCCGGCTCATTGCCGAATCTCTCGCTCTTCCTTTCTCCGCATTTACGATTTACGAGTCCCTTCGACATATTCGTCGGATGACGGCGAAGAAGAAACGAGGACAATCGTTGACCGAAAAACTTCGCCCTCATGTGCAACCACTTGAGTGCCTTTTTATAGGCGCCTCTCTTCGTATTTCACACTTGCACCAAGCGCCGATTTGTCCCCTTTTCCCTCCTCCTGATCCCTCTTTGTAAGCCAGTTCTACCATGACAATCTAGAGGCGTCCATACTTTGCGTATATGCAAAAGAGAAAAAGCGAAAGTAATTAAATGAATATCGTTAGTTTTTAAATGTTTTCGCATCTGAGATTTAAGAAATTAAGAAGTTATTAATTGCACGAGAGACGAATAATAATCTTCAGCAGTATTATAATTGCTGTAAAGACTAACATGATATGAAAAATGAGTGATGTTAAAAGTAGTCTAACGTAATAAAAATCAAAATCAAAAATTTAAAAAGGAATAGTAATACATTCTCATGATACATTCTCAGGATACGATTCATGAAGATCGACTCAAATTAAAAATGCAAAAATTTGTTTAATCCCAAGTGAATAAACAGCTACGGTCGTAGAGATTGTTTTTCCAAAATAAACAAAATATTTTCTTTCTTTTAACTTCCCCTCCAAAAAAATTTGCTTAATTGTTCTAAACGTACTGTTCGCTCTCAGAATAATTATTCTCTCGATATAAAAATCAGGGTGTCTACTCCCTGAAAAAACGGGAAAACTAGGGATTATCAGGGATTTTTTTTATCTTGAAAAATCTGGGAATTCTCATAAAATTTTATTGAGTCTCAAGGAATTTGTTCAAAAATGGTGTATGATAATTGATAATTTTATTGACGATCTCTTTTCAACATCAAGGTCTTATTGTAAATTTCATAGAAAATTATTCAATTTTTCTATTTTATATTTTTGCATATATCTTTAGTGTTTATATTGCACTTATTGTCCAAATTAATTTTACGATTAATAAATCAATATTAAATGCTAGAAAAACTACATTCTTGGTAACTTTCTTTGTAATCATATGAATAGGAAACATTAGAGAACGCATACGGTAAAGATACTTATTTGAAAAAGCTGCATCTATAAATTTTCTTATTTTACCTGGAATTTTAAACGAAAATATCTGGAAGATCAGGAAAAGATTTGAGTAGACACCCTGAAGAATCCTCTTTTTCGTCTGATATTATGTAAAAAAAAAATCTCGCGCGATGACACTCGGAGCGGAAAAGCTTTTCCACGTGCGCGCCAGATATCCTTCGTCGGGATTCCTTGCATCTTGCGCCGCGTGCCGAGGAAGCGTTTCGGAATCAGGAGAGGGACTCCTTTTGACTTCATTGTCCTAGCGCCTCCGGTTACGTTTTATTGCAGGGCGCGATGGCGACGCGTGCTCTAGTTCCGTTCAACGTCGCCGAAAAGGAATATCCTTCGACACCCTCTTCTCCCACACAGAGGTTACTGCACCCGAATTGGCGCCAAGTCGCCGAACTGTCCCGTCCCGAACGATCCGGGATCGTTTCGCACAAGTTCCGACGGAACAGTCACGTTGTCGAAATTGGAGAACACGCGACGGAAGTGAGTCGCGACGCCGTAATCTCTTCCGCTTTTGATTCCTCCGAAATTGCAGTTTTTCAGGCAAACCGATCGAGAGAAAAAATTTTAACTTTAAGAGAAAAACTTTTAAACTTATGATATTTAAAAAAAAAACTTTTGAACTTATGATATTTTTGAGTAGTTTACGTATTTAACATTTTTGAAATATTTTAATATAATTTATATACATATATCATTAGAGCTTTCTATGAATCTGAACTTAACTTTACTAACTACGAGATATGATAGTACGTGCATTGTGTTTAATACATAAATATAAAATTAATAAATTATAAATATATATATATATACATAACATAATTATAATTATAAATTATAAATATAAAATTTGTAAATATAAATATAATTTATAAATATAAATTTTTCCATAATTTATATCTACATATTTATCAAAAAACAAATATAGAATAAAGAGAGAAATAGGTCGAAGTGAATTGAAATTCAGATTTTATCCTATTTTAGCTTAATTATAATAAATCAACGACACACACACGCCTATAATATTATAAATATAAACACTATCGTGGGGTGAATATAATGTCTACGTGCCGATTCATTTACGCTTCTCATTGTGCATGCTAATAGCGCGTGAAAAAAAGGAACGAACGAGGGAAAGAGAGCGCGAGAGAAAGAATAGACAAATGTATCTCCAACTCCCGCCAGCAACAGTCGTTTCATTACGTTTTCATTGCGGAAAACGGTGGCCACGCAGATGTCGACCACTTGCTACCTCGAGGATGACGATCCGGGTGAAATCTATTCCCTCTGTTTGTCACCATGGGGGGTGCCACTCGTCTCGCTATCGTACCCTGTGTGCCCCGTGCTCGGCACAAGCTCCCCCTGCTACTCCTAATTCACGTAACGACGCAACACGCCGCCGATTCTTCCGCAATTACGAGATGCATTTAGATATAGACGCGCCCCCGCCGTCAAATGTGCAATCAAATGTCAATTACAATTGCTACGTTAACCCTTTGACGAGAAGCAAGAGATATAAGACCAAAAAAATATTCTTAGATATAAATTTAATTAGATTATGTTAGAATTAAATGAACGAAAAATTTGCACGTGAACTTCGTTGATGGATGAGTTAATTGTTAATTAAATAAACAGACGAAAAATTTCTTAGATGAATATTGTTAGCTGATTGGATTAAAAATTATATTTTTGTGGAATTTAATTCTTGTTGAAATACAGGTTATTGGCAAATTAGTTAAATTAAATACATTTTGCATATTTAAATAATAAATAAAGAAAGTAGTTTAACATGAAATATAATGAATAGAATTGAGCGAGATTAATCAGATCTTAATTTTAGCAAAGTACAAATTTTTAACATGCTCTTCCTCTCTTTCTCTTTCTCATCATTATAAAATTTATTTTAATATCAACAAATTTTTTTAAATTATTTAATTTTATTGAGAATAAGAAAAAACAAATTTATACCTTTTTAAAATGCGTGATACAATAGAATGGAGAATATTTTAAAATGATGAGAATATTTTAAAATGATTTCTTATGCTCGATATGAAAAAAATAAATCTGTGGGCAAAATTTTGTTAATCAACGTTATATCAACTTTTGCGCAAATTGAATTAAATTTAATAGCGTGTTGAACGTTTTCTGAAAATTCGCATTTTTCCCACGACAGCGAATGGGTCTCCGGGGTGTTTTTCACACGTGTTACGATTGCTCTCGCATCAACCCTTCGCCCGCTAATGATGTCATCAAATTCCCACATACATATATATACAATCTTAGTATTTCCTCTTCTCTTTACTTAAGCACTTGATCGATATTTCGATCATCGATTTCTAAAGCATCTTTTTTTCGAATAGCAATGATCTTTCCCGAAAAGAGAATAAAAGACAAATTTTCCGTCGGCCGTCTCGTCACGGTATCGAGTCAGAGTATCGATTACTTCTCCATAGACTTCGCACAGACTCCGCATTGTTGTTTTTTCTCGGCTTATTTTTAGGCCGTTAAGCGCTCGAATCTGTTCGAAGAGAGAGAGAGAGAGAGAGAGAGAGAGAGAGAGAGAGAGAGAGAGAGAGAGAGAGAGAGAGAGAGACTAGCCGCTTCTCTCTTAAAGGGTATAATACATATGTTCGGATTGCGCGCGTGTGAAAGAAGGGAAATGTGAGAGGTAAAGTGATGGCCTAAATAAACAACGATACGGGTTATTGGCAATGAACTTTACTTCGAAATTGTGCCGGGTTGATTCCCCGAGTCAATTTGAAACGGCGCTCATGAACAGGTTTCATCAAGACACTCAAATTTGTACTGTTATTCACGAATAACTTAATTGATATCTTTGATTTAAACAATATACAAAACGAAAAAGTAAGGCCTTCGTAATCCAAATGAAACTATTAGACGTTAAAAAGTAATTATGTCGTAATTTTGTCAAAATAATTCGATGATAAAAATTAGAAGCTGAGAGAGTATGAGAAAAGATATATATAGGTATATATATATATATAGGTATATATATATATATAGGTATATATATATATATATAAAACTTTTATACATATATATATGCTATATATTATATGTTGCTTTTCACATTTTGTAAGAAGCTCCTTTAGATAATTTTTAAGTTTTATTTTTTTTTTTATAATGTAAATTAAAATGCATCTTTTGATTATAACTCTTTCAATTTAATACTGCAAGTAACATCTCTAAATCGGTAATCGCTTTCATCCTTGTCACATCGAAAGATTATACATTCTCTTTGTGCAAAAATCTTACAATATACAATCTGGCATTTTCTTATTAATAAGCATTATATTCCGCTTTATCACAATAATCATACTATAAGTCGTTAATATTATTATCAATCGATAAAATAAAGAAATAATTCTCTTATAATTATCAATTAATCCTAGAGTGGTCGCGTTGTTAAATGGGACGTTAGAAGTCGCATGGATGACATTTGTCATCCATTTTTAAAAGACGAATTAAAATATAAAGACATATGTTATGAGCATATTATTTATTTAAATACATGTATTAACCATTAAACTTAAATTTATATTCATTAAAATTATATGCACGTGGATGACTAATATCATCCGCGCGCGATCACTCCAGGATTAAAAAAATATAGTTACATATATATGAGTTTACTTCCTTAGTCTATTGAACATTTTCATAGCTAATGTGCTATGTATCTATCAATACTATATATTTTACTATTATAAACAAAGTCTAACTCTCTCTCTTTAATTCACTTTTTTCTTGAAATAAAATCCCAATTATTATATATATATCACGCACTTTTACATATTTTATATATATTGTGTGTGTGTATGTGTATATATATATACACACACACACACACACAATATATATATATAATATGTAAAAGTGCGTGATATATAATAATTGGGATTTTATTTAAAGAGAAAAGTGAATATAATATATATATATCTTTACATCACAAACTAATCTTTCTATCTTTTAACGCTGATTTAGTTCTGTGTCATCAGCAGGTTCGATGTTGATTGACAATAATTCTTCTCCACTCGAACTTGGTCTCATTCTCGATCATTCATCGAAAGTGCGATGAAATTCGACGTTGACAGAATTCGATTTTTTCTTATCGGTATTCACGTCCGCACGTGCGTCGTCGCGTTCAGTCTGGCTGTCAAAGTGTATAAAATAAATTTTATGGTGACTTTTCTCTATTTCTTCGTGTTCTACGCCATTTTCGCGATTTTCATCAGCGATTGTCGTAGGATCGCAGTGGACAGTAGCTTTCTTCGAATTATCGTTATCGCACGTAATCGAAGGCTCGTTGTTCGATTGACAGATCTCGTTGTCGGATTCCGTCGATTTGGAATTTTGGTGTTTCGACGATTTTTGTTTGCGGCCAGAGAGGAGGACACGGTCCATATTCATAAAGGGCATCTCGAAACAGAGGCTCCATAGGGCTGACCATACCATCGTAAACATCAAATTGGCGGAAAACGCGCGCAACTGATGCAAAATAAAATTCGATTTAATTCGGTTTAATTATATCATGCATATAATATCGTATATTAAATTATGATCAAATCATTATTGATCACTAATTACTATTAGGTTTCGCATCTTTGTACGGAGATAAATGTGTTATAAAATTTTTATCCTAGCAATAATTTAACCGATCGTCTATTGAGATATACGTCTACATTTATTACTTCATTTATTATATTCAGATATTTTTTTTTTAATGTTTTGATCTCTCTTACTCACCACATTTATTTGTGTTAAATTGCCGGTGGTACGAGCGGCTCCGTTCTCGGATAGTAGGAAAATATAGTGACACAAATAAGCGCAGTAAGTCAATTTGCTGAACGGTATCCATCCGCGCCAAGAAAGGAAGTGATTCACGGGTCCTTGAAAGAATGAACAGCAGGATGAATAGAGAGCAGCGTCGGTAGATACTGATGTTGACATAATCCGGTTTAGTAATTATCTCGTGAGCGCGCACGTTTTAATTACCTGCATAGCCGTGCATGCAGCAGAAGATGATCCAGGAGACTGATAACGCGAAAATCTGTCGATGGAAACCCGCATAAAAGCTTGCTTCCAATTTGTTGTACACGTGATCTTCAAAGTACATGCCACGTGGTCCGAAAATGGCCGAAAAACCGATCAGAATGGCTAACAGCCAACCGCAAATCACTTGCCACTGTACATGAAAGACGTATGACATATGGCGATTTTTTTTATACTAATCTATTTCATTTTTTAAATTTAAAGTATATATGTGTATATATATAATATGTCTATTAAAATATTTTAATATACACACACACACACACACATATATATATATATATATATATATATATATATATACATACATATAAAATGTGTATTATATAAAAAAAGAAAAAAAAAATTTTAATCTGCTCTAAAATTTTGTCAATTTTGTTTTTTGATTAAATACTAAATAGAAAAACGTAAATATTTGACATATTAATGATACTTACGACACGTAGTTTGACTTTGTAAGATCGAGTATTATATAAGATGTATCCAAGGCCTAATCCAATGATGTAAGGCCCAAATCTATTATACACTTTTGTATAAATTTCCAAGTATACTTGGGCGACATCCGTCTGGCTACGAAAACATAACATCCTCTTGAGATCATTAAACTAAAATCCGGCAAGAAATTTTGTACGATTTTTGCACACAAAATATAATTCAAAATAGTGATCGTAAGATAGTACAAACTTTTATGGTTGCTTGATAATTAATTCATGAAAACTTTTCCAATATGAAAGAATTTACACAACATAGATCTAAGTTACGGATCACGATAATAAAATTTAAATGTTAAATACACATTATAACACATTACAAAAATATTTAAATTAAATTAAAAATAAATAATTTGGAGGATATATAGAATTTTTAAATACGCTCTCAAATAAATATTTTAGTAAAATAATTTTTAAGCAAAAGAGTTGAATTGAAATTCTACACTCACTCCTTGTAGTAGAGCATTGTGCCCGTTAGCCCATGTAAATATGTTATAACAGACGGCACTATGATCGAGAAAATAAAGTAAATAATCGAAATAAAGATGAAGAAGCAGCTCCTGAACTTCAGCATAGGATAAAGTACAAGCGGCGATAACCAGACAAGCTGCATATCGGTCGAAAGGTACCACGATTGAGACATGCACTAGAAGCAGATGTAAGAAAAGTAAGAAAAAGATATCTTTACAATGTGGATGTAAAAATCGGGGAAATTCGAAAAGCGCCGGAGATCGCAAAGCACAAGACTAAGTAAATTAAAAAGAATAAAAGGACTAAAAAGAATAATAAATAACTAAAAATAATAAAAATATTACACGGACAACAAAAAGATATATGTATATAGCACTTATATAGACTGTGCAATGTCACATCTACAATTCACACTCGACTATACTGAAAATAAATTACGTTAATTACGGTTCAACGTTCACTATCGACATATCATTGTATTTAGTACGGTAATTAATAGCGAAAAATATATACAGTAAAGGACATGCGAAAAAGAGCCTTAATTATGGAGATATCTACCATGCTTGGCACGTTGACGAAGTTGTTAATGTAGAGGAGGTTTGTCCACCAATTCTCACGACAGAACATCTTATTAGTACCAACCCATGCGTCCCAATTCGGCCCCGTTCCTAATTTGTAGAACAACGTGGCATAGAAACCGATCATCATCGCGTAGGCTGGTGTCACTCTGGAAAGATAAATAGAGAAAAAATAGATTACATACAAAAGAAAAAAAAAATTGAAAGATATACAAGAGAGAGAAATAAAAATGTCTAATAATATAATAATAAAAAAATTAAATTTAAAAAATTAAATAAAAATTAAATTATATTTAAAATTTTAAAAATTAAATTATATTTATGTTACATTAAAAATTTAATTTAATTTAATTTACTTGTTTAGATAGTATTATATAATATCTATGAGTGTATAATTTTAGGACATAGAGTAGGATGTATTTGAAACCTTAAATTGCCGAGGATTGCGAAAAAAGCTAATTCGCTTATGCATATACATACACGTACCTTATGTAACGATGACTGTAAAGTCCTATGAAATTGAAACGCCACTTTGAGTCTCGTTCCTTTTTCAATAATTCGGTGTAAGAGAGCAGAGTGCTGCTCAGAAGAAAGAAAGTATCTGTGACGATGTTCCCGTTAAGTACCAGCATGTTGTTCCAATCGTGATGCATCTTTTTTATGATAGATAACAAAAATAATGTCAAAAAAGTTAAGATACAGGTTTTTTTATGATTATACTTTTATGATTACTTTTATAATTACTTTGTGAAAGAATAAGGCGATTTTTTAATTACATATTTAACGTAAAGAATAAATTCTTTGTTTTTGATGAAAATGGAGAATAGGTGTACAATTTCCTTCGTCAGTTCATGAAAAGCTGTATAAAATTATTAGACACTCACTCGTGGAATCTGCGTAAGGTTCATTTTCACACCAACCGCCTCCATGTAATATGTATGCCCATATATTATCCAACAGATGGAAATAAAGCGCATGCCATCTAGACAGCCAATAGAATCTCGATGTCTATCAGTCCGCAACAGATTCTTCCCGTTCTTGTACAAAGAGAACGACGTAAAGATAACTGCGAGGAATCATTATTGCTGTTAGTTTCGGAAACGTTCTCCGTCGTATCTTTTTTTCAAAATCCAATTTAACGCAATGTTTAACGCACGAGGAAGGAAGAAAGAGAGGAGGAAGACATCTTATGAAGCAATGAATCGAGATATTTAATGTCAGCAATTAGGAAAGGCGGTACGGAATTTTATAGATCGATGTAAGGGATAGGAGAGCAAAGTTTAAAAGCGAGTATTGAATGAGATTGAAGTTCAGAATAAAAATAAAAGAAAATTAGAATAAAAATAAAAGAAAATTAGAAAAAGATAAGAAAAGATGAGAAAAGATAAGATGAGATAACAGAACGAAGAACGTTATAGATTGGATAGCACACGAATTAGAGGATACGTTGATAAAATATTTTTTAGTTAATCAGAACATTGATATACATATATGTACATATAGACATAATATAATCATGATTTCCGAATACCATGAGAGAATTGAAGGCAGAATTTTTGAATACGATAAATACGATTGAATTATATATCGTGTTACATTTACATATATTGCGTTATATGCTGTATATTATATAGTGTATAAAGCATATATATATCTTTATTATATATGCTGTTACAGCCATCTACCTTTTGGTGCCGACTTAATGATCCCCCATTGACTCGCAATGTCGTATATCGTACTGGCTATACACGGGAATGCGAAGAATGCAAGAACCAGTCTGAAATTTTCAAAATTTTTGTTACTGAAATTGTTACACACTTTACGGAAGAATCGATACCTATTGTTAGATAATTTAGTTGCATTTACATGTAGCAGTAATCAGCGTAATCCCAGGTTGAGTCAATACTCTCTACGGTTTGACACGATTCCTTACGAACGGTAATGATCATGTCTACGCGCCCTTCAACTCTCAGTGAATCAAATGCGAGCTCCAGAGCCTCTTGAATTTCCGTATGATTACACGTGGATGGAACGCACCACATCCCTGTGTACTCTACTGTATGTCCGGACGTCCATTTTGTCGCATTCTACGTCACGAGATATGTCAAAATATTTAGCTGGACCATTATTTTATCTTTTATTTATCTTATTTACTTATTTACTTCTTTGTTTTTCATTATTCTCCCTTCTGTTTATCGAGGAAATAAAATAATATTTTACTCAGATTTAGAATAAATGCTCATGCAAACAAATAAAATTTAACTAAATAAAATCAATTAATATTAAGTAAAAATTAAAATGTTGCCTTTCATATCTGGAAATCAAGTTTGATTTACCTTTAATTAACATTTAAATTTATAATTTTTATATAAAGTTTAGTATTTCCAAATGTAGATTATTATTTTTTTTTAATAGTTTTTATTTATGGAGTAAATTAGACGTCTCTTTTATATTCTTAGATACATTATTTTGTATCATCCTTTTAGGATTTAAAATGTTCATATTTTTTTTTAATATGAAGAACATTATTCGGCATATTCAAGTTATTTATGCCAGTTGATATATATCTTATAAATTGGGGAAAACTTATAAATTGGCATAGGTTTTTGTACGATAAGGTCTACAGTGATTAATACTCACCGACGCGATCGCGACATTCACGAACAAATCTCCCAAGTCCAATTCGCGTTCTGTAATTCCAATTCGTGTACCGTTGTCTGCAGCGATATCGAATTGCACCGCCACGTTGCAAGCTTGTCCGATAAAGCCATGTTCGTTCTTAACGAGTAAGCATTCGTCGAAATTGCCCAGCTGTTTATAATTGCCAGTGATTATGCCGTATGGTATTTTAACCGAAGCGTCGTACACTGAAACAAAGGGAAAGCTCTGTGTCGAATCTCTGTGTTCACGCAAATAGAATTTTAGCATTCTTAATTATTCGATAAGGATTTTAACGAGCGAGCGAGCTCTTTTCATCGCTTTGCGATGGAAGATCGGAGCTGTCGTTGCGATTTTTAGGAATTCCTAATAAGTATTTAATTAACGTCTATCGTACAAAATGTTTAGCAAATATTTCGTCTCGACGACGATAAAAATAACACAGAGATCGTGATAAAGGTGAGATAAAGGATGCTGCAAGAGACGTTAAAATTAATTGCGCTTCGGGGGAGAGAGGGTGTTAATCTCCATTAACGCCTGCATTTAATTCCGCTTTGCAAAGCCTGTCAATCTACTATCGATGCGCGTTGCTCATTGTAGCGTTTTTCCGGCTATTACGACATCCATGGCATTCCGATTTTGACATTTAACAATTGCGCCCCCCGCTTCGTTTGTAATAAACACAGTCTGAAACCGGTTAAAACAGGCGCAGGTGTAGTCAAGGCGTTCTTCTGTCCTCAATCCACGCCACAATCAGCTAGCATAATTTTTTCTCGCGTTCGAATATCCGGAATCATTATTAGAAACTAAATTAAAGAGGATAATGATCGCTGAAGATGTCGATATAATATGGATCGCCTCACAAGGTCTAAATAAAGTTTAGTTGCTTGTTAAATTTTCTGTCACACAGAACACGCCTTGCTATATACATATAACATATTATAATACATCATCATAATATTTATATATATTTTTTTTTAAACAAAAATGAAACTCAAATCGTTGAAGAATGTCCTAACTCTGTCTCTATAATCTCGACTTTCTATCAATTATCCTCCATGCCTTTTATTGCGTATTGTTTTGAAATCTATTTCGCTTTCTACGATTTTATAATTAGAATACGTGATTAAGATTTACCCAATCTCACAAACCTTTCATTTATATATTTCTCTCTCATTTTCCTCGTGATAAGCAAATTAGTTTCAGAGAAAAAAAAAATTTCTTAATACACGATCGATTGAATTTAATCGCGGCAGGAGATATAACTGAGACAAACATTCGCGTTGATCAAAGTCGCGTTCAATTCTACGAGAATAGCGATAAATTATTAAACCGTACTGGGAGAACTACGTCATGCTCTATGATTTATATTATTACTCATCTCCCGCGCAATGTGCACACAGACGAACGTGTGATTTCAAGGCGATCCCTTGGTTACCGCCTCTATGATCCCGCTGCTGTGACGCAGAGCAGCGTCAATGTCGCGAGTGCATTAGCTGCGGAAGTGCATCGCGCGACGACGCGCTGATACGGCGACGATCCGCGGAATCGCGCGCTGCGAAACGATTGATTGAATCGAAGGGGAGGAAAAGAACTTTGTATCGAAAAATTATAGCGCGACCTTTTTTTACATTTTTTTCAAATTCCCGCACGCTTGCGATAGAGCAAGCGTTTTTATATAGATTGCACGATACCCGCGATAACGTCAATGTCCCCAATTAACTTCGACTCCTGATAAGGAATTTATTTAACGAATTCAAAGATAGCTGAAAGATAAAAAAAATATAAATTATAAATTATTAAATTATAAATTAATAAATTTGAAATTATATATAAATTATTTTTAATTCCTCAAATTTGAACGTTTTCATTGGTAGGAGGGGGGAGTCTGAGCGTTTCTGAACCCCCTGATGCTCGAGATCCACCATCGATTACACTTGTCCCTTGTACAAATAATAGTTGAAGAATCGCGCGAACTAGTCGGACCGGCCAATTAAACGGCCTATAAAGGCCAGAGAAAGATCGATCGGTCGATCGCAGGCGATCCCTGATACACAAGGACGGTCATCGGCCTCGTGGATGCATCTCGCTGACCCAGTTTGGTTCTCTCGCATACGACGCACATACCAATTACATCGGTCAATATTATTGTTTCTACGCGCGGCAGATCGTTAATTGCTTTTTTTTTTTTCTTAACGACGCGCTGCTTTAACGTTAATAATCGTGCAAGCATCGCGAGCGATCGCCGCGCCGGGATCCTTGGAGAATTTAGTCCTTTTGGCACATTTTTTATTCGATTTTTTCTATTTTAGATTAGGTGTTAAAACATAAAGAAAATAAAAATATTTAATAATGTAATTATAGGAGCTGCTAATTTCACAATTAATTTATAATTAAGAAATAGGAGGAATTCTGAAATGGTGAAAATTAATTAATTTTATTTTTTACTGTGAATAGTTGCCTAATTTCTAAAGTATTTAGTAATTATTGATTGTAATCTATTTTTCTTTTTGTTATTAAGTATTTTTCGAAATAGAAATATTTAATTAACTAATTTACTATTAAATTGATTTCTAATTAATCAGTCAACTGTCACTAATTATTAAACAATCTGTTTTTCCTTTTTTTATTATACATATTTAATGTTATTTAATGTTACTATACGTGCACTATCGATATGTAAAAACTATTCGATACAAAAAATTATTTAAAGATACTATCGTACCGCGGGATATATCGATGAAAAAATTTGTTTGTAGCACTCGTGTCAGAAGGAATAAAAGTGCAGCAGTGCGTTTATATGGATATTCTTTGAATGCTGTGTTTTGCGCATTGACGTAAGAACGTATGGTAAACATATCCGCTAAATAATTATCGCCGGCGAGATAAAAGCTGTCATAGAATGCAAAACGGCAATGATCTATTCAGCGATGATCCATAATAGCGGGATCCACATGCGCCAACGACGACGCGTGGGTTAAACGCCTTATAACAGCTGATGCTGTCACCGATTGACATTACGCTATTAATATGAATCAGATCAATGTCATTTGTTAATTTGTGCTAGTCCAAGTGTCACGGAGACGATAATTCGCGTCCGCAAAAATGGATACAAGGTTCTTTCGAGATTGTGCACGCATATTCGACTTCGATATCATCTCTCGCGAAGTCGCGTCTGTAATCTGGTGTATGTGATCTAGACATATATCTATTTCGCATCGAAATCATGCAGTTAAAATGTCGACGATCGATTCACGAAATTTATTCGGGAACTCTTGCGAACTCTAAAAAGACGGCGTAAAATTTTGCGACATCACTCACTTTTGCACAATTCGTCCTTGTTTACGGATTTCGTTGAACTAGCGTATCACGGGAAGAAATATAGTTTCCATTGTTATCGCTCGATCGATCGGTCTCTCTCTCTCTCTCTCTTTTTTTTTTTTAATCCGAAGAGATCGATATCTGTTAATTGGCGATATGCATTCCACGTGTGTCCGCGCGATATCATACGTAATACGTTACATGCCCGATAACCTCTTATGATAATTGTGCGCAGCGTGCAATGTCCGATAATTGTATTGAACGTTTAAACGTGATGGCACAATCGCAATCATTTCGTGATCTTACACGGCGCATAACAGGCAAAACAATACGTAAAGATTATATAATGTTTTTTCCTTCTCACTGTCCTTTTTCTCCGTTCGAGTTATCCTCGTACACAGAGATAAAGAAGAAAAAATCGTGATTATTACAAAATATGCGTAGAATAATATTACTCGAAAGATAATTATCAAATTGCGATTTTTAGACAAGGAGCTCTTTAGAAGATTAAATATAATATCATGTATATTTGTATAATTAAGTTTCGAAATCAAATTATTTTAAAATAATATCTACGTTAAAAGAAATCACAATTATTACAAATTGTGCGTAGAATAACATTATTGAAGATAATTACTGACTTACGATTTTTTCGATAAATGGCTCTTTAGAGAATTATATGATATTATACAGTTAAATATCAAGTTTTATTTTAAATTCTAAGAGTGTAATGCTTCTGACACATTCATTAACTGTGTTTATTAAATGACTTCTTGAAATTCAATGAATTATTTTCACTTTGTCTCTTCTTTTTTCTGAATTCAAGAGGGTGACAATCTTAATATATTTGTTGCAATCAGCAACTAATAATAATAATAATAAAATATATAATAATATATAATAATAATATAATAATAAAAATATATAATAATACTATATGTATATACAATATAATAATAATAAAATTAATATATTTTAGATATAATAATAATTATCACTATATAATAAAAAATGTACACGGAATAATTTATATAATAATATATATATATATATATATATATAGGAATTCTGATATATTCCAATATAAGCAAAAATTATATATGTGATATTTCTCGTAAAACAAGAAAATCGTGAGATCTATCAAACAGCAATATACATTTGAGGATTGAGTCCGAAATGCCAGCCAAGTACATGAATAATAATAAAAAAATTACATCATCTTCAAGCTAGTTGATTCATCGACCGATGAAAATCGTTTATTAAAATTAGCAAGTATAGAGACAAGAAATATACATATGTATAATAAATATAAAAAAATCTAATCTCTCAAAGTTCACTTGATAATAGTTCAAATTGGAAGATGAACATAATAGAGCCCGAGTGTGTGTTTATATACAAATTGATTAACGTATTGATTTTTAATTTTACTCACTTTGAAGCGCCCAGGGTGTATAATTCTCAAGTGCCTCGAGATAATATTTGCTGTCGCGGATGCATTCCGGTGAGGCGAATTCACGGGGTACGAAGGGTTTCGCGAGGACTTCCGCGAGGATAGTTTCCGGTCTCTTTCCGCAGACTTCCGCCACCGTTGTCAAATTCAAAAAGAGAATTGCCCATATCTCCCATCTTGAGCGGACTAATTCCATTTTTTTTTTCCCCTGAGTTTCTTCCTTCTCCTGTTCGAATACTAGCTATACTGAAGCTTCTCTTATTCGTCCTCCTCTTTATATAACCGAGAGAAATTGGTCAAAGGTAGAAACAGGGTCGACTCAGAATTAGTCAATGCGTCATATGACATGTCTCACATATTTCTCTTCTAAAAATTTTTCAAAATTTTTCCTCTCTAGTCTTTATTATGTTTCATCAAATTAAATCAACGACAATTAATTCTCTCGTACCTTTTTTCATTCATTAACTCAGGATTATCTCAGCATTATCGCACGCTGTTTGGCAATTCTTTTCGGAAGACCGGGGGAGGGGGAGGGGGGTGTTGCGTCTCGCGCAATGAATTTTTACATCCAACAGAGGATGAAAAGAGACAGATATTCGCCGGACTCGCGTCGTTGCATGGCCGGCGCTCGAAAGGGGTTGCGCGGCGTCGCGGAAGCACGTGTTTTGCGCGCGTGTCCTCGCGATGGCACGTACGAACGAATGCCGCGCGCAAAGGAACGCGTTAAAGGAAACAAAATACGCGAAACGCGAGACTGTGTGACTGTGGATTACGTTCTGTCAATCGGCGCGCCGGTTCACTTATATATTGGACGAACGTACGGTGCGACGGGGGTAAGGGAGGCATTCCGAACTCTTCCGACACTGCGGTGGCCATCTCGGGTCTCCTCTTATCGATGTAAGCGAGGATTACGCATACGCGAAGAGAAACGCCGGAGAGTGGGAAGAAGCTCGGTACGGTGGCGGCGACCAGGAATTCGATAATGGCGAGCGAAACGATTCTGGAGAACCCGCGGAAATTTGTGGATGGACGATGATGGTCCATCTGTGCAGGGTACAGTTGCTGACAGTCGGAAACAATGAGAGACATGTAACAAATATCCATCATTTTATTATATTTGATAAATTCATAATGAAAGAAATCTCATATTTATGTGAGAAATTCATAAAAGATATAATATATAATGTGAGAAAGAATATAATTTGATCGAGTTTATTTTATTTTTTTATTCGCCATTTTCAGTTCATTAATTCGAAAATCAAAATCTTATATATATATATATATATATATATATATATTTATTTATTTATTTAATTGATTATTATACAAAATTGATTATTATACAAAACAAATCTCTCTCAGCATGAATGTGTGTGTGTAGTAATCCTTTTTTATCTTTAAAATTGAAAGGGATAAAGCACGACAAAACTAAGAAGGTCAACTTTAATAATTTAAACTGAATTCTATTGTGAGCATAAAAATGATGAAACCCATTTGCATTGTAGAATAGATAAGCAAATTTATTTTTTTATCACTAGTATGATAATGTTCTAATAAAAATTCGAACGCTTCTTTCGGGGATTAAAGGTTAAAGTTTGATTTATAATAAGATCTATATATTTTTTATTTATTAAGAATGGCCAACGGCAGTTTTGTTGCACAAGGTGACTCTGTAGAGTTTCACGGCGGTGAAACTTTCCTTGGCTGAAAATGACTTATTTTTCAGATTCTAACACGAATATCATTACAAGCGGGATATAAAATTGATATTGAAATTACCCAACCAGGGTTCATTAAACCTTAATCGTTTTTGATGCACGCATTTTTGAATCTTGTGTATCGATAATGTCAATCACTTACTGATTAATTATCGTTAAAAGATTTAAAAGAAAGCGTTTCATCAGCCGAGGACAAAATATTATGTCGTAATGCCTGAAATTTATAAGAAGCCAAAAGCTCGACAATTGGTCTTAAAAAGAATCAATTCAAGGTCAATTCTTAAGAAACGCTTAAAAATTAGTTTAAAAAACTTGACTAATGTCGAGGATCGCGAAATGTAAGAAGCCACCAAGGACAATCTCAGAGGTCTCGAACTAAGAAAATCCGCTGCTCTTTGCATGTTTGTCCATGCCATTTTTCGCGAGAACTATAATGCGAGATTATAATCGCAGCTTTGAATCAACCACGACTTATTCATTTCATTCAGTCACTGTTAGATCATAGATCTTGAAATGAGCGCGTCAAAGATATACAGAGAAGGCAACTGTTGTGTATCCAGCTCTAAGCAACTAAGGATTCTTTAATCTCATTCGTTTATATTAAACGTACACATGTTTAGGTCAAGGCCAGTGTATTGGATATGATAATCCATAGAAATAAAGAGACCGGTGCATATCGCTGACAGTTGCACAAATAACATTTTGAAGGTCATTTGGTATAAGTCATGCGTAATGATATCTTATTAAAAATCATATATTATATGCCGTATATCTGTTGTAATAAATCTCAGCTTATAATTTTCACTGGAATTTTATTTTAATTTTTAATAGAATGGTATAATAATAGATAATAATAATAATTCGTATATTCGTCAAGATATATGATAAAAAATAGTATAATTAATTTTTTAAAAATAATTATTTTTTTAAATTAAAATAAGAATTTAAAAAAATAATAATTAATTATTTTTTTAAATTAAAATAAGAATTTTTCCAAACTCTCGAAAAGTAAAATATATCTTTCGAGATGATCATATAATTCTTATTATATTATATTTCGTCTCAAGAGATCCTTCTAATTAATTTCAATTTTATCTACTTAGAATTTTACTGCTGCAATTAGATAAGTGCGGTTGATAGAAGCTCGATTTAAAATCACAAACTGCAGATATCTTATCGCCAAAAGAATACGCGAAATCTTTAAGTCATGTTCGGTTATAGGAATTTCTCTGTGGAATTTCTCATGAAATCGTCATACGAATTTCTACCAGCATCATTTCGCGAAGAAATTTCCCCTCTCATCCTCTCGGCTGCTGTAAATGTAAGTCCCCTCTACATAATATGCGATTGCTCGTCGGGACATTGACCAGTACATTCGACTTTCTCAACGCTGTAATCGAAAAAATGTAACGTGAACAAACTTTCGTGAGATCCCATTAAGAATGCAACAGGCAGCTCCCCGGCATCGATTTGTAAAAACATACGTACGATTAGATATCGAGTCGGTCAGAAAAGTATGAGCTTTAATCTATGGCAACCCTGAAAAATCGTAATCGTGTCAGAATGTAACAGATAGTCCTTTAAAAACCTTCCTTTAAAAGCGGTACAAGTTTCGAATTGTCAATTATTTTCATGTGTCATTATAACATTTTTCGTAAGTATGTAGACATCTCGTCAGTCAGTAGACATCTCGTCAGTTATTTTCATGTGTCATTATAACATTTTTCGTAAGTATGTAGACATCTCGTCACTGTTTTCGTGACCGTTATGAAAGGGCAAAATATTCAACAGATATGCGATAAAAGTTGAAAAAAGTATTTAGTGATTATGTTCTATCACGTGCTTTTAGATTTTTTGGTAGCACAAAAAACTTTGAAAGGCCGCAAAGCGATGGAAGGTGAAACGCGCACAGATAAACACCTAAGTACATACGTGATATTTCTTAACTTTTCATAACAATACGTCTTTTTTCAGTTTAACACAAAACTTTATCGCATATCTTTGTTCAATATTTTTTCACTCCGTAACGAAAATAATGACCGGTCTACTAAACACACTTAGAAAAACATTATAATGACACATGAACGTAACCGAACGAGTCGAAACTGCTTTTAAAGGAAGGAACTGCTTTTTGTCGCCACATTGTGCGCTACAGATTTAATCTTGTTACTTTTCTGACAGATCTCGTTTCATATTCATACAAAAGCGATGATTCAGATTTTCTGTATACGAATGTTACGTTATGTTTGTCATTGCTGGCGGGAATCGCGGTAATCTTTCGTTTGCGCTCTGATTTTGTTTTATTTCCTTCATTTACGATTTATCCGCTATCTTCCGCATCAAATAAGAGTTATATCAGGCATCTCTGATAAGGGAATTTGTACGTTATCTGTCATTGTCCGTCACCTTCACGCCGCAATCAGTATATACTTTTCGCCTCATTATTGTTTTCGCCAGCTTTGAATTTTTCCGCGATAATAAAAGCGAAGAGATTCGCGCGATCGAGTTCATTCACCTCGAATATTCCGGATAAAAGGGGGAAAATGCGAATATCCTGTCGACGCGTAATTCTAGAACGTGTAAAAAAATTATACGAATGTGTGTGTGCTTTGGTATGATTAATATATTAAGTTATTTTACAATCTGTTCCGAATAGGTCGAATTCTAGGATGATTTTTTACGCATTTAATGATATTTAATTAAGAGGGTGAAATTCTCCATATTATTTGTTGATTCAGTGTTGTCAAAATGCACACATATATCTCCGTTGATATAATTGTAAAAATATATCTTTCAGACAAAATTAACTCTCTGTGAAATCCACTGTGTAAAAATACTTGTATTTTCTCCCAAAATATTATGTATATGATTATACATTCCTATCTCATTGTGTAATTGTACGAATAACGTCGAGTTATACTGATATTTAAAAAATAATTTGAAGGATGGCAAAAGCAGAAAGTCTGAAATAAAATACCTTGACGTATTAATTATGAATATATTTTTATATATGTAAATTAAAAATACATAAAACATGTCTCTTCCATATATCTTCTCTTCCGTCTCTTCTCACATCAATATACGATTTTTCCTAACGATCGTTAAAAAATTCTTATTCAGTACAATCCAATAATGATAACATGTCACTTGAACACTTGTTCTATAAATATAAAAGCCACGTACGCCAACGCTATGTATAATATTGTATCAAAGAATTTACAATACGGGTCGCGCACTGATACTCGATACTTCTGACAGGATATTTACAGTGTTATAATTGTTACAGTGTCCAATTGTTATATCGTTATCACCCGTATTTGCATTGTATTATTGTACATTTGTGAAGGAATGTTTAGCCAGTAAAATTTGCAATGTGTGTTACAAAGATTGGAATAAAATACAGATATCAATAAAATAAAATTAGACAACCTGTTCTATCTATAAATACTGATGCTACCATGTGTGTGTATAAAAATGAGTCTATATCATATACAGATATAGCACTTAATATTCCTCCAGTACCGAAAAGTAACAATAATATATTTATTTTTAGAATTGTTTTGGAGAGAAACGCGTTTAGAACCGTTGTTATTACCATCCTATCTTAGGAAAGAAATCCGCGACGTCCTGAAAAACCTCTTCCGGTGTTTTCATAGAATTAACTTTGTAAATTAAGCCCTGTCGCTCGTACATTTCTATTATTGGTAAAGTGTTTTTCAGATAAGTCTGATGACGAAAGACCAAGGAGTGCTCGTTATCGTCGCTGCGACCGCTACCGCTGGCACCACGTTTCAGACAACGTCGAGTGCAGACTTCCTCACTGCATTCGCAGAATATTACGCCTTTCAATAAAACCTTGTCAGCCATCATCTGTAAGTACATAGAAACATTTATAATAATAAAATAAGAAATAAATGAATAAAATTATAAAACGTAGACTGTGCAAGGATCAAAAGTGCGTTGTGTCAAAATTTAATTTCAGGAAAGTTTAATTTTGACATGGTTATATTTTAAAAATTCTAAATGTTAAAGTTATACAATCAGTACAGTCGAGTTGAAACAATATAGATGGAGATAAATTAATAAATCAGAATTATAAACTGTGTTCCAAACGCACAGCATACGAATAAATTATCTGCATGTACGAATGATCTTAATATCATCGTTCACCTCCGTTAAACATCTATTAAGTTATCCTAGAGTATAAAAACACAATGTTAAAATTCCGCTTATCAATTACACGGTTGTTGTATGATTACAGAAATCGCAAGAAGTGAATGCTTTCAATTATATTGAAACGAAATTCCGGCAAAAACCTTATTCCAACCGTCGAGGTTATCTTGATTTCTAGGAAAGCCGTCGATGAGAAACCGATTGTGGGGATTCTCGGAGGTTTGCATGGCGCGGTCGATGAGGCTGCAGGTGATCTCCACGGGGACGATGCTGCCGTTCTTGATATGTGTCTCGATGAGCTCGCCGTACTGCGAGCCCGGCTTGGCGCGTTCCTCGCGCAGCAGATCGCCGGCCGACAGGTGGACATAACCGTAACGCTCGACGATGTAGCGGCACAGCGTGCCTTTCCCGGCGCCCGGGCCGCCCAGGATGAACACCACCTCCGGCTTCCGGTTCGTCGTGGCGGCGGACATCGCTCGGATACAATGTCGCGCACCGGTCGCGAGAGACCGCAGCGTATACATGCACAAGGTCGACGGTCGACCGCGTCACGTCACGACGGATCAATCGGGATTTCCACCACGTGATGGCCGCGCTGGCGCCATTTTTAAAAGGCGCACGTCGCGTACTCCGCGTCTTTCATTCATTCAAACGGCCAGCTGTGCGCGAGGTTATATTTTTAATTTCGAAAATAGATCAGCTGCGGCTTCGTTCCTTTCTTTCTTTCTTTCTTTCTTTCTTTCTTTCTTTCTTCGATATCTGGATGTACGCACATATACTTGTTTTTATTTTAGGGGAAAATGTAACTATTAAACGAATAAATTTAGTCAAATTTAATAAGAAATATATCTGTAGATGAAACTGACTTTTCTATAAGATAAAAAAAGTTTAAGAAAGAAAGGAAAGAAGAAAAAAATACATGTATATATTTAGACCTTGAATGAGAAAGAAAGGAGAAAGAAATAATTGTAGCAAATGAGCGTGCTAATTGCAGAAAATGCAGAGGCACCAGTAGAAGTTAGAGAAAGACAAAAGATACATTTTTGTTTAACATCATTGTTTGAATTAAAAATGTTATTTAAAAAAAAAAAGAAATATCAATGTTTCTTTTAAATATTAGGACATGATATCACTTATCTCCGAATATCGTTGAAATATATCGACATCAGGTAGTATCGATAAATCGATAAAATAGCAGACGAAAATGAAACGTTATGCAATATCTTGCATGCGCGAAGTGCAAAGTAGCGTGGAGTAGTATAAAGACCAAAGTACAAAGAATACCGAAGTGATTGAAATATATAGTAACAATGACTGTGATGCAATCCACTAGACAATAGTAAGGACAGATCTATTTTTAAGATTGTTATTCATTATCGCAAGCTTGTCTTTGAGTTTGCAGTTTGTTTGCAAAATACACAACCTCGCTTACGGCCATGTGACAATTCTCATTTAAACACCGTAACAAATTAAATACCTTATATTTTATTTTTAATTTATTCTCATACCAAGTAATTTTGATTAATGAAGTATTAAACTAAGCTGCTAAATCGATTTGATTAAAGATAAATTTGCGTGCAATATTCTGAGGTTATATTCTAACCATACTTTATGATTGACCTTGTTTAGAATATATATACATAGATAATAATAATACGTATTCATGAAGAATTTACGGTTTGTTATGAAAGTCAAATGTTTTTAATAAACATAAGGAAAAGATAATGATAAAAAATCATGATAATACAGCTAGCTCAATGACAGAACAATTTCTATATTAATATATATAAGTAATTATTATTTCTATATATAATTTTGATAAATATAATTATGATATATAATTTTTATTATATATATATATATATCTTTTTAAAATATATTGTTATAGGGGTGAAACATCAAACAATGCTAATTATAAAAAGATGCCATTTCACTGGAGTAATCAGTCTGCTGTCACATAATGCGTTTCCTAGCTTTACATTATTAAAATGTACAGCTAGGAATCTTTCTAGGCCATGCGCAGAGGTTCGTACTTTATCCATAGCACGTAAGAAGTACAAGTATAAAGTGGATCCCAGTATGGGAAAGATTACGCATTCTTTGTTAAGAACGGACGATGCACTGACTCATGTCAAGTTAGCACTTTTTACACAGAAGAGATGCTTGAGTATCGCCGCAAAGCTAGTCAATAATGCCTCGCCTAAAGTACAACCATATATGAAACTTATGAGAATAGATAAACCAATAGGTAAAGTTCAATTATTCTGTCTGTTAATTGGAATTAACAAACATACTGTGTATATTTCAATCTCTGTCCTTTTCTAAATTTTCTATTAGGAAGCTGGTTATTATTTTGGCCTTGCGGCTGGAGCATTGCGATGGCAGCTCCTGTTGGTGCCCTACCAGATCTTCAAATGTTAGCACTTTTTGGTACAGGAGCTTTCATAATGCGTGGCGCAGGATGCACCATAAACGATATGTGGGATCAGGACATTGACAAGATGGTAAAGCTCTTTGCAGCGATATTTTAAAAGTTTATCTTACGAGTATTACAGAGACAACTTATGTTACTAGGTAGCTAGAACAAAGGATAGACCTTTGGTAAGCGGTCAAATAACGCCGAGGCAGTCGTTAATATTTCTAGCCGGGCAATTGAGTCTAGGGTTACTTGTATTGTTGCAACTGAATTGGTATAGTATATTTCTCGGTGCCAGTTCACTAGGTACTAAATAATATGCTAAAGTCTATAAACGGAATAAAATTAAAATATTTATAATGTATCCTGTACCTTTTTCTCTTTTTTTTTTCAGGTTTAGTAATAATTTATCCTCTCATGAAAAGAGTAACATATTGGCCGCAATTAATTTTGGGCATGACTTTTAATTGGGGCGCGTTATTAGGGTGGTCTGCTATACGCGGATCATGCGATTGGTCTGTCTGTTTGCCATTGTACATAGCTGGTATTTGTTGGACTATTCTGTATGATACGATATATGCTCATCAAGTGGGTAGTATAAAATTGTAATAACTTTTCGTGCTATCTCTTCTTACGTCGCACTTTAATCTCTTTTGTATGTTAGGACAGGGTAGATGACATTTTGCTGGGCATTAAGTCGACAGCCATAAAATTTGGGGATTATACGAAATTCTATCTGTCTGGATTTGGAATGATTATGATTGCGAGTTTAATTGCCTCTGGTCTATTAACTACTCAAACGTGGCCTTATTATACTTCTGTTGGATTAATTGCAATGCATATTAGCAATCAAGTAAATGTTATGAATTATTTTGAGTGAATTTAAAAAATTACAGCGCATACCAATAAAATAATTCCTCCCTTCCAGATATATACGTTGAACATTAACAATCCTACAGATTGCGCCAAGAAATTCATATCTAATCACAGAGTGGGTATGATACTATTTGCTGGTATTGTATTAGGAAATTTAATGAAGGAATTATATATAAAAGAAGAGAGCAAAGTCGAAGAAGAAACGGAGCACCAAACTGTTATATTAGATGAAACTAAAAATAGCAAAGATCTGTAATTAGTCAATTTTAACATAGCATCTTTAAATTATGTGGAATTAGATAAAACAACAAATTTTGTATTAGCAAAAATTATTTAATTTATATGCTATTTAAATTTCAAATTTTGTTTTTATATGCTGCATTAATTTCAAATACTAAAACTTTTTATGCATACACCATAAACTATATGCTTTCATAGATTTCATCAATCATAATGTCAGTATTATGGTTTAACAGTATTAATCGTTTACCTCATTATCTCAGGAGACAAAAGCTAGACAAATTACTAAGTCTATATTAGAAAAAGATATATGTGATTGCCGTTAGATATAATTTTAATTTTACTCTTTATTACACAGAATAAGATCTCTTTTTATGAATAATGTGATAAAACTGATAAAATTACTAAATTATTAATATTTTATATCTATAAAACGAGGAAAAGAAAAAATCAGGTGAAAAACATGTAAAAAAACTAAATTCGTGCAGAATTTATTTATGTCTTAATTATTTTCAATTCTGATTAGTCATTTCTTATAAAGTACTTGTCTAAGTATTTACCATTAAATTTTTCTTGACTATGTAATTTTTCATCCGATGTAAAATTGTTACAAATTTAATATAAATATTTCTACATATTGTATTTTACGCGTGTGTCGCTGTTTTCTCTCTTTTCTCTCTTTCTTGAATTAGTTCAATATATTGTTCGTGAGTCAATAAAGATTGTCTCAAGTTTTCCAGAAGCCTTAGATTTGGTAATATTATAGCCAAGTAGCCACCTTTATGCGGCGGATTTCTGAGAAGCCTTGGGTTTTCCAACAACATCTCATTAACCTCCACTAACTTTCCAATCATACAGCACTTAATCATATAAGTCTGTCCATCAGAACACGATATGCTACAGATATTCGAATTAGTTTGCAATGGTTGCGCGCCATGCTTACCCTTTCCTGAGACTTTATTCAGAGATCTGTCTAACTTGTCACTGACCTTAAAGTTGACTTTCGTTATGTCTTTATCACCTTGCAGAATGATGTGACTAGGTGCCAGGGACAGCATACAAATACGATTGCTGTGTATTCGTATGCATATATCATCTCCGGGCGACTGAACGTTTAATTTGTAATAAGGAGTAAGATAGCGATCAGTAACGGTGGGGAAATAACCATTATATTCCACCTCGTCTAACATGTCGGAGGCATCATCATCAGGGGGAAATTTATACTCATCATCGCTGTCAATAATTCCTAAATTCTCATTATCACCTTCCACCATTCTTTCGTTATCTTCCTCCCGCTCTTGTGCCCGTTCAAGAGAGATTTTCTTTGCATCAGGAGTATTTGTCACACTTTCTTGGATGTCGCTATTCTGCTCCTCCTTGCCTGACTTCTCGTCACACTCGTTCTCGGACTTCAAGCGTTTGATCTCTGGCTCATGAACGTCTGATATCAAATCCATATTAAATTCAAAGTTCTAGATCTACAGAGTGTATAATCTAAATCAGCGCGTAGAGTAGTCACAAATAACGTGTGTATATATACATATACATAAGATTATAAAAATACTAATCTATTGTTTTTTAATAATCATTAATAATTAAATTATTAATAATGAAGCTATTCGTGTGTTAACAATTAGTTGTTACTCTCTTGCTGCTTGATTCCTATTCTTTCTAATCTTTTGTATCTGAATTCTGCGCTCTCTTTCCTACGAATCTCTCTCTGCAAAAAACGGCGAAATTGATTGCACGTTAATTCGCTCGTGGCCAAAAAATCAAGGACGACTTACTTGCTCCTTTATGCATTCCTTCATCTGCTTCTGGATGTGCTCGCAGTATCCCAGGAACCTTCGGTACGGATGCTGCAAGCACAGAATGTTGAGAGAGTGTCGTGCAGGTTAGGGACAAAATTTAGCAATCAGCTGTTCGTTACCTCATTCTCGCAATCCTGAAACTTGTAAAATATCCAATTACAAGCAGAATTATGCGCGGCCAGCGATTTGTAATTCATCATTCCCTAAGCTAGATCGCTCCTTAAACATTGCACGCGTGTTTCTCGTTATGCAATCGCGAGGAAGAACTGACTTGCCGGCATGTGACGTCACACATGAAAAAAATGTACAATATTATAAATAATCATATGGTCCTGCAAGTACGGATTTACATTTGCGAACAGAAATCGTGGAAAAGTTCCTATCTTTAATTTTAATATATAATAAACACATAGAAAAAATATAATAATATTGGGAAATACAAATAAGAAACTTATAAAATTTGTATAAAATATACTTATCTTAGAAAAAAATTTCTTATCTTTAATCGCTAAAATGTAATAAATGATGAATAAAATTAGGACGAATATATTTACTTTCAATAAACCATATGAATATGAATTTGTTAAATTTGAGAAAAACGTTTTAATAATGATATCCCAAAAATTTAAAGCTTATTCAGATATATTTGTATACCCTTAGCTGTATAATACACACATATATATATATATATATATATATATATAGAAGTATTAAATCAATAAATTATGCATCTAGCATAGAAATCATGATTCTTTTTTTTTCAATATTTGCTTGTAACAAATTACCTTAAACGTTATGAAACATTTTTTTACATTAGATATATGGCTCGTCGATTCTCTGTGAATACATTATATAAGTTCATCTGGATAGGCTTTTACAATTTTATAAGAGTTAGCATAACTTGATCCTGTTTAACAAATACCGTAGTTACAATAAAAAGCAATAAGCTAAATAAATATGAATGCTGATAACTACAGAAATTACAATTTGACAGAGTATATATCGTGTCATGTGGATTTACATAAATATAAATATTATATATAAAACATATTTCTGTAATAGTTTTGTTTTCAGTACAGCCGAATAAAATCAATACAAAAAATTAAAAAATTAACTAGAATTGTGATCAAAATCAATTCGGAGATTAATTCGTTTCTATCATAAGACTATATTATCATGCCATAAGTAAACAAAATGGAAAAGTTTCTGTTATGACTAGATATGTACAGGAACAAAGATATTTGGCGATTTTATTCCGCAAAACTAAAACTCTTAAGAACACAAATTTTAAAACCATGAGCTTTGGCTACTTTAAGTGTCAAATCGAGTTGCATATCATAATCCAAATTTACAAATTCTTTGAGAAATACTACAGTCGAATGGTTCAATATGAACTGGAAGCTGCATTCCTCCAAATCCTGGAAATCATATGGCATTTGACATATTTATATTTAGCAATTAATAAAGTTTAATATTAATAGAAAATTATGAACTGTAATAGTTACTTTCACACTGCATTGAAGTGCAGTTTTATAAACAAGGATTACATTTGATACGGTGATCCTTGGCTTTATCAACTCACTGCAATGTTTCTTAAGTTTGGTCTCACAGTATACATTAGATAAAGCCAGTAACTCTGTAAAACAAGGTGTCATTGTACATGTGTAAGCAATAATAAATCATGGCATATTTAACTGCTTAATTTACCTAACAAGTTCTCCAATGTACTTATTTTGATTATTCAGTATATAAATATTGCAGGAAAGCTTTATACACAGGGTAAGAGAATTGCTCGATTACACTGTCGAGAGGAAATATCGACGCGCGATTATATAACTTAAAGAATTTTTAATAAGAATAGTATACTGATTCTTTCTTAAATACTTACCCGTGATTCTTTTCTGCCCAACTAAGTGTGAACATGGTTTAAAAATATTCATTGCGCATTATCAGGATGATTTTATGTACATGAATAAATTTACCCTCTACTTCTATTATGAAATCACTCGTATCCTGTCAGAGAGAATATTGAAATTATTATATATATATTCTTATATATATTTATATATAATATTAAGAATATAATCTAAATATGAATTTTGTATACATATATATATAAAAAATTAGTATCTCTCTAATTAAGCCTCAAATTAGAATTGAAGTAAATTATTAATTTAATTTTTTTTTTTAAAGAATATTAAAATATGCACACGCATACACACACAGACAAGATTTTACAATTTAAAAATGTAAAACAGTGCATGCAGAAATAACAAGTATCAGAAAGTTGGATGAGACATACGGAATCATCGAACACAGTTTCCAAGGATTTCAATATGTTCGACGTTTCACATGCATGTTCATGCTCATCCGCGGACATGAAATTGTAAGTCGTGTACGGCACGTTATATGTGAATACATCGTATATATTCGAAAACTTTGTGACCACCGGTTTTAGAATCTTCTCACCAAACCAGTAGCCCCACATATAGATATGTCCATCACTACAGAAAGCAGCGCTTGAATCACCTAAATATGCTGCCGCGATGTCCAATATCTTTTCTTCCATTGGCAACTGTTGAACAAAAAATCATATGGGTATTTTATTTTTCGTTTTTTTTTTAATCATAGCAATTACACATTATATAAAATAAATCACCAAAGCAGGAAGATTAAAATTCTTTTCGCAACCCATACACAATTGTCCATAATTATTTTTACCCCAGACACAACTTTTCCGTCATTCGAAAGCACCAATGTACGTGCGTATCCACAGGCTACCTTAACTAAAACGTCAAAATCAGTTGCTTAACAATGTTGTTTGCATTTGCAAATGCACGAAATCGCGCATTTTTTAAGAATAAAAAAAGAAAGGATTTTTAGAAACCTATATTTTTATTTAAGAGCAGAATAATTTCATGCGGAGAATATTTGAATTTAACATTAGGATTTTCGTATCGAGGAAATCCACAACTCAAAAATCCGCCAATACCCAATTGGCCATATTCATTGCTGCCCCAACTATATACCAAATTCTCAGTGATAGCAATATTAAAATTCGCACCACAAGCAATAAATGCAACTATCTTTTCAATCAAAATGTTTTGTGTCATAGGTATCATAGCAAATGACCTCCAGGTGTATATGCGATCTTCTACGAGACATTCATCTTTATTTGCAGTGTAAGAGTGTTCTCCCCAAACACACATCTAAATCATACACACATTCTAAGTTATCTAATTGATGTAGCAACGATAATTATATAGATATCATCATATTTCAACGATTGCTTACCATTACCTTTCCCAAAACCCTGCAGTAGAACAGTTTGCAAAACAATAATGGTTTAATTATTTGTATTACTCTATACTGAATATTTGATGAAATTATAAAATCTCAACGATTGGATAAAATCATTGGCTATATTAACAAATGTAAAAAAAAATCATACGTTTTCATATACTCCCATCTTCATTTTTTATAAAATTTCCAAAATTAATACAGAGTAATGTAAACCACATTTTTTACGCAAAAACATTTTTAAAAAAACAAAATACAAAATTTCTCTTAGTTTAAAACTTCAAAATTAAATCTTTTTTTATTTCCATGCATTTTTATTCAAAAGAACAAAAATTATAATTTTTTTTCCATCCTTTAATTTTAAACATGTATACAATAAAACTTACTTATATTCTATGAAAAGAATTGTCAGTGTTTACACACACACAAATATATAAAACACTAACAATTCTATATATATATATATAGTGTTGCAATTTTAATAGCCAACAATGGCTGTGTTCCGAAATTCACTGGCAGTACTGCTAGCATATCGTCATCTTTGTTGTTTATCAAGTGTTAGACAAGGATAACGACATGCTAGCAGTACTGCCAGTGAATTTTGAAACACAGCCATCGTGTGTATGTGTGTGTGTATATGTAATCCAATTATTTTCTTCCATAACTTTATATATTTTTTACTTTCACTATAAATAATTTTTTAGTTTACCTTTCCTTCTTCCGTAAATGCAGAACACATTTGCGAGCAACAGACAAATTTCGTTATATTTTTTCCACATAACGTTTCTATTTTTTCCGGATGCAGTGTTTTATATTCTTTGGACTCAAACCCTAATCGCCCATTATTATTAGTACCCAAGGCATGTACCATTTTGTCTCTTGTCACAATTATAGCTGCTTTAGCGTCTCCTATTTTAAAATGCCAAAGTATAAATAATGATATCATCAGTGAAAATGGTGAAAATAAAAGCGAATTACCAAATATCATAACTGTATGAATTTGCGATATAAATTTCGAATTTAATAAATTAAAGATTGGCCATCTCTTCAACTCCAAAGGACATTTTCTCGTGTTACATCGCACATCTTCCTCTGCATTCCCTGTCCGTACTTTTCTATAAATAATTAATTTTTTTTTTAGTAGTGAAACTAATCGCTCATTAACGACGTCGCTTTTTATTCCTACTGCATATAAACTAGTTCTGTATTTTGTTAAACCAGTTTCTATGATTAATTAAACTTCGCAATTGCCCGATAAAGACATATCTCTTTAAAGAAAAGAAAAAAGTTAAACTTACAGTATTTTGCATTTATTTAATAAAAAATTTCTTAAAGAAGGCCGATAGCTGTCTTCGACTACTTCGCTCTGGTCGCGATCCATTTTGGCGAATTTAAGTTAAATGATTAAAGTTTGACCTGTTTTACTTAAATTTCGATACAAATAAGTTCGGTCGATATTTTTTTTTCCGTAAAAACAAATGTTTGAAAAGTAAACATTGCCAATCGACAGTATAGAAGAAATTGTGAGTCGTAGTAAAGTAAAAGTAACATTTTTGAAGGTTAAGAAAACAGTACACAATAACACACACTAACGGATTTGGAACAACCCAAATAATATAATACAATAATATAATAATTGTATTATAATAAAATAATACAATTTCGCCGGTACGACAGATTTCCTAACCTTCACAAATGTCACTTTTAACGATTCATAACTCTTTTTATATCAAGCGATTTTTTTTACTTTGCAAGCCTTTGTTTTTACGCAAAAAGGCACCGAATGAGTGTATTTTTATTAAAAATTCAATTAAAATAGATAAAACTAAATATTTACACTATATATATATATATATATATATATATATATATATATATATATATATATATATATTATATTCAATAACGGAAGATGTTTCTGGACACAGTGGAATTGGATACGACCAATTATATCGCCCGGTGCCTAAGATAACTAGCACATTGACCAATCAGGGAGTCCTGCGTTCAACTGGCCAATAATACCGCCTCTTACTTTCTTATCTCTATGAAACTTACTAGCCAAGGATCAATCGACCGCGTCATGAAAACGCGACCCGAGTCGGCCACTGAAGACGCCGGCTCGTGCTCCGGTGTGACGTCACGTCCGGCAATCGCGGGGACACGGCGTAATCGACCGCGCGTCGCGCTCTCGTCGCGAGATTATTGTATATCCGAGAAACCCGGTCTCTCGCGCCTGGCGCCTATCCAAGTGCAGTGAGCGTCGGTGTACGTAAAATGGCGGACGGTGACATTGATTTGTACGCCGACGATCTCGAGCAAGATTTCGCGCAGGTAATTCGCACTTCTCTTTGAAATAGTAGATAAAGAGACCGGCGGGGCACATGCGCTCTCTCTCTCTCTCTCTCTCTCTCTCTCTCTCTCTGTCTCTCTCACACTCACATTTTCTCCGCCTCGAGAAAAACAATCGAAGGGAAGGTATCCCGCTATCGTAAAATCGCCGACGCGCGCTTACGCGCGGGGGGCGAAGGGGGTGGGAGGGGGCAGGAAGGGACCCGCTGTCGCCGCGACTCTCCGTGACTCTCCGTGATTCTCCGTGATTCTCCGTGAGAGACGGGACTCCTTAATTCTGTTTCGGGCGTCGGTTTCGAGGATCAGGTGTGTCCGGCGTGTCATGGTGGTCGTAAGCGACCGTTGCTAACGGCTCGCGATCTACCCGGATCTCGTCCCGTGAACGTTAACTGTGTATATTTTCCGTGAGCCGGCAAGCGACTCGCATCGACGAGAGCGCGCGCGCGCGAACGAACGCACGCACGCACGAACGCACGCACGAACGCATACGTGCGCGAGCCACCAAACACACGCACGAGAGAGACGAGCTTCGCCCTGAAGTTGTTGCCTATTCTCCTTGTTGTTGCGCGCCGTTGACCGATCGCCTGCCTTAGCTAGTGCCCGTCTGCTGATTGTGTGCGCGCGCGCGCGTTTCCGCTCCCCGGAGTTAAGCGCTAACGCGAAAACACGCTAATACGGGTTCGCAGCAGGAATTGACCGCAAAATGGTGCTAGCGGTAAGGCGAATGTCGTGTAGTTTACTCTTCTCACACGTCCTCACTCCTATCTCTCTCTCTCTCTCTCTCTCTCTCTCTCTCTCTCTCTCTCTCTCTCTCTCTCTTTTTTCCTATCCCCCCCCCCCTCTCGTCTTCCTATTTCCTATGACTCTTACGATTTCATCCCTCACGCAAAAACGCACGAAAACACGTACTCCGCTGTACTGCATGTGAGAGTATACATTTTCTTCATAATCTCTTTTCTTAGTTTTTTAATTTTTTGGGGGGGGGGGAGCGGGGGAGAAATTTTCTCCCTCGCGAGAAAATGTCGTCGTATTTAGAATACTTCTGCAAAGATTGAAATCGGTGTAATTTCATTCAAGTCAATTTTCACAAATGCTACAAATATGAGAAACCTTAAATCAATTTTCAGGTTTTCTTATCATATGGTTTTTGTCATGAGATTATACAGTGTATAATTTTCAATTAAAAAATTATGTACAGTTCTCTAGAAATTCAGGATGAATTTGGAAAGGAGCTTTCTCCCTCTCTCTCTTTCTTTCACAATGTTTTTAACAGTATCTTTTAGAAAAATAAAATTTATTGTATTTTAAATACAGTAAATAAAATATATCTCTTGTAGAAAAAAGTAAATATGTAAAACAATTTAAAAATAAAATACATTGCAATTGAGATTGTTTATGCATCTATCGCATTAAAAGTTTGAACTTGTTGAAATTACATTGACTTTAATCCGTGCTTTATTGTCTCTTCACAATGCAAAAAAAAGTCTGTATATCTGCATATCTGTTACAGTCGAAGTGTACGATTGGTTGATCAGTTGAACCACAACGTGTGCAGGAAGTCGCGTGTAATAAGAAAATGGTACATCTAACGATTATTTACATTTTGATAATTAATTTCCATAAACTCTAATTTATATATTGAACTCTTATAGAAGCGTCTTGAGATCATATTGTTATATTGAGCATTATTTTAAGTGTACATTGCAAGTTTTCTACATTTTGTTTACAATAGACGGTCCAATAATTTTACAATTATAGACTGTTTTATATTGATTCTTCATGGCTTTTATTTGCACTCATATTTAATGCTCAAATAACAAAATGAGCTCAATATATTCTTACAAATTTGGTGTTTTTTCTTTTTAAGAGAAAAATAAAGATTGATATTTATTAAAATTCTTTTTAATGAACACGATATATATATATATAACTTTTGATAATGATCGTAATTAAAAAATAGATTAGACAAGTAAAGTATAGAATATTTGTTTAATGTTGTGTTTTTTTTTTTTTTTTTTTTATTTTAATTATATTCTGTAGAATTATTTTGCACTTTGACTGTAACATATTCAGCACATACGTGTGTGTGTGAGTGTGTGTGTGTGTACTAAATAAATAATAAAATTCCACCATTGCACATTTATATTTGTTGTGACTAGTCTGCTTCTCATTTAAAATACAAAATTGAAAACAAATACTGTTTAATATTATTGCTCAACATGACACGCGTTCTCCCAAAATAAAAGAAACAAATTCAATGTCTCTCATTATCTCTGTCATACTTCTCTAGCATACTTCAATGCTTGCTTGCATATCTGTTTCAGGACGAATTTGCCGGCGATGGCGTTGATCTCTACGATGACGTGATTGCAGCTCCGGCAGGTGGTAATGGTGGCGTTTCCTCTGGAAATGCCGGGGACGGTGGTGGTGATACCACGTCTCCGAATGAGGAAACCAATGGAAATGCACCTTATCATCAACTTGGCAATAATATACAACCAAATCAAATTGGTAGACGCCACCAGTTATATGTTGGAAATTTGACATGGGTATATACAGATGCAGAGATTTAATTTTAATATTTTTTAGATCTTTCTATTTTAGATAAAGCATTTACGACGTATATCTCGCGACAAAAAGAATATATCCATGGATTAATGTTTTTCTAATTTTAATGTAATATATTTCTTTTTGTTCTTCTCTCTCTGTTTTTCTCCCTGTATATCTACAGTATTCAATAATGTAATATATCACTTTGTGTAGTATATTTGTTATAAGAAAAAAAAGAAACATTTTATTTGACAATATCATAAAATAACAAAATTGATTCAGTAAAAATGTAGAATATTGTAAAAGCATACTCTATGGATTAAAAAAGTTGTTTTTAATTTATTATTTAATTATTTATTAATAATTTGATTTTGCTTTATTGCTTTTTCTGCAAAACTTTTTTTCTTTTTTATTATCTTTCTTTTAGTATTACAGATTTACGTATTAAAGATTTGCCTTATCAGAAAATATTTAGATTTCAATAAAATTCCCTTTATACCTTTTTTATTCTCCTTTTATACTTCTTTTATATTCCTTTTATGTGTATGTGTGTATCGAGATAATTTGTTAAAACTTTTTACTTTATTATATGCAATTATATGAAAATCAAGATAAAAAATTATTACATAACGAATATTCTTACTTCCAGTGGACAAGCGACCAAGATATAACAGATGCAGTTCAAAGTATCGGTGTGACTGACTTTGCGGAGGTGAAATTCTTCGAGAATCGCGCCAACGGACAGTCCAAAGGTTTCTGTGTAATATCCTTGGGCTCTGAACAGAGTATGAGAATATGCATGGAAAGACTGCCCAAGAAGGAGTTACATGGTCAGAATCCCGTAGTAACGTATCCTACTAAGCAAGCGCTCAATCAAGTATGTATAATTGTGCATTATGATACGAATAAAAAAAAGAAGGCAGTTGCAGTGTACGCAGATAGTACGTTACGATATATCGCGAGTAGTGGACACATGTGGGAATTATACACGACATTTTTCTTTATGTGTTCTCAGTTTGAGTCACAGTGTAAGACGCGACCCGCTCCGGCTCCGCAACAGAGTCAGAGCCAACGTCCTCATAACCCACATCAACATCAGCCACCAATGCCACCTCATCAACAGCACCCCCAACATCCTCAACATCCTCAACACTCACAACAAAATCATGGTCCTAGAATGATGATGGGTCCTCCGCAGGGCGTAAGACCTCAGAGAATGCCGCCGCCCGGAATGGGTCCGCCGGGTCCTGGTGGGCCAGGTCAGCAGGGTCCGCCGCGGATGCACGGTCCCCCACTAGGGCCAGGTCCAGGTCCACATCATCCTTTGCCTGGCCATCCTAATCAAGGTCCGCCGCCTGGCTATCAGCAGGGGCCATGGAACGGGCCGCGTCCCAATGGTCCTCCTGGACCGCCTAGAGGACCTAGTGGACCGGGTGGCCCACCTCAGCAAGGTCCACCAGGACCAGGCCCTGGTCAGCATAGACCACCTGGAATGGTACGTGTCACTGGCAGATTTTTTTTTTTTTTCCTATTCGTGAATGGACAAAATATTCGTAATACATACTGAACCGTATTCTCATATCTATTTAATATTACATTCTGCATCATAAACGTATAAATAAATTTTTAACTTTATTTCTAGCAAAAGTTGTTCGATCTGAATTTGATTCTTTGGAAATTTTGCCAAGTATATGCATTAAAAAAAAACTGTACAACAAAAGAAAACATAGATATAATAAAATATAAATTTTGTTAATCCTCTTAGAGTATTAAATGGCCATAATGAGAGAATGGAAGTACTATCTTCAAAACATAAAGACAAAAAAGAAAACAAAAAATATTAAAAAACATATAAACGTAAATTTATTAAAACATTTAATAGAGATTATATGTATTTAATAGAGATATTTAATAGATATTAAACGTATTTAATAGAGATATTTAATAGAAACGTATTTAATAGAGATGAATTATACATGAAAACTTGCGTTTTACAATAGCACTTGCAACGTCAATGATTGTTTTAGAAGTATTGTTCTAAAAATTTCCGTGATGGATCTATGATATATATAGAAGATATATAGAAATCCTTATATAAACTGTGCAGAATCTGATTATTAATATATTGTGAAATATTTTTTTAATAGTTATTTTGATAGAATAAGCATGATACTCGTGCAAGATGCATTTATACAGAAATCTGCACAGTTTCAGAAAAGATTGATTAATGCATGTCTGTCTATTGTAAGTAATCATAGTACAGGCTTAAATATGTTTTGCACTTACATGTCTTACGCGTAAACAGAGTTGCACTAGAGATCTTTCAGAAGCCAGTTATCATATGCCACAGGTAACCGATAATGAGGTCTTTTTTCAATTCTATTTCTTTCGTCCTGTTAAAAAATCCAGATCGTTCGGTGTCAGTCTAGTCAATTATTTTCATTACTTGTTTTCAGAGTGCTCCAATTCCAAAGATTAAATCTTTATAAACTGGCTATATTTAAAAATAAAAATAATTGTTGAAAAATAATAATAATTGAGACTTGCAGCATATATATGGCTAATAGAAATTAATTAATTAATTGTTCTAAATATAATCTCTCCCCAAACTTATTAAATTAGGTCGAGTTTGTATTGTATTTTATTGATGCATTGGATGTTATCACAAATAATACTTGTGATTTGCAACAGATATATATTACTATACATGTGCATAGAAGTTTATAATTATGGAAATCAATAATAAAATGTTTGAAAATTGCTCTTCTAACAATACATATAATATTATTATAATTTATATGTATAATATTCAATATAACACCATAAACAATATTAAATTTTTAAGAGAATATTGAAATGTTGTGAATATTTTATGTTGTTGTATTTTTTAGTATTAATAATCATATCTCTTTATGTAAAAACTTTACAGAATATTTTACAGAGTACGCTAATGTAAATATGTCTCTTTACACACAAATGTTTGTTAATTATAAAATTATTTATTAATTTATGTTTTCTCTCACATGAGCTCGTGAAATTACTGATTGTCTAATTATGATAGAGTAAAATAGAATCTTTATCTGTCTTTATCCAGCAATTTCACGGTGGTCCTCCTGGACCGCCGGGCCAAGGACCTCCTCGTGGCCCACCCGGACATCCTGGTGGACCTCCGGGGGATCCAAGAGGAGCTCAACCTCGTCCTGAATGGAATAGACCGCCAGGTTCGTGCGCAGATCGGCTTTTGTTTTATACTCTCGTGAAAAAATTTGGTTTTTACCTTTGTGAAATCTCGTTTCCATCTCGAAATCTTTAAGATTTATTGCCCCTCTGAAACATCTTGTACTTGAATGCTCTTGTAGTACTTTCTCAATTTGCATGATCGAATAAACGATGAATGAAAAAAAAAAAAAAAAAAAAAAACGACGAACATATAGTGGGAATTCGTGAAACCGAAATCGCACAATCAAAGTAGTGGTAGTACATTACTATGTCATCCCCAATCTGCTGAGAGAGCATATTAGTATTACTGATAAGACTGTTCGATATGTGCATAGGGATGCATCATGGGCCTCAGGGACCACCAGGTTTCCCTCAACATCAACATATGCAAGGGCCGCAGCCTGGCCAAGGCCCACCACAGAGAGGACCTCCTCCAGGTTCTATGGGTGGTGAGAGACTTAGAATGGTCGTTTGATGTTACGAATTTTATTAATTGTTTAACTATGCTAGATACAAGATGCATGATATTGAGGGAAATTGATCTGGCAGAAGCATTAAGGTGCAAGATGTTTCAAAGGATCATTTCGTAAATTAAAATTCGCGAAAGATGTACATTATTTATTGAATTTACCGATTCTTAAAGTATCATTAATAATCATCGCACAGTAATTATATGTTTTATTGCACCATATCTATAAACCACGTATATCTTTATAAATGAATTTCTCGCTACGCACTGCTACATTATGACAAAAAATTGATAATATATATATATACATAATGAAAAAGGGGACAAAAAAAAGATTTAGAATATAATTCGAGGTTATAAAATAGGAATGTGATTTTTTTCCACGTGTTTCACACAACGCATTTATAAATTACGTTTGATAAAATTAAGGGAAACGCTCAAACGTGAATAAAAACGAGATTAAAGCGAACTTAAAAATATTTTAAGCCGTAATTGATATTAATCATGCACATTGTTAGGTCCGGGAGGCCCGCCTCCAGGACATGGTGGACCGCCGCAGGGACCTCCTCAAGGACCGCCAGGTGGTCCGGCACCTCATGTCAATCCGGCATTCTTCCCGCAAGGACCACCTCATCAGCATCCCGGCCAACATCCATCGGGACCTCCCGGTCCGCCTCATGGCCCGCCTCATGGACCACCACATGGTCCTCCCCATGGTCCTCCTCATGGTCCTCCTCACGGACAACCGCATGGGCCGCCGCATGTGCCGCCACATGGTTACGGGCCACCGAGTGCACAAGTATTACCTCGTTATATCTCATCTAAATATTTAAAGCGATAGTGGATAATTTTCTTTTCTACCGTGTGTATATTAAATTTTAACACATGCTATTTCAAATAATCTCTCTGCAAAGTAATTTATCCATATTACACTAGATAAGGATAGGTCTAGTTAATCACACCTGTTACATTAAGAGAACATCGTATCACTGATAGTTCGTTTCGAATTATGATTAAATGTTACAATATTTACATACAGTATTTACGAGTGAGGAATTTATCCAAGTATATTCAGTTCGCATTATCGCATCGCATACGTTATCATTGATCCGTACAAATTTGACATCTTACGAGAACGAAATAGTTTTATGGATTTTTTATTTATCACAAAATTTCTATTGAAAAAATATTTCAGTACGAATTTCTATTTCAGGCACCTTACGGTGCACCCGGGCCTGATCATCGTCCGGAAGGTCCGCCTCCGCTCACGGAACAAGAATTCGAAGAGATAATGGGCCGCAATCGCACAGTGTCCTCGTCTGCGATTGCTCGGGCGGTGTCCGATGCCGCGGCAGGCGAATACGCAAGTGCCATAGAGACTCTGGTTACCGCTATATCGTTGATAAAACAGTCAAAGGTAGCTGCAGATGACAGATGCAAGATTCTGATAAGTTCCCTCCAAGACACTTTGCGTGGCGTCGAAACTAAGAGCTACGGATCCGGACGTAGAGGTGAGTGCTTAGCGTACTTAATTCTGATTAATATGATTCTGTTAAAAATGGTCAAGATTATGATTCCATGTAAATCCGCGTTAAATGGCAAGTAATTTGTGTAAAGATGAATAATCTCTTTTAGTTCTTTTAACTTTCTCTCCTAAAAATATAAAAATCTTCGTTTTTTTTTGTTTTTTTCCCCCTTTTTTCTTTTTCTATGTCAACATATTATTAACTTTGGCTTAAAATTGTGCGACATTCAGCTTATCCATTTGACGGATAACGAATTTTTTTTTGTAGAACGTTCGCGTTCGCGTGACAGAGAGCGCAGTCATAGAAGACGACGCGAACGGTCCAGAAGCCGGGATCGCGAGTATCGCGAACGTAGCAGAGATCGGGACCGAGAGCGCGATCGGGAGCGTGATCGCGAGAGAGAAAGAGACCGCGATAGGGACAGGGAGCGTTATTACAGCGAACCATATCCGAGAGAACGATCACGCAGCAGAGAAAGAGAGCGCGAACGTGAGAGAGATCGTGAATATAGAGAGAGAAGCAGAGAAGAAAGGTAAGCCAAATGATCTCACCAGATTACTCTCTTAAATTGCACCTCTCGACTTTAGTGCGCGTCCATTGCGTGAAAGGACAAGTCTTGTTGAGGGAAAATTCTTGTTTGGGGACTTTAATGGTTCAAAGAGATAAACCATTTACGCTGACCCTAATAAAGTATTATGTATTCCGTGCTCTCACGGCACACATCTCTATGTGTCGTTCAGAGAAATATAGAGTACGCTACTATACAGATTGTGTGAAAGGATTAACTAAATTTTTCCGTCCCCGATATATTTTTCCTCATACATTGAAATTTACTTATGCCGAATAATTAATAAATTCCCTTTACGCTGTCTATCAAAGACATCGTCAATGCGGAACTTCCACATTGTGCGTTTGTACCGCGAGTGAGAATTAAGAAGCACGAAAGAATATATATTATTTTTGTCGAACGTAAAAATATGTAATACTCTAAAAGAAAAACAAAATAGCAGAAGAGAGAAGATCAATATAAGGCAGAAACGAGCAAACACAATGTGACGACTTATTTATCGATAGATTTGATATATCGCAAGAGTAGCGCAAATTTTCATTATTTCTACCGTAAAATTGTCCGTTTGTTTTAGATTTTATCGAATTTCGAATTATTGCACAGTAGGCACGAAAGAAAAAGAAAGTTAATGCTGCGTTTGTCTTATGCATCGTAATATAATGCAACGCGATACTTTTTTTTCTAGCGGTGTAGCTGCAATTTATAAGCCATTATAAGCAAAATTGCCACTATTGCAAAATCATGTTGGAATATCGTAATTTTTCTCTGGCAGCATATTCTGCCGATTGATCTTTTTACGCAATCGAGCATTTTTTTAATCATCCATCAATATGTATAAGTTCGCAATGTATATTCCATGTTTTTCTTATATAATAGTTCCTACATCGACACGACATTAGATAGTGTATTAGGTAACAAAAGTTTCGAACTCTCTAATTATGTGTGTATTCGTGTAAACAATAGATAATACGGCATCATTGTCCATCTGCTACTACAAAATATGCTACGAAATATATACGAAGACATAAAGAATACACGAATTGTATTTGTTGTGTTAACGAAAAAGTAAATTGACTAATTATTAAAACTAAACATAAATATTTTTTGTATTTATTTTAATATAAAATTTATTTTATTATGTATTATTTTTTATTATATGGAGCAGAATATCTTTATATATAATAAAGATATATATATCATTTTTCCAAGTATACTCACGCACAAGTTTAACATAATAATATTGGTATAACGACTTTGAAAAATATTGCAATGTAACACAAGACACACATATTATATTAATATAAACGTAAAAGATTTATGTATCTTTTCCATTTATTCGCGTCGCGCTTTCGCACAGATTCACGTTTTGCAAAAAGAATTGTATTATCTTTTCGGTTTTCTCGCATATTAAACTGTGTTAAAACAAATTAAACTGTGACTTTTCGTGATCACGCATGGGAAAAACTAAGTACACATGGTCGCAATGTAAGATTTGGTTACACACACACAATATAATGTTTTAGTTATTTATCTCACTACTTTTAATTTTAAGATTTACAAATATATGTTGCGTATATCTACATCATTTTTTACGCGGTATCTCGCTATATTTTATAAGTATAATCCAGTGAACAGAGCGACGAAAAATCTTTTAGTAAAATATAATTTGCAAGAATAAAAATATAATGGATAATAAAGACAATATATATATATATATATATATATATATATATATATGTATATGTATATATACGCAGCAAATATTTCTAGTTCACGGTTTACGCTCACATGCTGTACTGAAACTTTTAGTATCATAGTGAGAAACATGAAACCCTGTAATCATGTACGCGAACTACTGATCAAAATTATGACTATATATGAGAAAAATTAAAAAGCAAATTAAAATATGTGTCACTCAATGTCCAATGTGTTACTCAATTCGCTCAATTTACTCTTTACTGCATGCTATTCTGCTTATCTTTTTTCTTTGGTATATGATGCCAGGGTTGATGTTAAATCATAATATATTTCGCCCTGAATCATCATTTCTAAGTCATTGATAGCTAATATCTATATCGATATTTGCTAAAATTTAAACATGTATATATTAAATCTTTGTTTTATAAATTAATCGCATTCGATCGCAATTGCGATACATTTACAGTTATATTGTATTTCTACGGATGATTACTTTGTAATTGTAATTGTAGCTTTGTCTCTCGCGAAATGTATCTCTCGTTGATATCGAAATAGCGATGATTTCAACTATAGTCTCTCTTTTAGTATAATCTTTGCTTTTAATGAAATGTAATAAGCCTGGTTTATAATGGTACCGTCATAACAGAATATCCATTTTTCATTAGTACAACACGTCAATCAGCCAGGCCAAGAGTAAAAGAAGAACCGCCAGAGACGGCACCCGTCTCATCTTCCAAGGCGACTAGGTAATTAACTTTTTTCATTACAGTGAATGCATGTAGACTTAAATAAACGCTAAGTTTAACGACAAAATAATGAAAACAGGAAATGTCACGCGTCCACTACGTAGACAAATCCACTTCCCTTCCTTTCATCTTTCATTTTGCTCATCGACAAAAGAAGAATGCGCGTAGATTAGCGAAGTAAGAGGAAAACTGAAATAACGATTCAGATTAAAAATAAACGAAAAGGTCAAAAATTGTTCTTCGATCAATAATAGATTTTTTATCGCTACTAACTTGTATAGGAAGAGATCAGGGAAACATATACTCTTTGTAGAATTATTTGTATGTATTTCTGTTGTAAAAATTATGTAGCTACATATCTGTTATCGCGTAGTCATCATATTTCTAAATTTGTCGCGTGCCGATTCGTTTGCGCTTATGAGCTTTTGTACACGAGAGATATATCAAGTAGAGGCAGAATCCATTAAAGAAGACAAGGTGAGAGAGAGAGACAAAGAGAGCGGTATTATATCCGGTGTTTCTTTGTATTTAGGCATAACATGAGAGATTAACGTTCATGATAAAAGTGGACTCGTTAGATATAACAAAGAAAGCAGCACTAAAGTAAGATAATTGGCTGACGTGACTTGTGTAGGTATTATGACGATCGCTACAGAGAGCGTGAGCGAGAGAGAGATCGAGAACGTGAATCAAGCCGAAGACCATCCGAGCGGGAACGGGAACCGGAACGAGAACGTGAACGGGAACGAGAGCGGGATCGTCGGGACGAACGGGGAGACTCCTCGCATCGCTCAAGACATTAAAAAAAAAAAAAAGAAAAGAAAGAGGAAAAAAAATATAAACACATCGAAGAGATGATAGGAAGGTGTGCTAAAACAATAGAATTGCAGAATCTATTTGATGAAACATTAAATGGATGGAACAATACACATACACACATTCATAGACACATTGCGATCCTCGTCTCTTAATCTTTGAAGTAAAAGTAATATTATGTCGCTTGTGTAATGTTGACACGAACATACGTGACTAAAGCTAAAGATTGTTAACGGGACGCGATAATATCGAGAGATATCGTAGGATAATCGATTAAAAGGGGTACTTTCAAGATTTGCTTTAACGAATTGCTCTTAGATTAGTCCAAGGATTTAGTATAAACTCCCACATATAGAATTCTGTATGTTCTTGTCTTCTTTTCGAAATAGTCAAACTCGTGCTCACTGTAGAATTACCGTGAAATCTCTCAATTGATCGCAGAGTTTACTTTTATCTTGCATACATATATCTTAATATGATATAGTGCACTCTCTCTATATGTACACATATATCTATATAATTGTATTACGATTAAGAAAATATTTACATTTAATCCGAGAATAGATTTGTAAAATGTGAATGGCTATCTCGCGTATGAGATAAGGTAAGAAGGAAAGGAACATATTTTGATGCAAGATCGCACGAGATTACGAGTTACAGTGGGAAGAGGAAAAACAGGAAAGGGGTGCAAGATGTACAACGAGAACAAGAGTATTCTTGGAGAAACGGAGGGAAGAACGAAGACATCTTACGCGAGAAACCTTCTTCAATCTTCTTCAGCACGGACGAGATTCAAGATTGTATCTTAACATATATATATACATATATATATATAATACATATATACGCTTTCAAAAAATATAAATGCCAAACATGTCTTTACTTTATTCATCTTGTACACACAAAATCCTGACGATATGAAAAAAGTTATAGAACTATGTTTTTGTTTCTGCGATCTTATGAAGCTCCCGAACTTTCATTGGCCGAGAGTTTTTCGAAAAGCTGCATCATTATATATAAATATGTATTAATCCTCTGATGCGTGTGATCGGCCTATGTAACTTGCAAGATCTTTTATTCAGTATTATGAAAAAGCTGTACGCTCATCCGAGGATTTATAATAAAAAAAGGAAATTTATTTATATATTTTTATAATAGGAAAAGGAAATATTCTTCGCCACAAGTGAAATGAACCTGTAGTAATTACATATGATCTGCTTTTCGAAGAAATAAAAGTTGGAGTATGCTTTATAATAAGAAATTAGAAATAAATGCGCTAAAATATCATGCTTGAAAATGGACTGTACAGATTGTTATCTCGTAGTAGGGATTTTGTAAAAATTTATAACATGCATCTCTCAGTTACATATTAATAATAATATGTAACACATATATGATATACTAAAAATTCATACAAGTTTCATAGAGAATATTTTTAGAAAATCATCTCACGCATTATATATAACGCAATTATTTCTATGTAAAACCAACAAACTCTCTTAACTTTTTGTGTTGTGAGCTGTAAGACTAAGTTAAAAAATGCATGAAGCTTTGGTTATAATCGCATATATTTTCATGCGCTATTAAAAGTATATATAATCAATGATTAATATATCATTGATATTAATGACTATGCAAATAGGATTAAGAAAATCAAAATCATTTGGTACATGAGATAGTCAAATTGTTCATTTAAAATTATTTAAGTCGGCGGCGATGTGTGTATCACATAAGATATTGACATATCGAACGCGCGATACTTTATATATGCGTGTATATTTCACTCTATTATAAATTAATGAAATTAACAATTTGACTATAAACATAAGTTTATTGAGTTAAGTCTGTCTAGCAGTACATTAATATATAATATCTTGCATAACAGAGTCATCAATCTTTTGAAAGAGAAAAACTAAGATTTTTTGCAAAATGACTTTGAAATGCAAATTGTTAGTATTCTTCCTATGTTCAAATGCTGTATGCATTCCGTTTTTAGAATGAAATACTAAATACTTCATCTTTTTTGGCGAATTTACAGGTAGACTTTAAGCTTCAAATAAAATTTTGTTGAATTAACAAATAATTTCAAAGTACTTGTAAATTCTACGAAAGTAAGAGAGCAGAGGAAGAAACAAAAATTTTTGACGAAGTTTATCTTTTATGCGTAATTTAATCTGAAGTATTTGTATGGGATACATATGGTTTTTTTTATCTATGTAAATTGAGATTAACGTTTTTTTGAACGTTTTTTTGTTTTGTTTTTACGCTCAACTAGTCTTTATGTAATTTTCCAGAAGGATAAAATTTTATTTATCTCTTTTTTTTTTTTAGGACTGGGAGAAATCAATTTTAAGAGATATACGCATTAAATAAGAACATGTTTTCAACAGCAGAAAGTCACGTATGCCAATGTATTCCTGACTTCTATGTTACAAATTACAAAAATTGTAAATCACTGTATCATGTAATCTTGATAATCAGAACTCTGTTGGAATTCATTATTAATTGGTATGTGGCTAAAGATGATATAATACGATTTTAATATTATGATTTATCACCCACTAGCGCTTGAAAAGGTTCTTTCCTTTAAGATTATTTCTGCATGAATTATATACACATTCAACATTTTAATTTTATTTATGTCAAAGAATCCGATGCACACACATGAGGAATGAATCTTTTGATTGTTATACAATTAATGTATTCTTAAGTTTTACAATGCATTGAATGCATTTTTAAGCTCGAGATTTTTTTTTAATATCTACTCGTATCAAAATTAAAATTTTAAGAAACTGCTCGAGATATAAATTGCACATTCAATATCATTTGAATGTTGCGAAATTCCATTGTAAAATCTTTCTCGAATTTACGAAAAAAATTGTGATTATTTGCGCATCATCAGATCTTGACACGTATTTAATAAGAACCGTATAAATTTTTCAACTGAAGATTGATTGCGCTACACAAAGCGCGATCGTATATAATTCTATTCATACGTGTGATATTATATGTGCGATAATATTTGGCATCCTATTTAAATGTCATTAAAGTAGAAAACACGCTTGCTATTTTTCTAGTTGAATCATCCGAGAACGGCTGCTAGTTGTTTTAGCCTGATATTGGATTTTGAAGTGCGATGATTTTTTAATACAATTCCGTGCATTTAAATTTACGAGAGAGAAACGCGTAGCGTTTATTAATATAAATATAAATACCGAAAGCCGTTTTCAGTATATGCAGTATTATTGCAAACTCTGACGAATCTTTAATGATACATTATTGCCCCGCAGAAAGGCACACACACACATCACATAATTATAAAATGTGATATAAATGTTTTACAAATATCTTTCGAGAAACCGCGCACAATATTTATCAATATTAGAATCATACATTATGCCGCCATGAAATGGTTCCACACAAAAGTCTGTATTATAATAATCAATTATATATTGATAGCTTTATTAATTAGAATTCTATTGTTGATGTTTTGTGCGTGGTTTTCTGTACGATCGCACGAGTACAATCGTCCGCATAATTTATTCCTATTTATTCGCATATTTATCAGTTTTTACTCTCTAGAGTAACTTGTTTGCTAAGTGCACTGATTATACGATAATCACGCCTCAAGAGAGGCGTTCAACCAAATCACAAACTAGGAACCGCAATTATTTCGACGACGTACTATAAGTCATGATTGCGATTATTTGTCATATCTTTGATTTTACATAGCATTTTATTTGCGTAATAGTAATTGCTCTCATTTGAGAGAGAAAGAGAGAAAGAGAGAGAGAGAGAATAAAGTTGCCTGGGAGAGATATGTATATGGACGTAATAATGGGTAAGTGCAACACAGAGAAAGCAGCTCTCTACATTTAGTTATATTTAATTTTAAGCGTGTTATTTTGTGCGTACACAAAATATGATACACGGATGTGCACCTTTTTCATGAAAAAAATAGACGCTTCCATTTAATGTCTCTTTCATAATATTCTTTAAAAAGAAAGAGACACGTATATTTATTTGTAAACGATTTAATGTACAATCGTAACTCGATTATTTTGCAAATTATATTAACACGTTGTCCACTGTGCATGTGTATCGCTAGAATCTTAAAATGATTGCGCGCAACATTATCTTTTCATTTTCTTCGTCGTATACATAACAAAATTGTTTAAATAATATTTGGCAATATTTTACATTGAAATCGTTGAAACAACTGCACAGCAGAGAGAGCAACGTGTTAAGATCATCTTATAAAGTGCTTGCTCTTTATATAAATCGCGATCTCGTTACAACTATTTATCAGCAAAATGATTATATTGAGAGAAAATGTGTCGATGATATATCTGTCAATATATTAACGTCTACATTTTCTCCATCACTATTCAAAGCACACTGCTTTATTTTACGAAAAATCTAATTGGTGTAATTAGTGCTCGAGTTAGTGGCAATTGATATTTATAAAATACCAAAAATGTTAAGCATTGCGCGATCTCGGTTCTCAGCAAATATGTGGAGAAGCATAGAACTAATAGCTATACATTCCGAAAAGAATCTTTCTGCTTCCTTTAAAAAATTGTATTGTAAAATTTCTTAGAAACGTGGAGATATCCCGATAATCTTAATATCTTGCGATTTATTGTAATCACTTATATCTCTTATTTCTCTCCACGATATTATGCAAAAACGAACGCGCATTTAAACACGCAAATCACGCAAATTGTGATATTTTCATGATATCCACTGAAAGACGAAATATCTATTTGTGTCAACGATTCAGCGTATTTAATCGATATTTTGCTCAAGGACTCGTAAAGTTGAGATTGTCCTTCAACTAAAATTTATATCTAGGAATGAATTAGTGGAGAGAACGTATATATACGCCAAAAATATTTTATCAATATTTATATCTGCTATATAACGTTTTACTGCTTTTTTTATAAGTATATACAAAATAATTTTATAGGCGAAGTATGTATAAAGTTAGACTATATAAAAGAGAAACACTTTCTAGTCATACTGTGATAGAAAGTCACAGGAAAGATTTATGCATATTATTGCAATTTGAACTGTGATACTGATATATAAAAAAAAAAAATAGTCTCGTTAGTAAATATTTTTTTTCTCTCTAAAGTTGATACTTTTATATATATCTTAAAAATATAATTCTATATATATCTAAAAATATTAATGTGTCCGGTGCTATTGCATTAGGGTAAACGATATGTTTATAGAAATAGTGATGAAAGTCGTCCAGATTTGTAATTTTTATATGAAATTTATTCCATATAAGGATATACACATATGTCGATATTTAATCATCTTATCTTGAAATCTTGCTATAAGTTTATAGGAAAGACAATCTACTGCTATATAAAATATATTGCAACAATAACATATGTAGTATTACATTAAAAATCTCACGAATCAATTTAATTAATTAAGATTTTAAGCTTTCGCTTGGCTAAAGAACAACACACATTGCAAAACCAAAGAATCGAGAAAGTCAAATATTAGTTGCAAACTTTTCATATGTATAATAGATCGATATATGAAATTTACACGTTATATGCGTGTAATTATATTAAATATATCAATAACGTCGCGAATAAGGTAAGTGATAAGACAAATAATGTAATATTAATGTAAATGTATATAGATGTACATCTGTCCTTTCCCTAATTTCTCGCAAAAGCTTAATAAGCGGCGTCAGGAATCACGCGAGGAAATTTTATTTTGTATACTGTACACATATACATATCTGACAACTCTTTGTACATACATGAGAAATTATAATCAATCATTGCAATTGTGATTAATAGCATTATCTTATTGCAATTTAAAAAAAAGAAATTTTAAAAACAAATAAGATCCGGTAATTTTGAAAGATATGCGTTCTATCGAAGTGATATAATAGTATTTGTATCATAGCGATTTTGTCCTTACAATTAATTTAAGAGATTTGATTGTGAAAACTCGTTTGTTCAATTTCCAACTGTGATAACCGAATGTACTGAGATAATAAATCCAAGTATATTTGCGAGAGAAAGAGAATTTTAATAAATTCAAGAAAAAAAAATATATATATGAAGAGAGATTTAATTTAAGAGACATGTACAATGCGTGCGTAACTCTTTTTTTTTATTTGACTTGTATTTACAATATTTGCTAATGGAGATTACATCTAGTGAGCTTTCTCTCTATCATACAATTTACATGGTAGGTGTGACCGCAACCGAAGATCGCGATTCCACTATCACCTAACAGAATCGGCGTCTGTAAAGATAATGTGCAACACGGGCACGTCGATGATTTAGCTTGACGCATACCCCAATGATGAGCGCCCGTCCCGAACACGTTTCCATCTATCGGTCGCCTTAAATCTTTCTCGAGGGATTTCGCCAGCTGATCGCGCACCTGTGACAATAAAGATTTATTATTTCTTGATCGCATTCTCCTTAAGAATAAAGTGTATATCACATAACTTTGACCACTATAATTATTTTTGCAGAATAATTTTAATTTTTGTATTTAGAATCATTTAATTAAAAAAAAGTCTACAGAATTATCTATTGAAAATACATACACTTAGCCACATTTTCTATTAGTAATTTCTTTAAAGTTTTCAAGGAAAGATAATCAGGATGATCGAATTATGTGGTTCACTCTGTATATCCAGATAATACAAAAGATGTTTGAACTTTCGAGATAATTATTGATGTTTTTTAGATTTTCATCTCTTGTCTAGATTTTATTGTTCTTATGATAGAAATAGAGCAGAGAGATTTACCTGTGACGAGCACATTGTACCGAATTCCGACGATAATTGATTAGTTTTACTGAAATCGATCGACTTCTTCAGATCACGGCGATGCAGCATTTTTGTAAATACGATAGACTGGAATATACTGTAATAAAGTCAGATAATATCAGTATTTAGTAATTACGTTTAGCTAAAATTAATTTGTTTTTTTTTTACACGTACAGAGTGCTTTTGATCACACAAATGCATATTATTCCAACTAAATAATCAAAGCAATATTACAAATGATTTGATTCATCTATTATTCGCCTTATATATGTAAAATCTATTTTTAAAGTCTTTTTTTTATTTCTTTTTATTTATCCATATTGTATAATATTCACACTGTTTAAAAAAAAATCATAACCAGGTCAAGAGCACTCTGTGAAATTTTACATATTGCATTCTATATTCTTTTACAGGTAAAAATTTAATCTTGCTATCAAATATTATTAATGACAAACAAGAGTTCTATTAGTAATTTAAAAAAATATATTAATTTGAAGATCATTAAAAATGGCGCACAAATTAACATTCATCGATAACAATAAAATCACAAAATAATTTTTCACATATAATACGCAAAACGTTTGTTACTCCTTTCTATTATTAATAAAACTCTTGTCGACACAATAATGTTAAGATCGGATTACTTTCTCTGCGGATAATATGGATGGTGTTTCTCAATATTTGAAGATTTCTCAATACCTTCTGTCAAAATTAACATTTGGCATCATGTTCTCCAGCTTAATCAGAAACGCCGTGGCCTCGTCCGGTCCCTCTCTCTTCATGATTTCCCCGGCGATACCGCTCCAATCTATTAGTACATTGTATTTGGGTTTCTCAGTGAGAGGCATCGCGCAAAATAGACAAGTGCCGTCCTCGATCTCGTTCAGGCACGTGCTAACGCAATTCCATTGTTGCTCGTTCAATACCGGCAAAAGGAATGACAGCACGACCTTGTCCCTTGTCTGAAGGCACTGTCTCAATAAGTCGTCCAGCGTATTACGTCGCTCGATGCAGACGGCCAGGTATTTGCGCCACATGTAAGGTACCTGGTCGCAGATATTGCTACATTCTTTCGGCAGATCGCAGTCTGTGTATCTCTTGATCAAGAACTCGCCAATCGCCAGGAATTTCGGCTCCGTTGGCTTATCCATCGGATAGGGATAACCGCAGCTACATCTGGCGTAAGCCGGCGAGTTGATCTGAATGAAGGCCCGGGTGAATTGTCGCACGATTAAATCGTTGGTGCTGATGGAGCGAAGCAACTGTACGGAAGCGTTTTCCAAGAATGTATTATAATAGTGTAATTCGGCGGCGCGAGTGATTTCGTAAATGAAACTCTGAAACCCAGGCGAGCCTTTATAGGATTCCTTAATAGTTCTCATCAGCTTGTCCGTCTCCGAAATGATCTCCTCGATTTCCTTCTCCGACATGCTAGGTCTGACGCTGTTTGCCAGATCGTAGATCGGCTGCAAGTCGGATTGCACCCTGTGCATTACATGTTGTTGCGAATCGCCAAGCATCTCGCGATTATCGTCTTTGACGTTTCTTAACGCTTCTAAATCTTCGTCTAAATCGCGTACACTCGCTGAAGTCGTTTCAAGCGTATTTTCTCGTGCAAGATTTTCGTCCCGATCCTTCCCGGACATTATTTGCATTTCGGATGAATCTTCGCTAGAAGTTTCGGAAGACTGCAAAGCGGATATCATTTCGTAGCCATACGTTCTTCTATTCGCGAATCCGTCGTTCTCAGAATGCACGACTACGATTCCGGAGTCCAGTTTAGCTGGTTTGTTATTACTGCCGGCTTGCAGAAACGTTATTAATGGCCGCAGCACCGCCAGCCGTAGCTCCTTCTCGTTTCGCGATACCCGCTGCGGATCTTCCATTTCAACCAGCTCGATGATCTCCTTAATATTGAAGACTTTTGATAATTGCGATCTATATACAAAGCAGGCGTCTAGACACTCGTTATACCGCTCGTGACGAAACAGCCGCAGTATCACGTTGTCGATCGACGATAACGCTAGACAATGAAACACGCTATCACAGGTCATCAGGTAGATTCGATCGTCCACGACCGCAGTCATGGCGATGTTTGTGTACTCGTTGCTCCACAATAATACGCTCGCACTGATGGGATCGATAATGTACACGCCGCTATTCGTGTAGGAAAATAAATATCTGCGCGCGATCACGAACAAATGCGAGAAGTTGATGGACTGCGGCGGCCACTTGTGCTTCGTCTCCTCCTTCTGACTAAAATCTAGAAAGCTTGATCGAAATATCGTTGCCGGAGGAATGGCCAGAGCCTCCTTGAACTGATGCGTCTTCACGACAATCCCGTCAGCCGATACTTCCCACAATCTCGACCCGGGTCGAGCACAAAAGATCTTCGCGTGATTCTTCTCATCCAGGATGTTGCTGTCGTTATCGGAGATAAAGTTGAACGCACCACGCGTATCATTGATGTTCCTCTCCTCCTTCTGCAAGTTTAAGGCAGTGTTCTCGTGTACCTTGTAGAAGCACGCGCCGAACTCGCCAATCCGTGGCTTATTGCCTATATGTTTATATTGCTCTTGCACTGTGTCACAGATGTAACAGCACGACAACGTAGAGACTAGGAGCAGAGGCGAGCAGAAGTTCAACTGCATGATGCTAGAATCCAAGTTCATCAGTATGCAGGTCGGCGTTTGAAACATTCCATTGACCTGACAATTATAAAAAAAAAGGAAAGTATAATGTATTAATTGATATAAATATATATATGCAAATATATACAATACATATATATATATAAAATATATATATAAATTAAATATGTTATAACAATAATATAAGTAATATCATATTGTAAATATATATTATGTTGCATGCCTTGCATATAATTTTACTTTATATTATGTTAAATTATATATTTATACTGAAATATTAATTTTTTTTAGTAATATTTTTAATAAATATTAATCTTTTCTGCTTGATTTATTATGGAAGGCTATAAACTTACGGCAAAGATAGATAATACCATGACAGAAACCTTGCCAGTTGCATCTCCTACATATATATCGGTGCTATTATTATTCCAACAGAGAGAAGTGATTTGTTCGTACATAGATATAGCTATCAGTTGAGTAGATTTCAGAGATACTACACAGACTGTGCCACGAGCTGTTGCTAAAGCTACAGTCTTCTCGTCAGGTGATATCGCTACACGTGAAACCGCACCCTCCTAATAAATGTGAAAAAGAATTAACTATTAATATAATATTTAATTAATATTACAATGATACATTTACAACCAAAAAATCTTATTATTTTAATTAACATTTAATTATAATTACTCTCAATTACTATGTGTATATTGAGGAGAAAAAAATATAAAATTTTGTTTAATAAATAATTAGAATCAAATGGTTATTTACCGATAAAGGTATTATTTGCAAAAATGAACATGGTTCCCTGGAGAATACGTAAACACTGCCACTGATCGAGCCCAGTATAATGTAACTTGATGAAGCGTCGAAGCATGTGTACTGTAATTAATTTATAATATTACATATACTATAATTAATTTATAATATTACATACACTTATAATATTAAACAATACTTATAATATTAAGTATAATATTATAAGTATTAATTTTAATATTGATATATAAATATTAATATTAATATTAAATCTATTAATATTGAGTCGGTTTATTCAAGAAAAAAAATTACTAAAACTAAAAATATAATGTTGCAGTTATTTTTTATCGTCCTTTTTTGGGAAGAGGAAGATTTTTTGCGCAAATCGGACGAAATTTTTGGCATCAGTTTGACAGATGCACTACGCCTACTCACAATCGGACATAACCTCGCATTACCCTGACACATTACACACGCAAAAAAAACGCACACGTTCCATCGTAGCACCCTACTTTTATTCGTTGCGTCGAGTTGATCGGTCTGTACAAAACTGAATTGATTTCCTCACATTCCCACAGGACGTAAGGAAGATCTAACGCAGCAGGATACATCGTCCAGCGGAATGCATCATCGTTCAGCTCAAGCATCTTTCGATACACAAACTTGTCTCGAAGATGCGCGCAATGCAACTGGCAATGCAGAGGACACACGACACAGGACTGTATTCGCGATATATATATATATATATCGATCGATATATATATATCGATCTATATTATAATCGATAAGATAATACATTCGATTTATTTTTAAGCACAAATTTCTAGCTACATAATTTTTCGCTCCTTAATCTAATTTTTTTACCATTCAAACGACAAAAAAGATTAATATATAATTCCATTTTAATTAACAAAATAATATATTAATAAAATGTGAGTATATATCTGCAAATTTATCATGTTTTTATATTTCTCGTAAGAGACTTTCAATTTTACATTTTCATTTTAATGAAGCTTACATGAAAACATACGTAATATTATTGTAATATTTATACTCTTCTTATAAAAATCAACCGATCTGTTGAACACAATATGACATAAAAGGGGATGATAAGACTTTTTCTTCTTAAGCTTTGACAAGCTTCGTGTTTTGATGAGAAAGGAGTAAGAGGGAATAGAGATGGAAAAGGACTGAAAGAGAATAGATCGCGCGTTAAACTAGATTTATTCAAGATTCGGGTCAATTTATGGTGGAAGGAGGCAATTTCATCAATGAAGGGGTGGGGGGAGAGGCTTTCGCACCGTAGATCGCGTCTAGCGACCTTCTTCGTTGCTTGGAGCGCGCATCGTTTTCAGTAATGATGTATCCATGAGACGCGTTAGCATGGACAATCCCTCTTTGTCTATTATCACCCTGGAAGTGTGTACGTGAGTGTGGAAACGCGTCGTTGAACGACAAAAATTCCGGATCAAATTGCGGTCTTCGGTGAGAAGCGACGATGTTACCCTTCGGCGTTACGAGGTGCGCCTGTCAAATAAAATTACGAATACGGAGATTGACTGCGCTCATAATTGTGTGATAGACATTTTCTTCTGTAATTAAAACGTGATGTAGGATTCCGCGCGAAAATCGCTGATACTGAAATAAAGGTGGAAAACCATTTTCCTTTCTCGAGCAAAGTGATTTCAATATGCGAGAGAAATGCCTCTCGCGGAAGAGCGACTTTCCACAATTTTCTAACGTTAATTATGTTTCACGCCGTAGAATAGTTAGACGCGCAGACCTGATACTTTAACACACGACCGATAAATGATTCTAAATTAATTATAAAATTTTAAATTTCCTCTAAACTATTAAGAAATAATTCATAATAATAGATGAATAAGATTTTGTTTGATGAAATAACAAAAAAATCCCTTTTTGCATTGCTTAATTCTTGTCTATATGTATATTTATTTATGTTTCTAATGTGTGGCATCTTAATTCTTTGGATATTGAATGATTTCAAATCCAGTCAAATCCCATTCCTGTCAATATTCAAGATAAATTGCTCGAGTTTCTACGTTCTCTTCCCACAAAAAGAATGAGCAATATAATTAATAAAAGTTCATAACAATTAACAAAAAAAATGAGAAAAGGAAAAAGAGGAAAGAAATATAAATGCGGAAAAAGAGTATGAAAAGCAAAAAGAGAGAAGAAAAATAAAAAAAGGAAAGAAAGAGTTAGAATTGAAAATAAGAGCCTTTGCACAAAGAAAAACATAAACTATCAAAAAATATAAAAAAGGAAAGAATTAGATAAAATAAAAAATAATTTGGTATGTATATGCAAGATTAGCGTGTTCAGATATCGAACTGAATTTTAATATTTGTGTGCGAGACTAGCATGTTTAATCGCGAGAGAAAGTAGTATATTTAATTTGAATATATATTTGCACATATAATTGAATATATATTTGAATATAATTTGAAATAAATTGAAGCAGGATATTGACGAACGATCGGTTATCCAGAATAAAGCTGTCTTTACGATGCCGCCTATTGCAACTCCGCGAATCATCATGTCAGAGGATCGTTCTTCGGAGAGATTTGTGCAGCGGCACGATCGCGTCCGAGTGTCCTCATACGTCGTCGTCTGGAACGACGATCGCATCGTCCTCGTCGCATGTCAAATCGTACGACGAGGTGCCAGGTCCGCGGCCGATACCGATCCTGGGCAACGCTTGGCGGCTGCTGCCGTTGATCGGCCAGTACCAGATCTCGGACGTCGCAAAGATCTCGCAGATGTTCTACGACGAGTACGGCAAGATCGTACGGTTGAGCGGCCTAATTGGTCGTCCCGATTTGCTCTTCGTTTACGACGCCGATGAGATCGAGAAAGTGTACCGACAGGAGGGCCCGACGCCCTTCAGGCCGGCCATGCCCTGTCTGGTGCGCTATAAGAGCGTCGTGCGCAAGGACTTCTTCGGCGAGCTGCCCGGCGTCGTTGGCGTGTAGGTAGAATGACAATGACGAGGTAGAATGACCATGACGAGTGAATCATTTCGGTCGTTTCGAGTGTTTATTCTCTCGAAGCTAAAATAAATAATAAAAATGAAATGGAGGATAATTGAAAAGTGAAGGGAGTCAGCAAAGTATCAGATTGAGAAGAGAAGACACATTTGTTTTTTTATTTATTTATTAAGACAATAGGCTATATATAAAAAAAACGAAAATTTTTTTAATAGTAAATTTATTAAATAAAGAAAAGCATAGGGAGAGAAATATATGTATATATACAAGGTGATTCAGAATGGGTATAACAAACTTTGACAAATTGTTTAGGAGGTCATTTTGAATTAAAAAAATCAATGGACATAGATCCTATTTTTTCAATACTTACATAGTTACAGAAATTTAAAAATTTTGCTACTATCATAGTAAAATCACATGCTTGGTAGAAAGTGATCTTTCTGCTTCCTTGAATGCACGCATTGCACCGACAAATCAAGGAATTTCACATTTACACATTTTGAGCATTTATTATAAAACTGAATTAATAAATAAATATGATGCTTGCATATTCTCCTGTTTTATTTTGATTTCTCTAAGGTCACTACCAAGCATGTGATTTTACTATGATAACAGCGAAATTTTGAAACTGTCAAAGTTTATTACACTTGTTCCGAATTACCCTGTATATATATATATATATATATATATATAGAGAGAGAGAGAGAGAGAGAGAGAGAGAGAGAGATTTCGATATAGTCACTTTTGATTTTTGAAATGGACCTTGTCCTCAATTTTTGAAATGGACCTTGTCCTCAATTTTTTTCAAGTGTCAGCAATAGTTGATCAGCGATATCGATGAGAAGTCTTTGTTTCGGTCCTTTTCCATCCGTTTATTTTGAACTCATCTCACGTTAATTGATTTCTCTCAATTAGACACGGTGAACAATGGAAGGAGTTTCGTACACGCGTCCAAAAACCGGTTCTCCAACCGCAGACTATAAGAAAATATATTACGCCGATCGAAATAGTCACGGGGGATTTCATAAGGAGGTGAGAGAGCGGAAAGTGAAACCGATATATTTATTGGCGACTCTATAAATGATGATTTTTACGGATCATAAATCAATATCTCCGATGCGTTGCAGAATCGAGAAAATTCAAGGAGACGACGGCGAACTGCCCGGTGATTTCGACAACGAGATACATAAATGGGCTCTCGAATGTAAGTTCTTATCCTATGTAAAGTGTTGATTATGCTTACAATGCTTTTTCGTGCATCTCGCATAAGACGTCCTGCACTATTAAATGAACTCTTCAAATTATATGTAAAATTAGAATTACATATTTTTTTATTCACGCGCTGCATTTTTTACGTAATTTTTCTACGTAATTTTCTATACACGCATGATATTTTGATACTGTGTTTTTATCTTTCCGTTTGTTTTCAAGATACATGTATGTATATCTAGCCACGAAATGGTTAGCTCTCTAACATCTCGAGCATACGAGAGAGCACCCAGTCTATCGCCGAGAAAAATAATCTCTCTCTCTCTCTCTCTCTCTCTCTCTCTCTCTCTCTCTCTCTCTTTCTATCTTACTGGGGAAAGCCCGAGTTTCTCGAGAGCGCATTCTTGGACGTGCAACGACGCTCACGATGGCACTCGCTACGTACTATGAATTATACATCTGTTCCGTAGGTATAGGTCGAGTGGCACTCGACGTCAGACTCGGATGTTTAGGCGAGGCATTGTCTCCGGATTCTGAACCGCAAAAGATTATCGACGCTGCCAAATTCGCGTTGAGAAACGTGGCCGCCCTCGAGCTTAAGGCCCCGTACTGGAGATACGTCCCGACGCCTTTATGGAGTCGTTACGTGCGCAATATGAATTACTTCATCGAGTGAGTTTACAAGAGGATCCCTATGTAAGGGATAAATCAATTAAAAAAAAAAAAAAGAATTGACCGAGAGAGATTTAGACCGAGAGATACGTGGATTTCCGACCTCTTGAAAGTTTCTCGAATTAATTTTTCACGCGATCTCTTTGCGAGAAAATTTTCCTTTATTTAGAATTTAGATATGTGAAAGCGAATTCTTTTCCACCCCTTTTCGCAGCACTTCGTCAAGTCGGCACGCACGTGGTCTTGGAAATAGAAAGTTATGCAAGATAATTGAAATCAAATAGGAACCCATTTGCAGATACTTATTATAAAAGAAATTTCTAGCAATTTAATTTAATTTGCAATTACTTTAACAATGATTCACTGCCGAAAGAGACGACAAATGATAGAAATTTTTTGTGACAATGATAATGTATGCGTTCTGTTTTAGAATATGCATGAAGTACATCGATGCCGCGATGGTCAGGCTTAAAAATAAGAAAGCCATGGACGAGAACGATTTGTCGCTGGTGGAACGAATTTTAGCGAAGGAGACGGACCCTAAAATAGCTTACATCTTCGCTCTCGATCTGATATTAGTTGGCATTGACACGGCAAGTAGCGTAATGTTACAAATTGTAATTACATTGTAAAATCGTACGGTGTATTGCGATTACAACTATCTGATGATGGCAGTTATTATAAATTAAATGCAGCATGATTAGATGAGATTTATAGAGATATTATATAAATATTTAAATAAAATGTATTACACGCGCATATACGTTAAATTGCAGATATCAATGGCGGTGTGTTCAATATTATATCAATTGGCGATTAGACCGGAAGAGCAGGAGAAGATACACCAGGAGCTGCTACAGATACTGCCGGATCCTTCCGTTTCTCTCACAACGAGCCACCTGGATCAAGCGATTTACATGAAAGCTTTTATCCGCGAGGTGTTTAGGTAATACTACTAAATGACATTAATAAACACATTTTGATAATAATTCAATTATTAAATGATTGACTTAATTTTTTCACGCATCTACAATAATGATCTATATATACACACATATATATATATATATATATATATATATATATACATATATATATATATATATATATATATATATATATATGTATATATATGTTTTTTTTAAGATAATAAAGGAACGAGAAATAGAAAAATTTCAAAACATGTGTTGCAGGGTTTACTCCACTGTTATCGGAAACGGCAGAACATTGCAGCACGATACTGTTATTTGCGGCTATAAAATTCCAAAAGGAGTACGTGACATCCCTTTTCTTAATATTTCTCTATCGCACTCATCTATATATATATATATTCATTTATGTAAAGATCATCGCTATTTTATCATGCACGACACGTAATTCTCTGCAAGGCCGAGAAATTACATCTGCATTAAAAATAAAGCGCCTTTCCATTGATATTGTTTTCCTTATAATAATATTTTGATAAAAAAATTTCGAGAAATATATTTGTGATCCTCGGGTGTTTAATAAAATTATTCGAGTTTTAAATAATTTTGTACGGATATTTTGCGATATGTATATAAAGTATAATTTTAGATTCAAGTTGTGTTTCCCACACTTGTCACCGGTAACATGGAGGATTATGTCGCGGACTCGAAAACCTTCAAGCCTGCGAGATGGCTCAAGGATGAACTGAAGGATGACAACGAGAAACTGCATCCGTTCGCATCGCTGCCTTATGGTTACGGAGCAAGAATGTGCCTGGGCAGGCGATTCGCGGATCTCGAGATGCAAGTGCTGCTAACAAAGGTATAGAGCATCTTACGTTGCTTTTTTATTTTATAAATGTTATTTTAACAGGTTGTGTCCTTACAAAGTTCAGGACTGCAACTTGTTTCCCAGCTCTCGAATCCTTTCACTGCACACATTCTGTCATTCTGATGTAAATTTAATGTGTGCGATTTTTTATTTTGTCATTTAATAAGAAATTTTTTTCAATTAAATCTTTTTAAAGTTGATTTTTCTTCATTTTTTCTTCAATTTCATTTATATACTAACTTATTAATTATGTTTTAAAAGCTTAATTTTAGGTAATTAAAAAACCGGATATTAACAATTTAAAATGATGATATGATCATAACAATATTATTTTTACAGCTCCTTAGATCATACAAGTTGGAGTATCACTACGAGCCGCTAAAATACAAGGTCACCTTTATGTATGCGCCCGATGGAGAACTAAAATTTAAAGTAATAAAAAGATAGCTTTTACAATCTATAAGTCTCGCGATTGATATTGTAAGATTTAAAACAAAAAAAATGCTAGAACAAAGAAATATCTTGAAATTTGCAGATTAATTGGTAAAAATCTATAAGTACTATGTCATATTACATTAATAAAATTCGATGAATATTATGCTACAAAGATACAATAGTATTTAATAAAAATTGTAAAAGAGTTATATTTGTTGTCGGAAATACAAATATGAATAATATTTTTAATTATCTCCCGCAAAAATTATCTCTCGATAAATCTCAGCTTCAACGGTCCTTTCGGCGTGTACATCGGATTGACATAATATTCTAATTTTTCATAATGATATTCTATTTTATAAAATTGCAGAATCTGAAACAAAGAGGGAAAAATATTTTTCTTTTTAATAATGTAATCATAAAAATTAACGGGTCCTCGAGACACAATGTTTCGTTATCGCGAGGCAGCCGCCAGAATAAATGCGGTAATCAAAATTACTTCATTAACTATACTATAAATTCCTCGTGCGCGGTACATGTTCACTTCTAAGACGAAATGTAAAATGTAATTGACAAAATTACATTGTATTGTAAGCAGTTCTTGCGACATATCAAATAATTCTCGTATAATTATTCTCGCTCTGTGTAACACTCTCACTATAACTATAAAAAAAAATTATACGCAGTATACAATTAAAGAAATATTTATACAGAATAGGATAAAATTAATTTCCGTCGTTTAAAATTGACAGACAAAAATAATAATTAACTCGATGCAATTTTTCATTATTAATTATATGAAAAATACTCATATTCAAATTTATCAGGAAGAGTCTATCGAAATTAAAATCTTATTAAGTTGTAGCAACCTCTATATGTTTCCAAACAGTAGATCGGTATTAGAAAAGTAATCCGTCGACCTAAATTAGTGAAAGCGCACAGAGCGTTCCACAAAATCTTTTTTTTTCTATACTCCGCGGCGACTTAGCGTATCTCCGACAATCAGAGGTCATTTCTCACCTTGCTAATGACAATAATCATTTCGAGCTCGGCAAATCGTCGCCCAAGACACATTCGCCTGCCGTAACCGAAAGGAAGTGACGCGAATCCGTGACGGACTTCGTCTTCTTCGCGCAACCATCGTTCCGGAAGAAACTCGTGATACCGCGAAAAGTATTTCTCCAGGTTGCTAATGACGTAGTGTTGAAATACCACATGCACCTGAGAACAATTAACATTCGCAAAAAATTGGTATCTGTTTTCTCCTATTGTCTGTGATTGCAAAAACTCTTCTAATAGTAATTAACATTTAAGTAACTTTAAAATCAAATATTTTGATCATATATATATTAATTATATACAGTTAATATTCGATTTTGTATTGTCTCATTAACACAATTGTATTGCACCGATCTACATCTATAAAATTTAAATCAAAAGTAATTTTTTTCTCTCACTCCTTTCGGCACGTGATAGCCGCCGATTATAGTGTCCGAAGTCGTACTTCGCCCATTGCCTATGACAACTGGATACATTCTAATTAAAAATAAAAAATAAATAAATTTTAATACATAATGACAATTATGATTGAGGGAACATATATGCAAGTTGCAAAACCAGCTTTATTGCGAAACGACAGATTTAAAGATAAAAATCCACTCAATCTCAACGAACCTTAGAGTTTCTTTAATGCACGCTCTTAAGTATTTTAAATTATCGATATTTATCGCTTCGAGAGGTGCGTCTGTTTGCGGGAGAACTTTGCAGATTTCTTCATATGCCAACGTCTGTTTTTTCGGATGTAACGCTAACTGATAGAGCACCGAGGCCACTGCAGTCGAGGTCTGCAAATAATTTTCTTTGAAAACTCACGTATATATGTGAATTATCGAATGTAGAAAGTTATAAAATACAGTGAAATATTTACCATATTAATGCAAATAAGGCTCTTTGAAAACTCATACGTGAATTATTGAATGTAGAAAGTTATAAAATACAGCAAAATACTTACCGTATCAACGCCAACCAAGAATAAATCTAGAGCGAGAATGGAAGCTACTTTTGTATCGCCCTCGAGAGCTAGAACTCTTTCTAAAAGGGACAGTTCTTTGTCCGAATCCACGTTGCTTTTGGCTCTCGATAGAGCGGCAGCTGTATACTTCGATATTATACTAAAATATAACAAAATGGCTTATATAAATAATATAAAAAATAAATATATTTTTATATTATTTTTATAGTATCTTTTATATTATTTATATCATATTAATTTATATATTCTATCTTTGAAACAATAATTGATATCTAATAATATAATTAAGAATTTTTTTTATAGAAAAAGATTACGTCTCGATTATATTATCTTTTACCTCACAATAGTATCCAAAGCATTTACATATTGTTGCCACGTGGGTGTATTGAAGATTTTCCAAAAAGGTATCTTTAATTCGAGCACGGGCACGTTTTTGAAAAAAGTGATTAACGCGTCTATGAGCTTCTGCGTTTCCGCATCCGCATTATCGTCCAAGCAACCTAAACGCACGTCCAACGCGACCCGTGCAATTGCTGTCAACAAAATTACTTATTACGTTTATTTATGTTCACGCATTTATACATGTATTAAATATCTTATATAAGCCCATCTTTGTTACAAAAAATAAAAGAAGAAGGCTCTAAAAAGGTAAAAAAAATTAAAAATAGAAAGGCTAAGAGCCAGCGCTGGGCGGAGATGCGAGACTAAAGTTTCGAAACTTAATTAAAATTAGACGTTATTTATTATTCAGACGTTTCGGTCCCGCTTCGGGCCATCTTCAGTAAACTGAGAAAAGAAAACAGAGATACAAAATTATGTCGATTAAATGTGAATTTGTTACAAAAATTATTCCGAAAGTTAGTGTCGTGTTTTTTTAAAGACATGCAAAAAGAACATTTTTTTATAGATTATTTTTACAGATACATGTTTAGTTAATTATATACAATTTGATCTTGATGATATCACAATCTTATTATATAGTACAATTCAAAGATATCATCTTTCCGAAATTTTCTTCGGCGAAAGAGAAACTTTTCCATATATTCTTCGAGTGAAAGAAAAACCTTTTTATATACAAATTCCTCGAACAACTCGATATTTCTACGAGACAGCCGTAAAAATTCTTGAAATCTTATCTATCTTGTACACTTACATTCTAAGGACCACTTGTGCATCTCGTTGAGAAAGTCGTTGGGTACCTCGTGCTTCCTATCTCGTATTCTCGCTATTCTACAAAAAGAAGGAGATAATAAATGGCTTTTTGATGACCTCTGATGATTAAGCAGGTGCGTCCGCAAATAAGCGGCTAGAGTTAAGCAAGATACTGGCTCGAAAAAGTAAAGTACCATTGTCTTAGTGTCTAGACAATAGTGTCTGGCATTTGTATATAAAGCGAAAAAAAAATGTGGCGAACCTGCGAAGGAATGCCACGCTCGCTTCCTCGATCGCGCCGATATACATCCTCGCGGTCCGCGGCTGCAGCATCACTTGCTGTACCTTGCTCCGGAAATTGTACCAGCTCTCACCGTGGCTGAAAAGTATAAAATAGAAAGGAGAATTAAAATCGAAATATAGTATATAATGATGATGACTATCATTCTGTCAAATGAAAAAAACTTCGAGTGTCTCTCCTCGACCATTGGAATGATGTCGAGTACAGAATTAAAATCTAACTATGACTTACACGGCAATGACACCGGGATTATCTTGAAAGAAGTCTTTTCGCAATACATGTTTGTAGTAGTCGAGCGACGGCATGGAAGGTCGATGAGGCATTTTTTCTTCCCGCCGGAAGATCCGCTCGATTTCATTCGCATCATATACAAATACCATATCCGGTCTGCCCAAGAGCCCTTCTATCTTGACGATGTCCCCATACTGGTCGTGCAATCTCTTTGACAATTTGTCTACTGCCTGTATGTCAAAGTTTCCTAAAATAATTTTTTTTTTTTAATAGGATTAAATTTGTAATAAGAGTTTTATTTTTTTACTTTCATTTTACTTCTTATTTTTTAAATCTTAACCACATATTATTAATTGCGAGCGACAGCTGTTTGCCATATATGTATATACATCAACTTGTGCAAGTTTAATTAATAAATATATATATAGAGAGAGAATATCCACAAGTAAAGGGAAAACTGTCTAATTAAGATTATTTCACATATAAAGTTTAATTTATTATATTTCGTATTATATGTACTCGTATATGAATTTGAGGCCATAATCCACGCTTTATTAGGATTTATTTTATTTGACAGTTGCCGAAACTGGGACCGAAACGTACGCAATAAATAATATTTGATAAAAAAGAATAATTTGCACACCGTTTACCGTGCTTAGCTCTTAATTAGCCCGTTTCCCCTTTACTTACGAATATTCAAAATATCAGGGCCTTCTACTATAAATTTAAATATAGATTACTTTCTTTTCGTAGAATCTTTTTTCTTGAAATTATATAATTATTATACAAATAACAAATATATTTATCTATATGAAGTACGTATGAGAACTTTAAATATTTGATTTTTATTGTTTGTACACTTAAAAATTCAAATTGAAATGTTTGCCAATTAAATATATTCATTATACGGAATCAATCATATTTACAGAGATTCATTAGCGCTACCGATTCTGTTAATGTTACGCAAATAAACCAATATTTACAGATCTTTTCAGTCGGATTTGCTAAAATGGAAAGCAGAACAGTTAATTACAATGTAAACTGAAAAATGATTTCGTCTCTTCGTTGACTAAATATGTAGTTATAAAAAGAAATAAAATTCACAGTCAAAATATAAGAGAGATTAAGAAGGTAAATAAACCGTAAGGTCAAGGAGTCTAATAAACTCTGTAACCAGGTCGGAAATGTGACTTGTTATTTGCTTTGGAGAAATTATTCAATTGTACCTAAGTAAGGCAGAAATCGCCAGGTGTTACCCAACAAAGGGATCGGCTTAGGTCCTGGAATGTCCAAGTATGGGCGATGTGGCAATAAATCTTGTTCTCCGACATCCACGGCCAACCTATCTAATCTCACTCTGTCGCTCTTCATTTCAAACCTGATGAATCGTCGTAATAAATCCCTCGTGTATTGTCTCAATGTAGCCATTTGTAAACTATAAAAAATGATTTGATTCTCGTGTGAAATATCTACTTTTACTTAAACTAATATTTGTCGCGCATAATCGAAACTCTAATTACTATTTACTACATTATCGCGAAAGTGACCTGTAAAAGTCACCCGAGTTTTAAAAAAGATATCTGTTTTTACTAAGTAAATTTAAATTTATTTATTTATAACACATACATAAAATTTTACTTGAATTTATTTTCTTATAAAATGTTTCTGGAAACATAAAAAATATATGCTCACGTTTTATCTTTTATACGGTAATTTATACAAAAATAATCACATTTTTGTATAATTATATAATAGTTGATAAAAAAAATCGCACTACAGATTTCATTCAAGAAAGTTGGTTACATCGGATCGGAATACATTCTTTGCATGACACTCTTACGTTTAGACAAAGAATGCATGTGAAATTTGCATGTGAATTCAGCGTCGCAAAATAAGAAAGCGATTCTATGCATGGTGAGTGTAATACGTGACACAACAGTATGATATAATGCAATCAATCTTTATACGGAAATGTCTTTGAATCGTTGTTAGAATGTTCAAGTGTAGAGAGAGCGCTAATTTTATGTATTTTCGTAAAGGTGGTTTATGATCATTGAATTAAAATTAATCAGACAAGGAGAGAGAGAGAGAGAGAGAGAGAGAGAGAGAGAGAGAGAGAGAGAGAGAGAGAGAGAGAGAGAGAGAGAGAGAGAGAGAGAGAGAGAGAGAGAGAGACATAATTTAGACAGAAAAGTGACACTTTAGATCTCTGAATTCCTTGAAAATAAACTGTACTTTCTAAAACCTCTGCATATATTACAGTACTATAATATCTTGTATCTGCATACATTAATTTTAATATCCCCTTAATCAGAAGATAAACATTCAACTTGTATCATAATAATATGCATGGCATACGACTATCATTTATGTACATAAATGACCGCAAAATATTTTGGGGAAGAATTATATTCCCGGAAACAATATATTATCGGAGATATAGTAAGAGAATTTATATTACTTTGCAATCTAGAAATAATTTTATAAAAAGTCCGTGAAGCAAATTTCAAATACAAATAAATTATATTTTAAAAAATATTAATATATTTTAAATGGAAATTTTGATGCGAAACGAAATTATATGATTTGTATATTTGAGATATGGCTTTATATTTATTAATTAATAATTTATAGTAATAATATTTATATTAATTAGTGATAGATTAGTGACGAAGAAAAAGAGATTTGCATTTTTATAAATATGTATAAAATATATCAATAGAAGATAGATTTACATCAAGTACTCTCACAGGTTCTATTCTCTCCAAAATAAAACATGTGTGAATATTTCGATATAGACAGAATAGACAGAAATAAAAATACGAAAATAATCTTGGCAATTTTCTTGGAGAGAAATCGTCATATCGGTAACTCAGTAACTGTGAAATTCGTAATTCATACTCGCTATGCACTCGCTGCACCGTAAATTGTCGCAACTTTCCCATAGATCGTCGCAAATATGATTTAGGCGTCGTTTAATGATGCATATCACGAACACGCACGCATTCGCATCGGCGTATTAATAAAAGCACAACACAAACAAAAGCGACAATGTCGACACAATTACAATATGATCATACATAGAGATGCATGTTAAGTAAATATTATGTAAATATTCTTATATATAATAATATAAGAAAAGAATATAAAAAAACACACGTTATATATATATATATATATATATATATATATGTATAATATATACATATATTATATGTATTAAATATATGTATAAAAATAAGATAATGCGATGAAATAATTTCGTAAAATAAAAGATAAAATAATAAGTTTTAAATTTTTATGAAATAACATTCTAACGATCAAAACTTACTACTATAATTTATGAAAAACTAAATAACGCAATTTGAGGAAAATTAGAAAATTAATAGGAAAAAGATAAAACTGCTAAAAATCTGATTCTCAAAAATTTTAATTAAAAATGTAACACTAAAAATAAAATTTATTAAATATATGACAAAGAAAAATAAGCTATATTAATTATATAATATATCAAAAAGATTATTTTTGATAAAATTAAAAATTTTTTCTCTCTTTTTCTTCAAATAATTCATCGCTCTTTAATCTAAATTTCCTTTGCAATCAACCAGTAAAAAATTTTAATAATTACATTCTAATTAACAAAAAATATTAATAAAATGCAAATATTACTCTTAATAGATTAATTATAGATTAAGTTAATCGGACATTGATTGAAGTAATTAATTATTACGGACAGTTTGCACAGTTCGAAATTTAATTTGCGCAGATTCGATTTTTTTTTAAAGATCGTACCTTCCAGGATATATTGTACACGTGAAAAAAACCACAATCTGACTGAAGTCATGTTGCTTTGCTTAGCGCTAAAGTATACTTTATCGAAGGAAGTTTGGAAGAAAACTGCTCGCGAGTGGGAGAACGAATGTAATTTCGAGAGGGGGAAGTATTTATGATGGGAAGTCTCTATAGAATAGAGACACAAAAGACATAACATTAAAAAGAGAAAGAATAGAATACATGTATGTTTCATAGTTGTTTCACTTTGAATGAAATAATTCAATATGGCATGAGGTAATAGGAATTAAGGTGTAAAAGTTTAGTTAATAATAAAAAAAAAATTTTTTAATTTTTAACATTTTTAATTGTTAAATCATTCCTTTAGTTCATTACAGAGATAGAGCAATACTTACACTGAATAGTGAATATTATGCATACTTAAATACATACATTATAACGATTTTTTTCACTTTCCAGATCCATACACATTAAGATCCATTCGAGGATTCATACCATTTCGATTTTTTAAGATCAATACCTTTCAATTTGTTTCTATAATTATTTAGAAGCATATTAAAGTTTGTATCGTTTGTGTCGACATCACTCTTATTTACTCGCTTCGTTGTCTGCAAAAGGATGACACAGGAATTATATTTAACAAAAAATATTACACTGTGTAAAAAACATTTTAAATATATAAAGTTAAAAATCCAAGATAAAATTTTTAAACATGCATGTGTGTTGTATGTGTGCGCGCAAAGTATGATATGTGTATAGAATAAAATATATAATAAATCAATATATCTTACTGGCATATTGTCTTGCATTTTCTTTGTTTTCGCCTTTTTCGCAGCTTCCAATTGCTTAATCGTTTTACTTAATTTCTTCTGCTTTTTCATAGTCCGCATATGCAATTCAGCTTGTGATTTAAGTTTGAAATTTGATCTTAATTTATCCTGACCTAATTTACCAATGATGCCAGTGTACGATTTTTCATTTGATTCGTTTTCAATTACTTTTCTGTCTTTAATTCGTTTGATTGGTATTTCTTCTTTGGCATCTTCGCTTTTCCTTTTATTTTTATTTCCAGACCACAAGGGATTGCGGTCGCGACTTTTCTGAATTCTTCTTTCCTTCGCGTTTACCAAAATGCGGTTTTCTATCGAGAATCCGACTATAGGTCTCTACAAATTTATAAAAATTTCGATAAAGAAATAATACATAAAATAAACATAATTAACAATAATCGAAATAAATTTGTAACTTCTTACTCTGTGTTTGGAAAATATATTTGGGTTGTTATTTATACTTCTCAAAGCTTTAAGCGCATCCTCATGAGTGGTAAATGTAACAAAACCATACTCTTTTGATTTTCCTTTTCCAGTTGCATCAACATTTTTCAAATCACGCATAACTCGCGCCTTAAAGATATATTCCCATTAAAATTACTGCCTACATAATTTCTTACACCATTAAATACAACAAATTATATTATTAATCTAAATGATTTCTAATCTAATTACCTCCTTAATAACAGCTTTAGATCCACTATGATTTTTAAACAATTGTCTAAGTTTTGCATCGTCAAGATTGGACGGCAAATTGTGAACAGCAAGTCGCACTCTCGATACGAACATATTCAAGTTACGCAACATCTGCGATTTCCATCGTTCTAATTTCAGACGTTTTTCCATATCGGATATTGATACTTCCACTGCAGCTGGATTTCCGGCCAGCACAACTAGAACAACAGATATATTAAAATTTCTGTATATAATATAATATTTACGTCTTATATAACATAATAGAATATAAATATCATTACCTCCTTCTTTAACAAGATATAAATTTCTGGTATCTTTAATCCTTTGTTCCTTCAAACTCTTTTTATTTCCTACTTCGTTCTTGTGCAGTGCTCTATGCGTGTCGATTATTTGATCACGTAGACGTAACTCAGTTCCAGCCAACAAACACTTTTCAGCGTCTTCTATGTGCTGCAATAAAAATGTTTCTCATGCAATTGTGCTATTAAAAATAAAACAGAAATGTACAAAAATTTAACATTTGCACATAAAGAGATAAATTAGCAAATCTTACCCTAAATTTAACAAATGCAGTGCCTTTGGAATATTCGGTCAAAGGATCAATGCATACGAGAGCATAATAAATGGGTCCAAATTGCTCCATAAAACGTTTGAGTTCATCATTCTTAACAGAAAATGGTACATTTTTTAGAAAAACCGTTCTTCCTTCACTAACGTCATTAGATACTCGTCGCGGATGTTTCGCATCAGAACAATCCTTTTCATTTTCCTCTTCTGTTTTAATAACAGATTGATCAATGGTAATATTGATATCATCATCATCATCATCATTACTATCGTTATCATTTTCATCCTCATCATCAGTATCTTCTACTTCATGTTTAATTTCTGCCTCTTCTTCCTCAGATTCAGTCTCCTCTTTTATACTTTCTACGGTAACTTCTTTGCTATAAAATTATAAAAATATTAATTATGCAGAGAGATAAAGAGAGAAAAAAAAAGAGAGAGGAAGAGAAAAAAATGTGAGAAACAAATCATTTAGAGAAGAAATTATGATAGAAGTGCTAAAAAATATATAAATTGAATCCATTGATATACACACAATTTGAATTTGCAAGTACCTGTCTGATTCAGCATCCGATTCGCTATCCTCATTCTCACTATCAATTATTTTTATTTCTGAAGTATCATGTACTTCATCTTTGTCAATAGATTCAGTTTTGATTTCAGGTTTTACATCCATATTATTTTGAGAAAATTTATTCTTAGGAACAGCCCAATCAACTATCATAGGCCTGTTCAAAAGAGATTGCATGTTTGCATAATGTATAGCTTTTGCTGCACTTTGTACAATATTAAATTGCACAAACGCAACTCCAGTTTGTTTACCATCAAGTTTAGTTAAAATCTTTATTTCATTTATTTCACCATATTGAGAAAAATATTCCTTTAAATTGTCCTCTGTAACCTAAGAAAAAATGTTTATTATTCAAAAATATTATTAAATATTATTAACAATATTTAAAACATGTTCCCTTGATTATATATATAAAATAAATACCTGGAAAGCTAAATTTCGTACTACAATTCTGGCTCGTTTTTTCTGTTTTTTCATTTTTTGAAGTTTTCTCCTTTTCTGCTTGTTCAAATTATCCTTCTCTTTTGTGATTTTTTTCTTATATGTGTTCTTATCTTCATTATTTTCTTCCTGAGCATCTTGAGATTGTTTCTCATCTTTATCAGTTTCCTGATTCCTAGAAAGGCCTTTCTCAAGTTTCTCACAAAATTTGGATTTTGGTATAGCCCAATCACTACTTATAGTTCTTCCTATAAATATATATAAAATTATATTAAAATCAAAATCACATTTCAGAAGGAAATTAAAGTTCAACTCTGTAAATACCAAGAAATTCCTTTTTATTGGTATTAAATATTGCTTTTGAAGCATCTTCTACATGTTTAAATCTTATAAAACCGCATCCAACTAAGTTTCCATCTGGGCGCTTTAGAAGGTTTATTTCTGTAATTTCACCAAATGGCTCAAAAAATCTTTTTACATCCTTTTCTGTTACCTAACAAAATAAAATTATATCATAACTCTTAAGTTAAGTATCATATATAAATAACTAAATTATATTTGGATATAATATGGTATATATATATGTGTGTGTGTGTGTGTGTGTGTGTGTGTGTGTGTGTGTGTGTGTGTGTGTGTGTGTATGGTGTGCAATGCTAATTTTAAACTTTAATTAATTGAAGTAATATATTTCCTATTATATATTGAATTAAATGTTTAAATAGATACCTTAAAAGATAAATTTCTCACGACTATTCGAGAATTCTGACCATTTTCATCTGCGCTGTCTTTATTGTTGATCTTTTTTAATTTTATCTTTTGTCGATATATCCAAGATTTACCATTTCTTTGTCCTAATCATATATAATACAAATGTTAATTACATGGATTAAACTAAATTACTACTTTTATATAATGTTATTGAAATTCTTACCATAATTTGGTTTACCCATTTTCTTCACATAAATTCACATACATTAATTTCAAACCTTTGTAGTAAATATATATTTTATATGTTTATTACTGTCTAAAAATAAAATGTCAAATTCAATTATGGAACAAAATCACAAAATTTATAAGATAGTCAATTTTTACAATTTATAAATTACACGAACAAGAAACGTTTGTTTTATGGGTTAGGTTACAATCGCACACATATGGCATGTGCTCATGCTGCTAGAGTGCGTTCTAAAATCTACTCGTGGGATAAAATAGTTTAATTGACCAATCAGGATAAAAGGAGCAATTTTCCTGATTGGTCAATTCAAAACTACTCTACTACACAAGTAGGATTTTTGAACGCATCTCTAATCTCGAAGATAATACTCGAGATTCGATAAATCTCGCATACTTATATCGATATTAGAAAAACATTATTTCAAATAATTAAAAATTAAAAATATTTTTCATCGAGGATTTCATTTTGAAGGAAAAAGAACAAAGAAAATTTTATAGAATCTATTTTGTAAAGAAACAAAAAAATTGTAGCCCAAAAAATATTCAACTAAGTATTATTGAGAACCAGCATAAATCCAAAGTATTCTCAACTGGCCTCAGCACACATATTATACAAGATACACGGGATGCCTCGCTGTTGACACACGTGACTTGCAGCAGCACGTGACACGTGGCGCGAGACATTACCGTGTCTCCTGATAGATCATATGATAACTGAAATGGCCATCAATTTAGATAAAATAACATTGGAACAAAGTCACAAAATCATAAATCTCAAAAACATTGAAAAGCGATTATCTAAAAAATTCCAAAAATTTATCACACATTTTTATCCTATTGGTCATTAATCATGACCAATCAGAACAGGGAGGATTTTTGTCCCTTTTGTCCCTTTTGTCCCTCTTGTCCCTTTTGTCCTGATTGGTCAGTCAAAAAAAGAACGCATAGATGCACATGTAAGGTCGTTACGCTGTAACAGTGCCACTAGTTGTAATAAAAACTTAGTGCGCTCACATTCGTATATATATATATATATATATATAAGTATATAAACGAAATTAGTAAATAACGTTGTTAGCTCTTTTGTGCATTGAATTTTGTCCAATGGCTACGATAACATGCTTGTCCAACGAAGTAATTACTTTTATTCTGGAAAATAAGAGCATTACTTTCGAGGATATCGTGAATTTTAGCTCCACGTGTGCAAGATTCCAGCAAATAATGCAACTGCAGAGCAAGAAGTTTTGGGAAAAGAAATTTTATCAGAGGTATTTTTTTATTTTATAAGTTTATTATATTAATTTTTCAATATAAATTTTTACTTTCAGTGATTTTCACACTCTTTGATTTTCGTCACTCAACAAAGCATCTCCACAAAAATTAATAATCAATAAATAAAGTTGAAGTTATTACATTGTTAGTTTATTAATTTAAGTTGTGCTTATATTGGTTCATCGCATATTGAACTTGTTCTTGATGTTACAATTTAATACGATTTAATTGTAATAAAGGATCAAAATATTTAGTGAAGCCGAAATCTTAATGCATCTAAAGGTTCACCGACCTACTGATAAACTAATACGTCGATCGATTACGAATTCCAAGCTACACGCAGTTTAATAAAAATAGCTCACTATTGCTCGCGGTTCGTGACTCATTATTATCGTAGATTATAATTTCACCCTTTCTTTGTTTAGACTTTATTATTAAAATATGAGCATAAGGCCGGATCTACAATAGGTGTAATAAGCTTTAAGCCGTAAGAAATTAACCAATCATTATTCTTCTCACATTCAACTGTGATTGATTAATTTCTTATGGCTTAAGGCTTACTATACCTATTGTAGATCCAGCCTAAGAGTTATCCTGTTTCTTATTATTGTCTTTGGTTATTGCATAAGAATGAGTCGTTTTTTTATCTAAATTATTTCGAATTATTGAACAAATATTTCAAAGTGTATATTTCAAGAAAAAATTTTTTCCTGGTGTATTAGTAGCTTTTTTCATTTTTAAATTATTTCGATTTTCGATTTTAAAAAATCTATTTTATAGTGTAAAACATGAAAAAACAAAATCAGAATGCTATTACGATTTTTTATATTTTAATTTTAAAATTTGCAATAATATGATTATGTATATAAACGTTTATCTACATAGTAATATTCAAATAAGAACACTTATTTTATACATTTATTATTTACTCAAGATTTTTACTTATATAATATTCTTTTTAATTATTATAAGTAATTATATCTTCTGTAACTTATGATAAAATCATATTTTTCCTTAAAACTTTCTGTTCTTAAAACTTCTCAACTTATGGCTTCTACAATTTCATATATAAAGCATTATATCTATTTGGAGATTGTAAGATCGCGCATTTTCTTTATTTACTAAATTTTTTCTTAGTTTATATTTTTATTTTAATGACATGTGTGCAGAATCAAAATAATATCCGTACACATTTATTTATCAAATCACAAATCAAAAAAAGATATTAAGATAAGTTTTTGTCGCGCCTAATTTCTGCGCCTAGCTCTTATTAGCCCATTTTTTATCTGAATTTTTGCATTTATATTTCATTCGATTTCTCATTCAAACCCGATTTAAAGTCAAACCCGATAAACTTAAATGGTGTGAGATTATCATAGTAGGAGCATTTCAATAACACATTGTGTGTGTGTGTGTACATATTGCTATCCATTACTGTTCTGATAATTACAATTTGATTACAGAAATTAATATATATTTCTCTATTAAATACAAAAATCCATATTATTATTATTTATAATTTATATATATTATATTATATATAAATTATTTTATTTCAAAACATACATATTATTATTTTATTTTTAATTTGTTCCAAATATTAATGTATGTAATTTAAAAAAGTTATATTTACTTTAGAAAGTATACTGTTCAAAATTTATTGCTGATACTGTGGCGTTGTTTAATATTATTCTTGAGAATTTTCTGTCTTAATTTTAGATGTCCTACTGCAAAAATAAAGTATAAGACAAAGAAACTAAAGAAACTTTTAGACAATATAGATTTTAAAAAACGAATGAAAGAAGGTATAGAGTGTATCAAAAATTTACAATTTTATGTACATCTGATGACCAACGATAACTTATGGGATACTGAAAAAGAAAAATTGGAATATCTTCTGCATTCCACAGCTAAAAAAGATTCTATGATTTATTATTTTGTTTTGGATGAGCTAAATAAAATTATTTCTGCACAATTTCCACGGTAAAATTCAATAAACTAAATTGCTATTAGCATTATAAATTAATGTAATTATTGTACAATATTGTTATAATATGTAAATATTTTTCAGGCGACTCGGTTCCAACTTAACAACTAAATATAACTTCGACTTAATTTTCGATTGTTTAAGACAATATAGATTTATGTATAAACGAGACAAATTTATAAAAAAACCAAAGGAAAATCAGCTTTTCGAACAACTATTTATTATTATATTACAATATTTTGAACCACGTATCTTTTACTCGATCATAAAAACGTGGCTAGATGATATTGCAAAAGAAGTACTAACCCGCATTAGCAATAAATATCCTCATTATTCATTATGCTCGATGTTTGAGCAATTATCTTTATTCGAGAGAGACAAAAATATCGATGACAATTATTGGAATCCAACAGAAGTAACGCAAATTATGCCTATACTTCAAGAATTTATATTTTCTGATTTAGAGATTAATAAATTACCTCAACTATTGATAACATTAGACATAGAAGATAAATATAAAAATAACGTAAGTTGTGTTAGATTATATTATTAAATTAAAATTATACTTATGCGCTGCGCGAGCATAACTATATTTTTTATATCTTATAACTGTTCAATATAATTTTTGTAAAATAATTTCTAACACAGGTTCCAAAATGGCTTCAAAATAATCTACTAACTATTATATATCATAGCGTAGCTAGAAGAATCGGCATACGCTGTCATCTTATGCCAGTAAATAATAGATCATATGTTAAAATCATATGGAAACCGAAATAGTAAGTATAATTTTATTGTTAGCTTTAGAGTACTTTCACAAAATCTATTTGGTTTTTATTTTTATATACACACACACACACACTTATATATTATATATATATATATATATATATGAACTATTTTCCTTCATTTCAAAAGAGGTATATAGTTTCAGACATCCTGTATATATAGTTTATTGTAAAGTTATCTACGGTTTCTTAGAATACTTATTTATTATAAATTGATGAAATAAAAATATTGTATAAAAATGCGTCTCGAATATTTAACAAAACTTTAGCGCGTGTGCTACACACACATACAGAAAAATAATCAAAATTTCTTTCTTTTAATAAAATATCAAAGTCATTTTGAAAGTTTTAAATGGAACAATATAATTTTCTTTTTCAAAAATTGCTTTTTTTATTTATTTTACACATAAATACATTTACATATTTAGGTAAGCTCAGTAAAAAATTAATAGTTGTTGATATATCTCGTAATTTAATTTAATATATTGAAACAGAATTTTTATTTATATCATTTATATTATTATGTAAATTATATACTTTTCGATAAATTTATCTTAATAGATTTTAGATACAAAAAAATGTGTACTTTTGTAAAATGTATATGTTAAAAAATGTATATGTTATCAATTTTACATTTTTGATGTTGTGCTTGTATAAGAATGTGATCATTAGTAGCCAATTCTATTCATTATTTTTTAAAAGATTTCGCAAATATTTTAATAAAAAGTTATGTTTTAAAGTTATATTTTACTGATAAAAATTATTAATTTTTTGATAACTCTATGTTAACACGTACAGAATGACGAAATGACTTTATATGCAAAATGACAAATGCGATTTACTAAAAAAAAATTATACAATTTTTAAACAAATGTTAGGCTACATTTTTTATTTTTTACTGAAAAAAATCTTTTACTGTCAAATCTTCGATAATCTTTAAAAATACAGTATGTTGCTTAATTGAGACAGATTTTATACACAACATTTTTAATCAATTTATTAGTATTGCAAATGCTAGAGAAATCGTAGATATCGATTACGATAAAAACTCGTTATATGTGTACACATATACATATACATATGTATATGTACGTATGTACACATGGATGTATATTTTTTTATTATTTTCAGTAATAATGAAGATTTGGATAACGTGCACTATTTTTATTTGAGCATGAGTTCCCATCCTTATCCGTTAAATATTGTCAAAGGGACATGTAAATATGACCAAGCATGTAGACGATGGGTTAGCAATTTTTTATATGTAGTTTCTATTAATTTTAGCGGTAATTAATAAAGATAACAATAAATTATAAGTCTTGTAAATAATATATATTAAGTCAATGAGTCAATACATTTTATAAGCAATGAGTAAAAGTAATAACCTGTTTTTATTTTCTTGTCTATAATTAAAATTTTGGTAACATGTCTGTTTTTTTTTTTTTTTTAGATAATACTATCGATGATGACAACTATTTTAAAAGAGTTGAAGTATAGTAATAATATAGAATATTCGTTTTACATTCTATATCAAATGTTACATAGACACTTCATAAATATTACAGAGTCAATTAAGGTAGCTTATCACACATCGTATAATGTACATTAATATTCATATAATAATATATAATGAGAGAGATAATACGAATTATAATTATCTATAACTATAATAAATTATCTATAACTATAAGTCATTACAAAATAGTTAGTTTAGAAACCTTGACAAGATATCTATTAAATTCTGCTATTACATTTTTCACACACGCAGGTTAAATCTAATATTATAACAAGAGAACCAGCAAGAAGGGAAGAAAAAATAAAATTTACGATTGGAACAATTGTAACACATTCATCGCAAAAAAATATGAATCACGATGGCGTGATAATTGGATGGCATTATAATTTTGAACGCATGGATAAAAAAACTATTTTTAGATTAGGAGATGAGTGTATGTTTCCACATCTATTCGTGCCAAGCATCTCCTCATCTCCTAATACTGTCTTTTCTTGTTTTCCAAGAGATAGTTCAGACAGTTCAGATAGTTCCACACACACACACACACACACACAATCACAACCGCATTACACAATTCTTACCGAAAATAATAAAGTATGTTATGTGCCACAAGGTATGAGTATTAATAGCATTTTAATAAATTATATATCATCTATTATCTTTCATTCGTACAATGTAAAATACATCTTTTTTATTTCAGATTCTTTATCATTATGTACACCAAAATGGATCAATAATGTTGAAATAGGACGATACTTTTGCAGATTTGAAGGCACTCATTATGTACCAAATATAAGCTTGGCAAAAGAATATCCAAACGATATCGCTGTACTTCTCAAAACACTGTCTAAGCAGTAGTTTACTATAAAATATACAATTCGTAATAAAAGTGTTAAAATTATATATAAATATTTTTCTTTTTATATTCTAGAAATTGTAAGAGAAGCACAATGTAAAAAATTCTCTGACATCGATAAGTTGACTTATGCGCAAGTCTTTCAAACGTTGCTCCAATTTTTTAATTTCTGGATTTGATTCAGAAACATCTATTTTCTTCAATACATCAGATGTAGTCTTGTAAGCAGACAATACAGCAGAATTAGAATGTGCATTTTCAATATTGGTGATTAGAGTGCGTAGGTTTGCAAGAGCTTGTGCACGCTTTTCTATGGTTTTTTTCCAATTCAATCTTTCTTCTTAAGCATGTTTTGCCATCTGACGCAGTTCTTTCGCCAAATACGATTATGCTTCATTGATAATATTAAGTTTCTCTTGCTCCATAAGTTCTATCTCTTTGATCAGCTCATTTTCTTGCTTCATCAGTTTATATGTGCATTCCAACACTAATCTCACTGTATTCTCTGAAATCTGGAATTTTTTTTACCTATCTAGTTAAAAATTACCCGATTTATGTCGTGTTTGATGTCATTTTAATCGCAAAAATCTTATTAATCCAGTAAGATTATTTTCAAGCCGATTAAATGCAAAATAAAAGTTTTAGTTTTTATTTCATAAAATGTTTACATGTTTACGAATGTGTTTCGATTCTCGGATCAGCTTATCTTTCCGAGCTGGCGCGACTCGTCGAGTGTAAGAGCGAGAGCGAGACCGCGAGTAGAGAGCGAGCGAGATGACCTATCATCAAAGAGTTCCGAAGTCTCTCACAATGGGCTTTCCCCATCCATAGCAATTCGCGAATGTAAACATTTTTGAAATGAAAACTAAAATTTCTATTTTGCATTTAATCGGGTTGAAAATAATCTTACTGGATTAGTGAGATTTTGGCGATTAAAACGACATCAAACACGACATAAATCGGATAATTTTTAACTAGATATAGGGTGAAGAATTTTACAATTAGTCTTCGAAGCGAAAATATAACGTCAAGCGGAGCGCACCTATTATATGTTTATTTTCAAAAGACTACGCATCCAATCGAATTTATAAATAAAAAATTAATTAAATTAATAATAAGTAAAAAATAAATTAATATAAAAAAATTAATATAAAAAGCTATAAATTAAAATAATAATTTGATTAAAATGCATGATTGCTTAAATGCTTGATACCTTTGTTCCAAGAATAAGAAAAAAGTGAAAGTAATTTATTGCATATATTTTCTACATTATATTCAATTAAGACTTATTAAGAAAAATTGATTTAAGAAAATTTATTTCCTTGCATATATTGATATACGTAAAAATACTTCAGTAATAATTTATATCGCTGTATTTATATCGTATATATTAGAATGCCAAAACGTTACGCGCAGTTAATAAAATATGTTAATTAATTCATGATATTTCGATATTTTAGATCCACAATTATGGGCGTAGCATGGACACGCACCAAGTGGAGACGTTATCGGCAGTGCCAGAAAATGAGTGTGCAAAATAGTTCCAACTTTGAAAATGGGTGCGAGGGGCGTTTGAAGCAGTCCAGTAAAATGATAACAGGCAAAACGCCGGCGTGACCCCTCTCATTCTTCTCTCTGATTAAAGATTCGGTAAGATAAAAATTCGCGTCTATTATCCTTCGTGCAGCCAAAGTGTTCGGTAATGTCACATCCTTCAATTATCTCTTTGGTCCCAGTCGATAAGTCACGAAAATTTACCCACTGACGGTTTCTAATAGCAATTCGTCGATAATAGAAGATATACAAGACAAAAATTGTGATTGTACCACAGATTAATCTGTGATTGTATATATATACATACAATTAGTATTTAATATTAAATTAAATATAATTATACGAAATATGAAATTAAAAATTTCAAAGATATAGAGTTTTCGAATCGATTCGAAGATGGCGCGATGGCGCCGCTTTCTTCGTTCCTGACGGCGGCTTCGCGCGCTGCTCGCGCTCGCGCCCGAATAAGCGAAATCGATACCGCGCGCTCCGATAGTACCGAAGTATGGCCGTAAGCGGACACTCATGTCTGCTAAAGACAAAATAGCGGACAGCGGCAACAGACGACGTAACAGCAGTGCAGCAGCATCAGCCGCGGTGGTGTTATTATGCCCGAGTTCAAGGTGTTCTATTATCTGTTCCTGCTGACGCTACTTGACACAACGTCGCAAATCCGACCGTCGCTGCACGGCCACAACAATGGTGAACATCTCTGTGTCTCTCTTTCTCTCTCTCTCTCTCTCTCTCCCCCCATCACCTTTTGTCTTTCTCTCTCTCTCTCTCTCTCTCTCTTTTTCCCGCATAACTATTTCGCTGATCGCGAAGCGATTCGCCTTATCCAGGAATAACAAGCGTCGCGAATTCGAGATTCGAGCGAGGAATGCTTAGACGCGGGATACTTGTAAAGGGAGGCGCGGGAGTAAAACCTTCTTCGGCTTTGCGATTCCGCGAGAGAGATCTTCGCGATGAAGGTCACGTTGCGCGCGAGCTTTACGCGCCAAGCGCTGTCACGCGTCCCGGCGAAGCGCGCGAGTTTGTGTTTTACGAATTTTCCCGGGAAATTGTGATAACGATGATAAGGACGATATAACCTAGCGTCCCGCCTGTCACGTCTGACGTGTTTATGTTACGCAAGGCGTGATATATGCGTGTCATGGGTTCGCGCTTCGCGAGAATAATTGGATAACGCGCGCGTGATTGCTGCGATTAATTTCTAGATCAATTTTAATCTAGAAATGTGATTAATTTCTAATTAGTGAATTAATTTCTAGATTAATTTTAAGCAATAAAAAGCATTTCTCTATATATGTTGAGTATTAATTATTAATTGTAAAGTTTTTCTTTACCTCCTTATATACATTTGTATATACATCTTTAAATATACTTTGAAACTCTCTGAAAATTGTGTAGAAAATTTTTATTTGTGCATATTTAAACTATAGATTATTTGTTGTAATAATGGCGTGTTAATTGCCAATTGTAATTATTATCTATTTATATAATCTATGCGTGCCTTTCAATATATCTTGTTGAGGTTTGAAACGCTGTAAATCTGTAAACATGAATCTTATTTTTAGTGACATGTATTTAAACTGTACTTTAAATCGTAATGTATTTTAAAATATTTTAGCCTTCGTTCAAGATGACAACGATGTTCAATATCTTTTGGATAATATGCCAATATCTATGCATAAGGTCAGTAATCTTGCCTCATATATACATACACAATTGCATTATACAGTTATGTATTAAATACTTAACGAAAAGGTACTTGTAAATGCAAAATCAAAATCATAAAAGACTTTTATCCATTTGTGAAGAACAATAAAATAATTGTCGAATAATTACAGTTTGTTAAAATAATGTGACATGTATATAATGCGAAAGATACTATATTGGAATTCTGTTATTTATAGGATTTTGCTAATACAGTACATGGGGCTGGGTAAGCATAATACTCATTTAGATAATAGTGAGTGGAAGTAGGAAAGGTACTTGTTATAATCTTTCTGATATTAGTTACATGGGATGCCCTGCGTATGTATCGTGAAAAACTTTGCGAGCTTCTCTGCCAGTGTTTTTTAGAATTTAAAATTTTGCAAATGTTCGTCTTTTACTTAAACTAATTTAACTGCGTTCTTGTGGCCAAGTTATCTTATTGTCATACATTTGCTTAATTTATGAATCATAGCAACGTTTATTAAGCTTGGGCGACTTTCAAAACCAAAGATAAGATAAAGTTGGCATGTTATATATTGTGGAATAAAAATAGAAGCATGAATTTTTTCTTTTTTTTTTAGAAAATATAAAGAATTTAAAGATTTATTATTATTCATATCTTGTTTCTGTGCTGATTAAAAAATTTATGTCTTGAAGCAAAAGTATACAATGTCAGATATCATCTGTGCTGTGCATAATAATTCATTATATTATATTTAACAAGAAAAGCCAAGATTTAAACATACTAACAGTGTACCGATTTATTTCAAGCTAATGTTTCTTATACCTTTCCTATTTTCAATTTCCATTATTAAAAGTATTATACTCAATAGTGGATGATTGCTGAGCAGCATTATTTTATTTTTAAGGGATACCACATTGGACGAAGATAAAATGGAAGATTTGCTCTCTCACATTTCTTTCGAGCCAAGCATCTTGGACTTTAAAGAAAGGTGAATGCAGCTTAATAGCATCTCGATTTAATATCAAGAAAGTTATGTAATGTTTTTTCTCTTAGACAACTCGGTATTCCTCACCAAGAAACTGTGATCATGTTTAACAAAGATCACAATAAAACCATACATCTTTCATCGATATCTGGTAATACACGCCATTTCCATTCATCATTTTTTCAAAGCAAAGTAAGTTATGGGATATAATGGTAATATCTCACAATTAGAACATGAAAGATAATTAAGTTAAAAAGATAAAGCGCACTTTAACACTTACGCTTTTATGATAATTAAGCTGATAATTTATGAGATCTTTAAGTAATAAATTTATTTTTTAAATAACTTAAAATAATATGGATATATTATTGAATTAACTAATATTAATGATTGTTGTGCTTTACCAGGTAATTCCACCATTGGGGAACACAACATTTAATGTTGTCTTCCTTGGTCGAGATGAAGGTGATATCGATACACACCTTTTTATACATACTTTAGATGGGACACTAAAGTATCAGGTAAGAGGGACTTATTTAAATCATAATTTCAATTATGCATATGTATACGATGCGTTATTCAATAAGATGCTTTTACATCTGCAGGTCAAAGGAATAAGTGTCAGTAGTCCTTATAGACTCCGACCTGTAGTCGATGTCAAGTTACCATTAAATGCATCTTTTACACCTCTTATATATATGCACAATCCACATCCGGAAGCTTTACAAGTATGCGAAAATATCTATTGATTACACACATATAAATATTTACATGTGCTAATCACTTTAATAATTTACAACTTCTGTATAAATAAAGGTGGTGGAAGTATATAGTAGCGGTGGAGAATTTCAATTAGAATTACCATCGGGCGAGCCGGAAGGTACTCGAGAATTATGGGAAATTCTACCTTATCAAACGAAGCCTATCATCAGACTAACTTTTAATGCTTACGCGGAAAAAAATCATACGGCATATGTTAGGTTGGTTAAACATGTAACGCAATATTGTATTTATATCATGCATATATTAATGTACATAATATATATGGAATATGCGTTGCAGATTTAAAGTGAATAACACTGCTGAGATCCTTGTGGTAGCGGTCGAAGTAGAGGTCAAAAGTGGAGCTGGTCTTCATTGGGGTGGGAGTTCTGGAGTAATTAATTTAGGTATGGGTGGTTCATTACAGCCACCCATTCGCCACCCTATTGCTTTAAAAAATTCCGCAAAGAAAGCAATCAAAGTTGTGGTAAGTTGTACGAACGAATCGTTTAAGTTTTTCCGACTGTAGTAGTAATTTCTAAAGAAAAAATTTCGACATTTCAAGACATTAAACTAAGCAAACGAAATGTTTCTCGTAGAATATTATAAATACACCTGTATCAAAAGCATTAAAACTGCATTTTGAGCCAGCAATAATTCCAGGAGAGACAGATATACCAATAGCTATTGGAATGCTGGTTTATGATTGTAAGATGCAACATTTGTTGATTATATGGTAGAAAAATTTGCTTGCAATTATCGCTTTAATTAAAATAATTCTGTATTGATCTTAGGGAAAATCGGTTTAGATCTGCAACACTTTAAAGGCAAATTGATAATAAAAGCAATAGGTCCAGGTGGCTCTAGTCAAAAATTAGCAATCCCATGGGTAGCTCAAGTGCTACAGGGTGGATTAGAAGTAAACACATCGATTACCCATTATTGTTCTCCACAATCCAATCAAGCCCGAAATTTTAGCGTGGTGAACAAATTTAAATTACCACTAGCAATTACGAATGTCACGATGTGTTCGAATGCGAAATCGCTTTTTACGGTACGCACTGTTAATTTTTATCTTTTTTAATTAATTAAGTTTCTAACATTCCTCTCTTTACAGCTATTTTATTTCCCGAAATAAAAAGAAAAAATTTTTCGTTAATTTTTCAGATAAAAGATTTTACTCCTAGGGTAATAAAACCCGAGCAAAAGGTCAATATATTTTCTTTACAACTTGCCAAAGAACGGAAGGGTGACAGCGTGAAAATGGAGTCGTCGATATTGATACACTCGAATGTATCCGTAACCGAAGTTCCGGTGTTGAGTTACGACGGGAAATTGAGAAAAGTTATGCCGAGCGAGAAGGAGAACGACATGGGAACGATGAATTTCGGCACTGTAGGAAGCGGCACCGAAAACGAGGCAATTTTCGCGCTGGAGAATCAGAACCCCGTCAATGTGGAGTTACATAGCTGGGGTGTGAATATGCCCGGCGCGGTTTTAGAATTGATGGGATGTCAGAATGGTCCCGCAGATTCGTTGGACAAGGAATTCCGAAATATAACTGTGTGCAGTCATTCTGGAAACGTGAGTCTCCGCAAATGATAAATTTGCATTTTACTCAAGTTACGAGATTTTTTTTTTTTATGCGATAAAATATATTTTTTACTTTTCTCAGCAATACATAAAGCCGGAGTTTCTGGCGATTTTTAAGATCAAGGTGAAGACTCCTATGGTCGAGGAAGACACGATTGTCGGTGATGTTTTCGTGCGAACGACATACGAGCGATTTACCTTGCCGGTGTATATGCGGGTTGCGCACGGCAAGATTTCCTTGAAGAAGCTTATTTTTACCGATTGCTTCCCTGTGAGTTACAATCTGCAGCCAACCTCTTTCAGAATTCAGAGTTTTTTCCTTGACAAGAGATATCCGTTATAAGTTTATATATAATCTCAATGCCGGATAGGGATCGATCTGTGTGCAACAAGTGAAGGTGCATTCTACATTTTCGAGACCGATGGAAGTGACACATATCGCACCCATAAACAAGGATGACAGAATAAAGTACATCCCATTGGAGGAAGCTACCATGCCAGTCATATCTAAGGGCGAAAATAATGTCGGCTCGATACAAATTGATCCTTCGGTGACCTGCAAGCAACATTGTTACCTAGGTTTATCAGTAGACACCAACAGTAAGTATTGTAACATAATACATTAGTCATCTTTGCAATTTATAAACTTAAGATGTATTGTCGCATTTTTATTTTCATAATTATTGTACTATAAAATTATTGCATTATTGTTTAATCGTTTTACAACTCTGTTTAGTGGATACATTTTATTTTATAGCGGGAAATCAGTGGTTGAATACGATGAACCTTCCCTCGCACACTCGCGACTCCGACTTGAACTTGCTAAACACGCGACACGCGCGTTTCGTCAACTCTACCGCGGACGGCTCGTGGGAAAACATCACGATGCGCTTGGACACAACCGAAGTGCGCGGTCATAGGTTTTATGTGAACATCAAGCCATACTGGCCGAGTTTGTTGGTCAATATAAAGAACAAAAGCGTTCTGATGTTCCCACTGACGCAAGTCGGAAACACATCGTACAGAACGATCAAGTTGCACAATCCGAGCGCGAGTCCGCTGATAGTTCAGCTGGTTATGGACTGGAGCTATCCTCAAGGAGCACGTCTTTATCATTCTTTGCCAATAAAGTATGTAATTGATTATTTGGCCCACTTGACACACAATCGTTTTCGAATTAAACTGGAAATCATTGATGGAAAAAATTTTCATATTCGCGCAGATTTAAGCCCGTGTGCGCGGAATGTTCGTCCACAGTTCCGGAGGAATTCAAGTTAGAAGAGAATGCGAATGAGCGAGAGCTGTTCGAGAAACAGTGGGATATACCAGTAGCGTCTCAATCGCTTCCTTTGTATTTATACCCTTTGGAAACAAGGATGATTCGTGTGGCATATACACCCTTCTCTGCTTCGGCATCCTCTGGTTTTTTATATATTAGGCAAGTGTTTCCATAAGATAAGAAAAGAGAGAGAAATATTAGCAAGGGGGGGGGGGAGGGATAAAAATAATAATACAGTATTGTCTCGCGTACTGACGTACGTTTTACGTTGCCTTTCCAGAAATAATATGACTATTTTAGAAGTCCTACGTATGAGCGGTCGAGGAGCGAGCGCGCAATTTAGGTTCGGCAATCGCAAGCCAGGATCGACTACGCCCCTGCTGTTTGAACTCGTGGATAAGCATTTTAAAGATTGCGAACGTATGTACGTTTCCTCATCTTTGCCTTTACGATCTAAAGAAAGATCTTTACAATATTTATGTGAGTGTGTATAAAAATCGACGCGAGCTTTTCGCATATTTTTCGGCAGTTTTAATCTGAAGTATCACATAATATTAGGGAACAAAGAAATTTTTTTTCTTTTCATAACGTTTCTTTTCAGGAGACCGTAGCAAACACGTTACGACTCCCGTTCTCACCGTAAAGCGCTCTTTCACGGCTAGGAACACGGGGGAGTTGCCAATCGAGATCTACGGCTTCTACATCAATGACTGGCGTTGCGAGGGCTACGGCTTCAAGATACTCGATTGTGCGCCCTTCAAGCTGAATCCGAACGCCACTAAAAGAATCGAGATAGCATTCACGCCGGATTTCACGTTGTCGCGGGTGGAACGGAAGCTGTTGGTGTTGACGAGCGTAGGACCGGACGGAGACGAGAACGTCGAGAACGGTGTGGTGATACTTAATCTATTGGCGATTTTGCCGGTACACTCGTTAGATTTGTGCGCGTCGATGCTCGCCAGACCATCGTGGGAACGCGCGGTGCAGTGGATCGCGATTAGCATCTCGTCGATAGTGTTGATAGGCGTTCTCGCGGTCTCGTTCTTCGAGGCAGATCGAATACTACGGGGAGCCCTGGCCAATTACTCGAAGGAGAGTCCGGTGCAACCGCCCCTGGATCTGAGGCTGCTGTCGCACATCTCGATGCACAACTCGACGCAGATCGGTACTGCTAACAAGAACGAGAGAACCGCGTCGAACGATGATAAAGGCAAGACGAAGAAGGATGAAGCATGCTTCCCGGACTGGTCGTTGATGAACGTGAAGAAGTGTAAGGACAAAGACGCGCAGAAAGGATTGAAGATCCCGGATTGGTCCACCGAGGAGGAACGCAGATTCAGGTTGGATACCGAATCTAAAGATCTACTGTCTTTCAAGCGGAGCGAGGAATCGTCTAATGTAGATAACACTACTAATCTCGTGAATATGACGAATACGTCCTACGGATCGAAGAAGAAGAACAGCAGCAAGAAGCAAAGCAATGCTCAAGAGGCTCAATCAGATAATTGTGCGGTGAATGATACGCTCACGGATACTCAGCTAATTCTAGAGAAAAAGTATACCGTTAATATGGTTGTGAAGTCGAGTCCGACATCGAACAGAAAAGGAAAAATACAATCTACGCAACTGAATGTCAAGGAAGAGCCGAAGTTGTTCGATCATGAGGTTCAAGTGGACGCGGGAATAATCAATAACAATCGGATTAACAAATCGGACAACAAACGAAATAAACAAATGAATAGCACCGCAAATCACAGTAATCACAATAATCATGTTTCTTTGAAAAAGCTCGAATCAACGAGCGTTCAAAAGATTATTCATCTTTCAGAGGAAGAGACTTCGTCCACGACAACGGAGAGTTCGATCCACGATGAAACAACGTCCTGTAAAGTAAGTCCAAGTTATATCGATTTATTAAAGGATATGATTATAAGGAATTTTTAAGGAGTTAAACTCAATTGTATTTTACAATTAAATTTTACTTTCTAAAGAAAAAAGAATCATATATATATATATATATATATTAAAATAATTAGACATAATGTTTGGAAATTAGATATTGATAATCGATATTGATAATTGAATACCTAACCTAACCTAACTTTAGTAGACAATTATATTACCAGAATTATATATATATATTCTATTAAAATTAATTATATATAATTATATATGTATATACATTCGTGATTAAATTTTTGTCTCAAAAGTGGGACATTGATTAAAAAAAAAAGTTTCGAGTAAATAGGTTGTTTCCAGAAATCTGTGAAAGGAATTTTCTTTTCTAATTTTTATTCAGAATTTTGATCAACCGTGCGGGAAGCAAGAAAAGCTCCAAAGAAAGCCGATATCTAAGAAAAGCAAACCTCAGTCTATTCCTCCTGTGCCATGCATAGATTATAAGGATAATTACGAAGGCGACTGTGATGACGATGAATACGATAAGGAGAAGCAGAATAATCCAAATAGATGGAAGACGAGCTCTGGTAGATCTAGCACAAAGCACCATATTCATACCTCATGCACCGTTGAATCATCCTTCAAGTTACCACGTCAGAATAAGAATCCACCACGGAAGGAGAAGACTGTGCAGAAACACCGTCGTGTAGCTGATAAGACACACATCAAATGTATGTTATTCGTATGTAATGTCATATATTATAACGAAATCTATTATAGAAATCTTTTCAATTGTTAGATTCTTGAATTTCGAATCAATATAATAGCACATAAAGGAGCTTTTATTCCATGTTAAATCTATCAGTCTATTAAATCTATAAATCGCACAATCTTTTTCTTTACTCTTTGATTCATTGAAATCACACTTATCAATCTATAATATTTAGTTATATAAATGTTTATAAAAATACTAATAGCTTTATTAGATAGTGATTTTCAGCTGTGTTATATATATATACACACACAGCTGAAAATATATAAAGTGTACACACACACACACACACACACACACACATATGTACATACATATAAAGTATATTTTGCATAAAAAGATATATAAAAATTCTCATTCGTTATTGTTATAGCTCCTCCTGTAAACGGGAACGTAAGCCAAAAAGAGGACGTAACGCGCAGCATAGGATCAATTCCCACCCCATTGCCACCTCCGCCCTCCTGTTGGGGCGAGAACAGGGCTAAGTTCAGTGACGTGGTGGCCCGAAGTCCGGAGATCGTCTCGCCGTTCTCCAATTTAAATCACGTAAATCATAAGAGTCAAACAAATACGCCAAATCTGTCCACGATGTTCAACACCGACGTCAAAGACGTTCAATATGCTAAACCACAGTCGACGCAAGAATTGTTGCAAACATCAAAGGAATACGGTTTGATGTCAAAACCGACCCCTGTCTGTATCGCATCGCTGGACAAAGATAAAGCACTCAACTCGGAGCCTCTAATCTTACAGCCGGATTTACAACATTCGAACAGTTACTTCATCAACACCTTCACGGAACATCCTGTAAGTATCACAATTTGATTTAACTCTATTCTCGAATATCATTGTAAACTCAAATATCCATTTATCGAATTGCGTCGAATCCTACAGTTTGAGCGCGAGCTGGTGCCGTACGACGATCTTCCAGAAACTGACGAGCCTTTAGTAGAACTGGAGACCCCTGAAGAAGACACGCGATGTCAATTGTGGGAAGATACTAGTCCTATGATAAATTTGCTGTCGGATACTACAAGCGGATTTCAGTTGGAGTCGCCGAAAACAACGGAGAAACCTGTTTTGTCCGACTTGAAAGGTATTTAGAAAATCTATTAAAAAAAAAAAAGCTACGCACATTTCTTATCCTAAATTATTTAAGTTTTACGTTTACAAAATAGACTAAATTCATCCAATAACGTCTTTAAGATTAAAAAAAAATTTGCACACACCGCACAATAGCATTTTAACAAATGTACGTTAAATACACGATTGCAGATAACTGGACAGTCGATACGAATTGGGAACCATTGTACACTAGAGCGGCGGTCGGGGAGGAACGTAGTGGCGTGTGGGGAATCAATACGGGGGGTGTGTGGGCTGCAGCACCCTGGGGTGCAGCTGCGCCGCCGATGATGTCGCAGACATTACAGTCCGAGTCGGATACGCAAGTAAATAACGATAACAAATACTGTGAAAAGCGTCTAAGGGAGAATTATTCATAAAGTAATGTTTCTTTTTTTTTATGATTATTACGCAGGAACGATCAGGATTTGATCCGTTTCGTTCGCTCAGCACAATATGGACGCCGTCAACGACCGAATCGTGGAGAACGAAACGCGAGGATTAATATGATGATAGGAAACGAAGGAATGTTTTATCTTGTGATATCGTACATTTTTGTTTCACGATTTTTTTTTTTTTTTTTTTTCAAAAATTGAAAGTTAAACGACGGTCTAAACAGCAACTGATTGCCGCGACCGTAATAATGGATTCGAAAGCCACATTGGAAATTGTTATATTTTGTTGCAACTACGCTGAGCGTACTTTGTGATATGATTGTTACTATTACGTTGTACGATAGTAACACACAGATATGAATAGTTTCTCGATGAGTTATTTTCATATTGTTTCTTAAACCAAAATCTAGGATGTTACATCTCTCATTTATTTTTTTCGTTATTTAAAGCATACTAAATGCGATACTTTAAATTATTGCGAGTGCAGGATAATCGAATATTATTTTTTTCTTTTGTTTGGTTTATTATAAGAGAGAATACATATTGATTTATCGATTATACAAATGAAGTCGAAATAGCACATGTGGAATTACAGAATTTGCATTAAAAAAAGTGGAAAAAAAAGGAAATACAATTTCTCATATTATAATCACAGCATGTATTAATTTAAAGGAACAACTATATCGTTATACATGGCTTAAATTTATAATTTGCTCCTTGATTTACAGCACACTCTTTCTCTTCTCTCGCGACATTGTCTGCGTATGCATATGTAAGGGGGAAAAAAAAAAGAAATGAAAATGAACTATCGCAATACTCGAGAGTTGGATCTTGGTATATTAACGAGTGATAATTAAGTTATTCGAGGTGAGTGAGAACTGTGATTTTTTATAGTCTTGACTTGTAGAGAGATACCTTCAAGCAAATTTTCAAGACAAGTTTTACAAGGTTGCGCCGTATACAAAGTATGAAATGAAAGAAATGTGTACCTATTCTTCAAGACTGGTAATCGTTGTGTTTTAATAAAGAAGTCACAAAAAAAAGTACATAGTGATGTTTTGGAAAGTATAAGAACTCTTTTCTTCGCAGATTACCCCGGAGTCAAGAAAGAACCTTACCGTGAGCTTTTTCTTCGCGAAACAGCACCAATAGTTTACATATATATTAAAAAATCGATAAAGTGTATCACTTCATGTGATTTATATTTGTGTTATTTCTCTACAGTTGTAATATCAGTTTATCAAATTCATCTTGGTCAACGGGTGCGATTGATTCAATTTTTAAATGAAATGAATATAAAATTCTTTCTTTTTTTAAGTTATAAAAAAAAGGCTCTACAAAAAGGTCAATCTGCAACCCATTTTCGATGCATTCGCGAAAACGCACGACTTGGCCTGTTGTATCCTTCTGAGGAGCAGCTGCAAAGAAAGTTTTCGCGTTATACACGTTTCTCGCTATTCTACTTGAATTATGCTTACAATTAGAGAAATAATTATAAAAAACGCTACATTTTATACGCTTCACCTTCTCTCGATACGCGCGTATGTCTGCGATATCGAAAGGAATCACGTACCATATTGTCATCCTCTATCCTCTTCTGCAGCTTCTTCCTGTTTATCGCGGAGCTGCTGGTCCTGGGCTGAACGTTGCGCTCACCGAGGATCCTGTGTCGGGGTTTCTGCTGCGCCATAATCTTCCTCAGCAGCAGCTCGTTCTCTCGCTCGATTCTGCGCATTTCCTCGTCGGTGAAGCTCATGTTCCATCGTCTGCATCTTCTCGGCCTGATCAATCTGTCCGGATAGCGAGACGATTCGGTTTCGCTCAGCGAATAAGATTCGCTGACATCCGCATCCGACTTCTTCGAACTCTGGCCGCGTTGAAGATCAGCGAGCAGAGAGGAGGAGAGATTCGGCGATCCTGACGCGACGTTGGCGACTTCGGACTCGTCGCAGGATTCGTCGGAGCAAAAGGACTCGCCTGTATACGCGGATTCGTCGTCCGCGGCATCCTTGATCTCCTGTGCGTCACCTTCTTCGTCCTTCGGAGCAGGATTCGGCTGCTCCAAGGTCGTCGCCCCTTTTTCTTCGGTCTCGCTCTCCTCCTCGTCGATCTCGTGAATGTTAGGAGTGTTATCGAAGCTGTCCTTCGCACCTTCGTCTCCGAAAGTGTATCGACATTCGCAGATGGTATCTGTCTCGTCCGGGTTCGCCATCGCGCGAGATGAAGATCATCGGAGGACGCTGACGAGGAACGCGAAGTTTCCGCTGATGATCTTCATGCGAGCAAACTGAAATATGACTCACGTGGTTCGAGTGACAGCTGGACATAGTAACCATGTCAACCGAGTCGTCAACACAAGATACCGCATATACGTTCAATTCAAGTTCTATCAATAAATCGATTCGAGTGTGATCGGTAAAGTGAAACATACCAAGTTTCACTGGAACGTATGTATGTTGAACATATAAACAACTTTGTGTTCGTTAAAACAGGATTCTTAATAACATTTTCGTCGTATCTCGTTTATACGAACATTGTGTAATAAAAAAAAATCCATATATTTAGACTCATTTGTATAAATGGTGGGATAAAAAAAATCGAGATATTCAAACTCGCGTTTATATAAATATATTTTTTTTTTCATATATGTATTTGTAAAAAAAATCTTACATTTATTTTGTATACAATTTATTCCCCCCCAAAAAGATCACGCTGCACGATTTCGTCAAATTACGAGACAGCAAGTGTGCTGTCTCGCGGAATATCGCTCTGAATTGATATCAAGTTTATCAATTTATATATTGTTAAATTTATCTGTTAACTTAAAATATTTCTATAAATTTCTATAAAATAAGAAAACCTGTTGCACAATGAACAAGTCCAGTAGTCGAAGAACGATTGCTCAATCGTTCGCGAAGCCGAACACCTTTAAGCTTCCGGCATCGCGCTTCCGATCGTAAGTGTCTTTATCGTCGCACGCGTAAGCTAGGAGATACTGTTTCGGATGCCACGCGACAGTGAATGTCGCTGCCTCCACCGGGACGTCGGCGATCTTCTCGCCTGTCTCCACCTCGCCGATGTCTATAACTAAATCCTCGGATGCCGCCGCTAATAATTGTCCGTCAAACGAGAAGGAAATGGTGCGCACCGGCCACTCCAGCCGCGAAAATGTCCTCAAGCAACACAGTTCATCGGCATCCCAGAGGGAGACCAGCGCGTCCGCGGATCCGGTGGCGAAATACCGACCAGTCGGGTCGAACTCGATGCAGATACACGTACCGGGATGCGCCTTGATCACGTGCAACAATTCCAGCTCGGGATAGCTAAGTATGTGCACGCAACCTTGACCGTTCGTCAGATAGAACGTGTCCGAGTCCTTGTTCCACGAGATCTCGTTCACCTCGAAGTTGAACTGCTCCTCCGCGCGTATCTTCATCACCCGGGCGTCGATGAAGGTCACTAGATCCTCCTTATTCCCAACCGCAATCGTGTTACCGTCCGGCGACCAAGATATGTTGATATTCTCCCCCCTCGTACTGATGTTCGCCGTACATTTCTGTGTCCTTGTATCCCAGATACGAACTGTCTTATCTCCGCTCGCTGTGGACAATAATTCTGGGTAGAAGGCGTGCCAGCACAACTGATCCACACTACCGCCGTGGCCTCTGAAAGTTGTTTCCTGCTTCTGTAAGAAAAATATTTACATTGAAAGCTTTTGTAATCAAATCTCGGATTTAAAACTTGTGTTAAAAGAATGTAAAGATTATTTAAACTCTTGAAGAGATAAAAGATGGGGACTTATTAACTCTCTTCAATTACTCTTAAAACTTAAAAATATATATTACTCAAAATATATATATATATATAATTAATTTAAAAAATAGTTCTTACATCACCTGGTCTCCTTGTATCATTGCATGACCGGCTACCGAATATCTATTACTACGTACAATTTTCTGTCGCACAATTAATGATTTTACAAATAAAAATAATGAGAATGTTATGTTGGAAGTCTCGCAGAAAATTTTGCCGCAAAAATATTGCCGCTTTAAAAATAAACGTGTAGGAAAAGATCATATTATAAATCTCATGTTTACTAACCAAACGATCAGGGCACAAGGAAAATATGCAGACGGACTTGTCGAAGGAGCCCGAGGCCAGGTATTTGCCGTCGCAGCTCCATCCTACGCTGTGCACCTTCGCCGAGTGACTCTGCTGCTCTCGGATCTTGTTATGCGATTTAAAATACTTAATCAGCTCCTCCACTCGCGAAGTGGCAGCCGCCATCGTTGTTTACATTCGCTTCGTCCGCGAACCACAGACATATAAAATACATGAATGGAGCCTATTTCATAGCCTATTCCGCGAGTGACTAAAGCATCGACGAAGTATTAACAAAGATGCGCGATCCTGTGTAAATTTCCGTGTACGTCTAGTGACTTTATGGGAAATTGCGCAATTGGCTATCGAATAGAGAATTTTTCTATTTGATAACCAATCGTGTGACGCAGTGTTTTCTTACTGGAAAGCTCCCTCTATAATCTACACATCGTCAATGGTTCGCCCAGCGCTTTCTCCAAAATCGAACGCACCAATGAGCTCGCGGACGACCTAACCTCTCGTGGGCTTCGCGTGAACTTGCACAAATGCGAGCAGTGAAACGATGAGAACAGAGGAATAGGTTATATTCGTAGTCAAGAGAGGATCTCAGGCCGTCAGTCAACTGCGCGCATCTCGTCGACCTCGTGATCGTCGCTGAGTAACAGCTGATCGGGTGACAGAACCAAGGATGGGCGTCCCCACCGGCAGGAAGGAAGTCGAGGCGATGGACGTGGACGTGAATCCCGCGCCGGACGCGCAGAGCGGCGACGGTGACGGCGCGGGGGGCGAGCGCAAGGACACCGACGTGCAGACCCTGTACGACATCCGCGAGCACACCCGGCAGATCGAGAAGGCCGTGCAGAACAAGGAACCGCGCTTTGTGCTGCGCGCTCTGCGCGCTTTGCCGAACACGCGTCGTCGTCTTAATCCGGTCGTGCTGCGCGGCCTCGTCACGGGCTTCTACACCAGATCGGCGGCAGAGCGCGACGCCCTGCTCGCCTGGGTGGAGGAGCTGATGGACGTGGACGAGAGTCAGACGGTCGTACAAAAGTTTCGCAGCTCCTCGTCGTCGCTACTGCCCGAGATCGATGCGTACGTTCACCTGCTGGTGTTGATCCGGCTGATCGACACCAGGAAGTACAACGAGGCGGTGCAGTGTTCCGAGCTCCTGGTCCAGAAGATCGCCGCGCAGAATCGCAGAACCATAGACCTGATCGCGGCCAAGTGCTACTTCTATCACTCCCGCGCGTACGAGCTGACGAATCAGCTGGACAAGATCCGCGGTTATCTCCACCTTCGTCTGCGCACCGCGACACTGCGTAACGACTTCGAGGGCCAGGCGGTGCTGATCAATTGCCTGCTGCGCAACTACCTGCACTATAATCTCTACGATCAGGCGGACAAGCTGGTGCTGAAGTCGACCTTTCCCGAGTCGGCCAGCAACAACGAATGGGCCCGCTTTCTCTACTATCTCGGTAGGATAAAGGCCGCCAGACTGGAGTATTCGGCCGCGCACAAGTATCTCGTGCAAGCGATGCGCAAAGCGCCGCAGACCACGGCGGTCGGATTCAGACAAACGGTGCAGAAGCTGGCGGTCGCCGTGGAGCTTCTTCTAGGCGACATCCCGGAAAGACAGATATTCCGACAGGCCGCACTACGAAGAGCCCTAGCTCCGTACTTTCAGCTGACACAGGCGGTACGTCTGGGCAATCTGCAGCGGTTCGGCGAGGTGTTGGAGAACTTCGGACCCCAGTTCCGGGCGGATCACACGTTCACCCTGATCCTGCGGCTGCGACACAACGTCATCAAGACCGCGATCCGCTCCATCGGACTCTCCTACTCGCGCATCTCGCCGACCGACATAGCTCGCAAATTGGGACTTGATTCCAGCGTGGACGCGGAGTTCATCGTCGCGAAAGCGATCCGCGACGGGGTCATCGAGGCTACCCTGGACCCGGAAAACGGCTACATGCGTAGCAAGGAGACCACGGACATCTACTGCACCAAGGAACCGCTGCTGGCCTTCCATCAGAGGATCACCTTCTGCCTGGATCTGCACAATCAGAGCGTCAAGGCGATGCGTTACCCGCCTAAATCATACGGGAAGGACTTGGAATCCGCCGAGGAACGTAGGGAGAGGGAGCAACAGGACTTGGAGCTGGCCAAGGAGATGGCCGAGGAGGACGACGACGGTTTCCCTTGAATCCCCTCCGCGACGTTCGAAGAGATTATAGGAGAAATTAGGCGAAAATCTGCGACCAAAATTTTCGGGGCGCTGCTCGATAAGAGATACAAGATTATTAACGCGTGCTTTTTTTCTAACGTTATAAATGGATTTATAGATAACATCTAGAGATGAGAACAATGAGGACTGAGATATAATGTTTATAGAATGCTTGCATTCATGATCTCGTATTCGTGAATGTTAGTGTGCTGATAAATAATGACTTGAGGAATAAAATATAAGTTATATATATATATATATATGATAAGTCTCTTAGGTACAGTATAACTGGAATGGAAGATAAACAATATTGCAATTGAATGAAAAAAGTAATCTCTTGATATTTATGTTATGTTGCTTATATATTAAATTACTTTAATTGATTGTAATAACTTTCTAATATTGTGTAATGGAAAATATAAGACAATATCGATCACACTCTTATATATTAATTTAACATTTATTTTAACATTACAATATATAACATTTTTTATGAATTTAACATATAGTTACATCAGAGAGAAGAATGAGAGCGGTCACGACGGCGTTTTGCCTGTTACCATTTTACTGGACTGCTTCAAACGCCCCTCGCACCCATTTTCAAAGTTGGAACTATTTTGCACACTCATTTTCTGGCACTGCCGATAACGTCTCCACTTGGTGCGTGTCCATGCTACGCCCATAATTGTGGATCTAAAATATCGAAATATCATGAATTAATTAACATATTTTATTAACTGCGCGTAACGTTTTGGCATTCTAATATATACGATATAAATACAGCTATATAAATTATTACTGAAGTATTTTTACGTATATCAATATATACAAGGAAATAAATTTTCTTAAATCAATTTTTCTTAATAAGTCTTAATTGAATATAATGTAGAAAATATACGCAATAAATTACTTTCACTTTTTTCTTATTCTTGGAACAAAGGTATCAAGCATTTAAGCAATCATGCATTTTAATCAAATTATTATTTTAATTTATAGCTTTTTATATTAATTTTTTTATATTAATTTATTTTTTACTTATTATTAATTTAATTAATTTTTTATTTATAAATTCGATTGGATGCGTAGTCTTTTGAAAATAAACATATAATAGGTGCGCTCCGCTTGACGTTATATTTTCGCTTTGAAGACTAATTGTAAGATTCTTCACCCTATATCTAGTTAAAAATTATCCGATTTATGTCGTGTTTGATGTCGTTTTAATCGCCAAAATTTCATTAATCCAGTAAGATTATTTTCAAGCCGATTAAATGCAAAATACAAATTTTAGTTTTCATTTCATAGAATGTTTACATATTTACGAATGTGTTTCGATTCTCAGATCAGCTTATCTTTCCGAGCTGTTCTAGCGCGTCGAGTGTGAGAGCGAGAGCGAAACCGCGAGTAAAGAGCGAGCGAGATGACCTATCATCAAAGAGTTCCGAAGTCTCTTACAATGGGCTCTCCCCATCCATAGCAATTCACAAATGTAAACATTTTTTGAAATGAAAACTAAAACTTCTATTTTGCATTTAAACAACTTGGGAATAATCTTAATGGGTTAATGAGATTTTGGCGATTAAAACGACATCAAGCACGACATAAATCGGATAATTTTTAACTAGATAGGGTGAAGAATCTTACAATTAGTCTTCGAAGCGAAAATATAACGTCAAGCGGAGCGCACCTATTATATGTTTATTTTCAAAAGAGTACGCATCCAATCGAATTTATAAATAAAAAATTAATTAAATTAATAATAAGTAAAAAATAAATTAATATAAAAAAATTAATATAAAAAGCTATAAATTTAAATCATAATTTGATTAAAATGCATGATTGCTTAAATGCTTGATACCTTTGTTCTAAGAATAAGAAAAAAGTAATTTATTGCAGATATTTTCTACATTATATTCAATTAAGACTTATTAAGAAAAATTGATTTAAGAAAAAATTTATTTCATTGCACATGCGGATATACGTAAAAATATTTTAGTAATAATTTATATCGCTGTATTTATATCGTATTATATATTAGAATGCCAAAACGTTACACGCATTTAATAAAACATATTAATAAGTTCATGAAGTTTCGATATATATATTTTTGATCCACAATTATATATATGGATGTAGCACGGACATGAACCACTAAATGATCGACAGTATCGAAATGTGGATGTATATTAGCACGGACATGAACCAAATGACCGACAGTTTTGAAAGTGGATGTGGATCAGTGATTCCTAAAAGTGGATGTATGGCGCTGCTCTACGGCCTAGTAAAAGCGTCTCACGAAAATCGCCGGCATGGCCGCTCTCAGGCTTCTCTCTGCCATTAAGATTATTTTCAAGCCGATTAAATGCAAAATAGTAACTAAAATAAATGTCAACGATTGGTGCAATTTTAATCTAGGAATATTTCTAGGTAGACGAGGAACAGATTTTTACCATCGACTTTCCCATCTATGTAACGCGATCTCGTGATGTCAGATGAGTTGTCATTGGATTTTCCTATAAGTTTAAGTAATCGTCTTTTATTACATATGTATTGTGTGTTTAGTGTGTCAGAGCGTACGCAAGACAATTCAACATTGTCTTATGTGGAAATGTCATTTTTTAGAAATACCTGAGCGCAGTTAACACAATGGCGAATTCTATGGAGGAAATAAAAGAGCCGTTGTCCGTGAACAAAGGTTATCTTTTCGTTTACTGCTTCTTATAACAATATATATTAGCAATTACTTAATAAAAATATAATTAATAACTGCGTTGCCAAATTATTTATAATTAAGAAGTAACTCGCAATTTCTACACCATATGTTTCCTCGAACGAGTCTTTTCATATATTTACTGTTATTTCAGGATATATGGCTCCAAGGATGTCGATATCCTATGAAGAGATGGCCGCGAAGCTTCTCAACGAGAAGCTTCTATTAACGGCTTTGGAGTTGCACGCTGAATTATGCGAAGCTGGCAAAGAACTGCCCATTCTTAGGGAGTTCTTTTCAAATCCAAACAATTTCGAGAACTCCAACATCAAACCAGAACCATATACACCGATGCGTATGTATATATACATATCTTGGTCTTGTAAAAGGCACAGATTTTCATGTGAACAGTTTTTTTTAAGATAAAATAAATATATTTATTTAACTTGTATGTCAAATATATTCATAAAACAAGAGAGAAGAAATAAAGAATTGGATTAATTTAATAATTTTTTTGAAGAAAGAAAAATAATAGTTTTAAGATTTGCATATTTTATTAACTGATGTGAATTATTATATCTCATTAACTATTCTTTGACGATAAGTAAATATAATAACTGTAAATGAAACATTACATATTAGCCAGATCTTCTAGTCAAGCGACTTTGGATTCTCTGGACATGACGCGATATTCAGAGGATGGAGCTGGCGTTGATGAAAGAGTTGCTATTCTGGAATTTGAACTGCGCAAGGCCAGAGAAAATATTTCTGCGCTGCGTGCTAATCTAACTGTTGTAACAGGTATGTTTTTCTTACATAGCATATTTCAATATTGGTTTGTATAATATGCGTTTATAATTAATAATTTATTGCGATTGAAAATTTCAGAGTCGGAAGGTACTCTGAAGACACCAGACAAGAGCTCTGAAAAGAATCTCACCATTGAACTGCCCATAAAACCACATGAGCAGCGAGCACTGAACTTTCTCATCAATGAATACTTGCTGGCAAGATCTTACAAGCTTACTTCGATAACTTACAGTGACGAGTGCGAGGATCAAGACTTTGAGGACTGGCAAGATGTTGGATTGGATATACCAAAACCTGTGGAATTATTACAGATATATCGGGAGTACATGAGAGCCAATGGATATGACAAACCCCCATCTGTCAGTGTTGCCGTACAAACGGACTTTGTTATCGAAGAGGTGGAAGAGCAAAAGGATGAATCTCAGGAAATGGTTTGTTACTTTGGATTTGCAGAGCTTTTATAATGCTTCAAAAGCTAAAATGTATTCATGGATACTTACATTCTCAAATTCTAAGAATGCATTATATATTTTTTACAGGTAGAACAGATTGAAAGGTTACAGCAGCAAATTACAGTGTTGGAACAAGAGAAAACTGCTCTTCAAGAAATTATTTCATCAAACAAGGAGAATGTTATAGAAAATCCAGTTAAAGTGAGCCAATTAATTAAATAAAGAAAATTTTCTTTTTTCTATATAAAATAATTTTGTAATCAATAATTTAAAAATTTTAAGAATTATAAAAATCGATGCATATTCTAAAATTAAAGTTTGATAATTTTATTGAACTGTACACATTATATGTTGTGTAAAAAGAATTATTGTTTGATTTACAGTCAGGTAGTTGTGGAACTATTCGTACCATCAATTCCAGCTCGACAACTCCTGACAAGTTTGAACTGCTTGAATCATTACCAAGGGATATGTCAATCACCACTCAGGAACCGGAAGAAGATGATAGCGCTTCTGCAGTAGTTAGCCTAGACGAAACAGATCCAGGAGACAAAGAATGGACCAGGCTGCAGTTACCTAGAGTAAATGTTACAGAGAAATCCTCTGTCTTATCAACTGCATCTTCCAAGTTAATTATTTTATTATACATATATAATTTTAACAATGTAAGATTTTTTATCTAGTCAAAGATAATTAGATAACACGAACTAGAAAATAAAATAAACTAAATTTTACAAAGTAATTGATTCATGATATGAAAATTGTATTATTTAAAGATTTCTAAGTATCTAGCTTAATCATATATATTGCAGGGATTTGCCGATAAAGTTCAAATTAGAAATAGCGACGCATTGTTTGGCGAACGTTTCGGGATCAATAATATCTTCGATGGAGGAGTCATTAAAGTGCGGCGTCACGCGAGATACATTAGTCGAGATTCTGACGTATATTCTGCCACGTGTAGTACCCAACATCATCCTTAACAAGCGCGAAGAGATCATTCCTTTGATTCTCAGTGCCATCCATCTGCATTCCAATTCCAGCGAGAGAGAGAAGTTGCTGCAGCTGTTGTTTAATTTAAAGAAGATTGCTCTGACCTGCCAATATCATTTGCCGCTCATCCACAGGAGGATGAGCGGCAAATGATATTGGCAGATCAGAGCAATATTCCATATACAATTTAATGATCTAGATTATTAAATTTAAATCACAACATTTATGATTTTTAAAGAAAAAGAATTATGATTGTAATATATGTATGTATGTTTCAACAATATTTATATGATTTAGAAATTTCTGATTACTGAAAACTAAATCATTGCTGGTAGGGATCTCTCGGTTCTTTTCAGAACTGAGGGAATCTATGCGAAGTTTTCCTTATGTAAGGAAAAAAATGGCACCTGCTAGTGCAGGGTGCAAGATGTTGCAGGGTTCTAAGTGCTGGTGTGAAAACGTGTATGTAAATATGAAATCACATGTTTAACTGTATAATTTAATAAATATTGTACGTCAGCAAATAAAAGCGCGCGCTACGCGCGCGCCAGTGTTGATTTAATTCTTTAAAAAATTAAAGAATATGGTTTGAAATATAGGACAACAACTCAAATAAATTAGAATGCAGTTGCAAAAATAAAAATCTTAAAAATAGCGTAAATAACCATAAACTTTATAAAGAGATCTCTTATCCGGACACATGTTTATAACGAGAGTCCTTAAAATAAAGAGAAAATTTAATAACGCTGCTAATGATTAAAGCAACTTAGAAAATAACAGAAAAAGGTTTAAATTTAAAATATAGGAAAATTCTAACAGAATTGTCTTCCGTTTTAAAATTAAATATCTTCACAAACAAGTAAAAATAACATAAAGCTACACCTTATACTTCATCTTTCTGTATCTTAAAACTTCTATTTCATCTTTCTGTATTTAAAACCATATTCTTTCATTCTTTAAAGATGTTCATAAAATTATGAAATATTAATTGTCGATGTTAATGATTAAACATCTTTAAAGAATGAAAGAATATGGTCTTAAACACATAAAAAGTCTAAAATAATACTGTTTAAACTACTAAATAATTATAATAGAACAGTCCTTCGTTGAGAGAATAAAATATCTGGAAAAAGACGTATGCAATCTATCGATACTCTTATCAGAATCGAGACAAAATTAGGAAAAAATTAAATGTCGCTGTTAAACATTTAAAATTATTAAAAATTGAAATGATACGATTTAAAAAATTAAATAATTATATAGAACTATAATAGAACACTATTTCTTTGAGAGAATAAAATTTCTAGAAAAATGCGTATGCAATCTTTCGATACTCCTGAAATATGGCTCATATGTGGCGCGCGCCACATATGAGCCATTTGCGACTCATGGCAATGCTGTGTTTTGGGTACTTGGCTTCTCATTCAGGATAAACCTTTAGGATAAACCTTAAAGTTAAGGTTTATCCTTAAGGATTAACCATCCAGATACTGAGCCTTCCCACCACGTCAAGGTGTACCCGTGGGAAGGTTACCCGAGTCAAAATTTTGATGCTACTTTGACACTTTCAAAAATAATTTGCATCTACTTAGCTGATCTATATACCTACTTAGACTAGCAATAGCCAGATTTCATGATATTATACTTGTTTACTCCTCCCTTGAATCTTTAATTCTAAAAATTTTGCCCTAATGCTACTTTGAAGCTAAAAATGCTCTCAATACTTTGATGATTAAAATAGGTCCTTTTTAAATATAGGAGCTAAGGTAGCACGGTAGGTAATAAAACTTTAATGATAAACAAAAAGATATACTTTAAATCATGTAAAATATAATTTTATTTATTTAACACTGTAAAATAATTGTAATTTAACAACTGTGAAATAAGACATAAGATATAAGATGCAATAAGATATTAATTATAATAAAAATATTTACATGTTTGGTATTTATTACATATAATATTGTAATAATATTTATAATATATATTTATATTATTTGTTAATTTTTTTAAATTTACGTACGTGTGTAATTATTATAAAAATCATTACAATTCAGTTAATGTATATGGAGAAGATGATTCTGAACCGTATAAAGATGGTAATTAACTACAAGTAAATAATTTTTATATTTATTTTTGCTTATAAAATTTTTTCTTACTGCTCGCAAAAGGAGTTGCCTCATAATAATAAAATAGTTGTAATGCAAACACAGTACAATTAAATCAACAACAACCAAACATATCACGTAAATATCAAAACAACACAGATTCTGACTCTTCACAAAGTTCACAAAGTTGATGAGAAAGTGAAAAAAATAATGTTGGAAGTGGAATATTTTCAGGGCTTTCAAGTGGAATAAGTAAGCATTATTTTGTTTATAAATTATTCGCATTAATTAAGAATTTTAATTTATTATTTACAGTCACCAAGAGAGATATTTATTTTAAGAGTAGTTATTACAAATGATGAAAAAGGCTTATGAAAATCAAAAGAAAATAGACATTGAGTCTAAAGAAATCTTCGCAGTAATTATAAACATATTAATTATATAAATTACAAACAACAAATAAATTATATATATATATATATATAATAATATATAATAAATAAAAAATAAAAAAATAAATATATAAATAAATATATAAATATAAATTATATATAAGTAAATACAAAAATAAATAATATCTAATAAATTATAATATTTGATATAAAAAAATATAAAGTACATAATTAGTACATAATATAAAATATATAAAATATAAAGTACATAATTAGTACATAATTATAAAGTACAATTTTATTTTAAGTACCATTTATACATGTAATGTTTCATAATAATAATAAATAAAAAATAAAAAAATAAATATATAAATAAATATATAAATATAAATTATATATATATATATATATATATATATATATATATATATATATATAAATACAAAAATAATGAATATCTAATAAATTAATATCTGATATAAAAAAATATATAAAGTACATAATAAGTACATAATTATAGTACAAATTTATTCTCTTTTTGCAGTTATCAAATCATTATTTTAAGACGGCTGAAAATAAAGTAAAAATATTAAATATACTAAAAAAAAAACAGTAATACACATTATATAAAATTAATTAATTAATATTATTAGTTTTGCTTCTAATATTCTCAATATTAACAATTTTAGTAAAAAATAGCATCAAATTCAGGTTTTTATATATCAAAAAGGAAAGAAAACGTTTTTAGAAACGAAAGCAAACTTGAATAAAGATTGGAAAATAATGGTGCGTAAAACGATATTAGATGTGTACAGCTCTAGTATTGAAAATTATTCTGCAACAGGAAAAAGAACGAACAGACCAGCAATTGATCATACGTTATTCAAAAGATTTTGTATGGTAAATTATATATACATATATGTGTGCGTATACTCATTTAAAATTGTAAATATGAAAAAAAATGCAACAAATAAGAAAGATATGAAAAAAACATATGTTTTATATTTTCAGAATGGATAAACAAAATTTATTGTCACAAAAAAAGAATTGATTAATTTTATTAACAAAATTGCATCAAATCAGAGAAAATACAGAGAAACAAAATCAAAAGAAGAAATAAAAACCAAAGGATAAAGAAATCAAAATATTCAATCGAAAGGAAAGAAAAATCAAAATATTCAATCGTTTAATAATCATAATATTAATATTGACGGTAATTAAATTACAATTATTTTATTATTAATCGGGATTGGATAATAATAATGTTACCATTATAGTTACTTTTTTTACTTTTTAAATAACAGTAACGATAACGAATTACTTTTTAAAATCGGTAACGAGTTACTTTTACAAAGTAAACTTTCCTAATTCTTTAATATTAAACCGTTTTTCAAAACTTTCTTTTATTTCTTTTATTTTTTAAAATTTTCTTTTATTTCTCCATAGACTCCATATTAATAATGGACTCCAGAAATGACTCCAGAATTAATAATCCAAATAATACAACACCCCAGCAATCTACAAGCCTGCAAATGTATAACATTTATGAGGCAACTCCTTTTGCGAGCAGTAAGAAAAAATTTTATAAGCAAAAATAAAAATTTAAAAATTATTTATTTATAGTTAATTACCATCTTTATACGTTTCAGAATCATCTTCTCCGTGTACATTAACTGAATTGTAATGATTTTTATAATAATTACACACGTACGTAAATTTAAAAAAATGAACAAATAATATAAATATATATTATAAATATTATTAAAATATTATATGTAATAAATAACAAACATGTAAATATTTTTATTATAATTAATATCTTATTGCATCTTATATCTTACGTCTTATTTCACAACTGTTAAATTACAATTATTTTACAGTGTTAAATAAATAAAATTATATTTTACGATTATGAAAATTATATTTATGATTTAACGTATATCTTTTCGTTTATTATTATAGTTTTATTAATATAATTTTTTTATAAACAAAACACATATACGTGTAAGAGATAAAGCTTCAATAGCGCAGGTAGAAAAAAAAGTCAAAATGATGTCAATTTGATGTCATATTGACCAAATTGTCATTATTTAATCATAATTTAGGTATCAAATGACATCAAAATGACATCAATAAGACCAAATTGACATCATTTTGACTTTTCTGTTCTATCTGGGAGAGGTTTGATCTGAATCTACCGTGCTACCTTGGCTTCTACTTAAAAAGGACTTACTTTAATGCTAAATTAACAAAAACAGAAATTTCAGACACTTTTAGGTTTAAAGTAGGAGTAAATTATATCCTTGCAATTGAACCTTATTTGCTATCTTAACCCCTACTATATAGTAGAATTAAAAGTTTAACGTAGCGTCAAAATTTTGATTCGGGTATTGTATTATATTATATCATATAATTGTATTATATTATATTATATAATTTTGTAATAAAATACTATAACACGTATAAAATTGTAAGATCGAAAGATTAAAGTAATAAAAAACCGTGATATAGCAATTGCTGATTTAATAATTAATTTATGCTCGACTTTTTGAACAATTTAAATTATCGGACAAAATATATTTAACGTAATTTACAAAAGAGGTATATTTCATATAATTTATAAATTATAAATACAATTATAAATACAATTATAATACAATTTTATATAAATTATAATTATAATACATTTATAATTAAAATAGAAGATTATTATAAGATAATTGATATACAATTATAATTAAAGTACCATTTATGAATTGATGATGCTATCAGTATCAAAAAAATATATTCGATTTAAATCCAAATATCCAATAATACGGATAATTTGATATTGACAGCATTATCACTTGGACTTAATATGTAACTTATAATACACATACATAATTTTTAATTTTTAAAATAAAATATAACATGAACAAAACATAATTGTCCTTTAAACATTTATAATTAAATAATTTTTTTATTTTCCTAAAAATAATTATAATATAATTTTTAAAATTTACTTAAAAATAAATTTAGTTTAAATTTCTTTAAATAAGATGGATTTAAATTTATGAATTTAAATTTTCCTAAAAAGAAATTTCAGTTTAATATTATTTAATATTATTTTAATTTTATTTCTAGCTTTCAGAATCCCTATAACTATTGGAATATTAAAAAAGTCCTAACACACCTAATAGCCCTAACAACCTTTGCTGGCTAAGCCAGCGAGAATCCGCGATTATCCGAGATTTGGGGAGCCCTACTCGCGTGCCCTATTCAAATGCCCTACTCGTGTGCCCTAATCGCGGGCACTAATCACGTGCCCTAATCGCGTGCCCTACTCGCGTGCCCTAATCGAATGCGTCGATAGCATTCCTGATTAAGTGCTATTGCACGTAAGTAAAATATAAAATACGCGAAATGTTTTCGTATGCCCTCAAAGGTACCTTATATACCTCTCGCTACGCACTTTGACCAATATTGGCCGCCTATATTGTGCGTAGCTTATATCCATTCATCGGGCCAATTGGACCTACGTTTCATTGCTTCTGGCAACAATCTGGCTCTAGCCAGAGATCGAAAAAGGAGTTAAACACTCCTTTTATTACCGACTTATTGTCGTCGGCGAATAAGCGCAAAGACTTTATTACGCTTGTTTAAGTTGACAATTTACATATTAGCTAAGCGCATCGTTTAAATCGAAGAAAGAGAGCAACTCCTTCTATTGCCGATTAATTACCGTTGGCACATGAGCGTAAACATTTTACGCTCGTTGAAGATCGTGCGATTTTACGATCGTTCGTTGGACTTCTATTTTAATATAACTTTACATTAACAAAGATAAAACCAAGTTTCCAATCAAAATTGTATCATTAAAATTTTTATAATAATATACAATTTAAAATAAACTGTATTATATAATAAAATAAAATTAATTTAACATTTATTTGCTCTTATTATTATTATTAAACATTAGTAATTATTATTATTTATTTTTAAATATTATATTTATTTATAATTACACATTACTAATATAATTGACTAATCACTTGGCTTTACATCAGTTAAAGCAAAGTTTAACTACAAAATTCTACAATATAGATGGATGGGCTATAAAAAATTAGGATAAGACGCACCTTATAAGATTAGGTTACCATCGCATATAATTAATAAAATTATTAGCGTTCTATATTCAATAAAATACTAGCGTTATATTTAATATAAATCAAATAAAATTTTTAATTAATAAGATGGTTTCTATAATTTTCCTTCTAAAATTTATAATTTATTATTTACTTATAATTTATAATTTACTTTTGCAATAGATGTAATGGATATTGAAAGATCTTATTAAAAGTTATGTTTAACCTAATCTCTTCTAGCTCATCCATTTTTAGGCAACGGACCTAACTACAATCTACAATCTACATCTACATCTACAATCTCCACAAATCCGTTACCTCAAAAGTTAAAGAAAAGTTGTCACTCACCGGCACCGATGCGCAACAGCGGAGTTGTTGAGTTATTGAAGCTACGTTGTCTGTAACATACAAATATAAAATCCAAATTATAGCAGTGCTGAAAATAATTAATATTTCAAGAAATTGTTATTAATGTACGCGCCGGATTTTATATCCGATGCATACAATAATAAACAGGTATATAAATATGGAATAATTTTATAAATTTAAAAAAAACAATTTTTTAAATAAATTAAATAATTTTATACGATTTATATAAAAGTTTCTCTTACTCTCTGAGTCTCTTTTGTTTTAATCGTTCAAAAAAATGAACCGAATTAATGCGTGTATATACGCGACTTATGATAATTAAAACACAAATAACGATTCTCACCCTAGGGTTGCTCCGCCGGTGCCCGATGCCTCTCCACCCATAGGCCTCCTCCTCCTCTCAGGTTGTCAGGGATGTCAGCTTAAATTGATCTGTAATTAAAAAATAGATTTCACATTGTAGTAGCTGTCAAAATAATTAATAATTTAAAAAATTATTTTTGTATGCAATTAATATTATATTTGACGTATAATAATGAGCGAATATATAATTAAATATTATAAATTTTCTAAATTTTGAAGAAAAACTATTTTTTTTAAATAGAAATTTAAACATAATTTATAAAAGAAATTCATAAAAGTATTTTTGACTAATTCTATCTTTTTTAAAATTATTCAAAAGAATCGAATTAATTCGCGTACGCGATTTATATAACACAATTAATATATAAAATAATAAATACCTCAGGATTGCTCCGCCAGTGCCTGATGCCTCTCCTAGGCCTCCTCCTCCTCCTCTCGGGTTGTCAAGGAGGTCAGCTTAAATAGATCTGTAATATAAAAATAGAATTCAAATTGTAGCAGCGCCCAAAATAATTAATAGTTGAAAAAATTATTATTGTATGCATTTAATTTTAATTTTATATTTGACGTATAATAATGAGCGGATATATAGTGAAATAATTTTCTAAATTTTGAAAAAAACTGTTTTTTTTTTTAAATAGAAATTTAAACAGAATTTATAAAAGAAATTTATATAAGTATTTTTGTCTAAATCTTTCTTTTTTTAAATAATTTAAATAAATCGAATTAATTTGCGTACGCGACTTATATAACACAATTAATATATAAAATAATAATTACCTCAGGATGACTCCGCCAGTGCCTGATGCCTCTCCTAGGCCTCCTCCTCCTCTCAGATCGGCAGGGTTGTTAAAGTCCATTGATTAACATACGCGACACTCGCTTTAAAAGGCAATCCCGCACTTGTACGCGCGATACTTTTAACGGCACTCCCGAATTTTACGATCGAAGCCCGTTCAATACGAGAATCACACTTCGAGTCAACAAGTCGGGATAACAACGGTACTCTCGAGCAAAGGTTAAACCCGAAAAGGAAGAAGACGAAATCGAGTGGATAAAATCGACGCGAATGGGATTCGCTCGACTCTTGTCCGCGCCTATTCGCATCTCAGAGCGACTCGAACTAGATACATAAGGTACGATTTCAAATGAGACACCAGGGTGCTATACCACAGGCGATATCATAGGGCTGGTAGACGAGAAAAGAATGAAGAAACCCATTTTCGATGCTAACAATATAGCAATCTAGAAAATGGGAGTTCAACCTCTTTTCACGAGCGAAAATCGTACCTAAGTAGTCTCGTCAACTCATCAATGCGAAAGTTAAATATCAATGCGATATATGGCTGGTAGACGGTACAAGAGAAGGGACCCATTAACGACGATTTCAAGACAATCGATCGAACTCTAACCGATTCGGATCGACCCGTTTGTCGGAGCAGAGCGTGTACCTCAATTAGCCGAAACTTGAGCCTAAACTCAAAACCGCGCAAGCATCGTACATAGATGTACATGCCATACGCACGCGGCCGGCATCACCTCGTGTCGCGAAACACGAGGCGTGAAAACGTTGCATTCGCAACGCCTCAATGAGACATCCCATTCTGTCGACATCGGAAGTATGATCCTCGATGACAATAATGAAATCGGGCTATTACGCGAAGACGCGACGGACGACGCGAATGCCGATCCGCGGCACATCGGAAACCGACGACGCACGTGCGTCCAACACATTAGATGCGCGTGCCACATATGAGACATTAAGACTCGTGGCAATGCTGTGTTTAGAGGCTTCTTCTTGATGGCTTCTTCTTGATGGCTTCTTCTTCTTCAGGATAAACTTCTATTGCCGATTAATTACCGTCGGCATATGAGCGTAAACATTTTACGCACGTTGACGATCGTACGATTTTACGATAGTTCGTTGAACGTATTCTATTTTAATATAACTTTACTTTAACTAAGATAAGCCAAGTTTCCCATCAAAATTGATTCATTAAAATTTCTAGAATAATATATAATTTATAATAAAATGTATTTTTTATAACAAATTGAAATGAATTAAACGTGTATATATTATTATTACACATTATTAATTATTATTATTTAATATTATATATTATATTTATTTATTACTATACATTTCTAATTTAATTGATTGATCACTTGGCTTAACATCAGCTAAAGCAAAGTTCAAAAACAGTTTCTACTAAATAAATTCTAAAACAAAAACGGATGAGCTATAATAAATCAGAATATTATCGTCGCGCGATTTAAGAAACAGTAATTAACAATACATGTATTTTTTTTAAATTAGCCTATTCTTTACTAAATAAATTAGATAAAATTTATTAATTGACAAAATTGCCTTCTACATTTTTTATTATTTAAATTATGCTCTAAATTAATCTTAGAACAGATGCATATTAAAAGAACTTATTAAAAGTTATTTAACCTAATTTGTTCTAGTTCATCCATTTTTAGGCAACGGACCTAACTACAATCTACAATCTACATCTACATCTACAATCTCCACAAATCCGTTACCTCAAAAGTTAAAGAAAAGTTGTCACTCACCGGCACCGATGCGCAACAGCGGAGTTGTTGAGTTATTGAAGCTACGTTGTCTGTAACATACAAATATAAAATCCAAATTATAGCAGTGCTGAAAATAATTAATATTTCAAGAAATTGTTATTAATGTACGCGCCGGATTTTATATCCGATGCATACAATAATAAACAGGTATATAAATATGGAATAATTTTATAAATTTAAAAAAAAACAATTTTTTAAATAAATTAAATAATTTATACGATTTATATAAAAGTTTCTCTTACTCTCTGAGTCTCTTTTGTTTTAATCGTTCAAAAAAATGAACCGAATTAATGCGTGTATATACGCGACTTATGATAATTAAAACACAAATAACGATTCTCACCCTAGGGTTGCTCCGCCGGTGCCCGATGCCTCTCCACCCATAGGCCTCCTCCTCCTCTCAGGTTGTCAGGGATGTCAGCTTAAATTGATCTGTAATTAAAAAATAGATTTCACATTGTAGTAGCTGTCAAAATAATTAATAATTTAAAAAATTATTTTTGTATGCAATTAATATTATATTTGACGTATAATAATGAGCGAATATATAATTAAATATTATAAATTTTCTAAATTTTGAAGAAAAACTATTTTTTTTTTAAATAGAAATTTAAACATAATTTATAAAAGAAATTCATAAAAGTATTTTTGACTAATTCTATCTTTTTTAAAATTATTCAAAAGAATCGAATTAATTCGCGTACGCGATTTATATAACACAATTAATATATAAAACAATAAATACCTCAGGATTGCTCCGCCAGTGCCTGATGCCTCTCCTAGGCCTCCTCCTCCTCTCGGGTTGTCAAGGAGGTCAGCTTAAATAGATCTGTAATATAAAAATAGAATTCAAATTGTAGCAGCGCCCAAAATAATTAATAGTTGAAAAAATTATTATTGTATGCATTTAATTTTAATTTTATATTTGACGTATAATAATGAGCGGATATATAGTGAAATAATTTTCTAAATTTTGAAAAAAACTGTTTTTTTTTTAAATAGAAATTTAAACAGAATTTATAAAAGAAATTTATATAAGTATTTTTGTCTAAATCTTTCTTTTTTTAAATAATTTAAATAAATCGAATTAATTTGCGTACGCGACTTATATAACACAATTAATATATAAAATAATAATTACCTCAGGATGACTCCGCCAGTGCCTGATGCCTCTCCTAGGCCTCCTCCTCCTCTCAGATCGGCAGGGTTGTTAAAGTCCATTGATTAACATACGCGACACTCGCTTTAAAAGGCAATCCCGCACTTGTACGCGCGATACTTTTAACGGCACTCCCGAATTTTACGATCGAAGCCCGTTCAATACGAGAATCACACTTCGAGTCAACAAGTCGGGATAACAACGGTACTCTCGAGCAAAGGTTAAACCCGAAAAGGAAGAAGACGAAATCGAGTGGATAAAATCGACGCGAATGGGATTCGCTCGACTCTTGTCCGCGCCTATTCGCATCTCAGAGCGACTCGAACTAGATACATAAGGTACGATTTCAAATGAGACACCAGGGTGCTATACCACAGGCGATATCATAGGGCTGGTAGACGAGAAAAGAATGAAGAAACCCATTTTCGATGCTAACAATATAGCAATCTAGAAAATGGGAATTCAACCTCTTTTCACGAGCGAAAATCGTACCTAAGTAGTCTCGTCAACCCATCAATGCGAAAGATAAATATCAATGCGATATATGGCTGGTAGACGGTACAAGAGAAGGGACCCATTAACGACGATTTCAAGACAATCGATCGAACTCTAACCGATTCGGATCGACCCGTTTGTCGGAGCAGAGCGTGTACCTCAATTAGCCGAAACTTGAGCCTAAACTCAAAACCGCGCAAGCATCGTACGTAGATGTACATGCCATACGCACGCGGCCGGCATCACCTCGTGTCGCGAAACACGAGGCGTGAAAACGTTGCATTCGCAACGCCTCAATGAGACATCCCATTCTGTCGACATCGGAAGTATGATCCTCGATGACAATAATGAAATCGGGCTATTACGCGAAGACGCGACGGACGACGCGAATGCCGATCCGCGGCACATCGGAAACCGACGACGCACGTGCGTCCAACACATTAGATGCGCGTGCCACATATGAGACATTAAGACTCGTGGCAATGCTGTGTTTAGAGGCTTCTTCTTGATGGCATCTTCTTGATGGCTTCTTCTTCTTCAGGATAAACTTCTATTGCCGATTAATTACCGTTGCCGGCACATGAGCGTAAACATTTTACGCTCGTTGACGATCGTACGATTTTACGATCGTTCGTGTTGGATGTCTTCTATTTTAATATAACTTTACTCTAACTAAGATAAAGCCAAGTTTCCAATCAGAATTGATTGATTAAAATTTTAATAATAATATATAATTTATAATAAAATGTAATTTATAATACAACGAAATTAAATTAAACATTATTTATTATTATTATTACTCATTATTAATTATTATTATTTCTTATTGCATATTTTATTTATTTATTATTAGACATAACTAATATAACTGATTAATCACTTGGCTTTTCATCAGATAAAGCAAAGTTTAAAAACAGTTTCTACTAAACAAATTTCTATAAAACACAAAAATGGATAAGCTGTAACAAATGAGAATAAGATATCGACGCGATATAAAAATTAATTATTATCATTACATGTAATTTTTAAAATTAGCATATTCTTTATTAAATAAAATAGAAAAAATTTATTAATTGAAAAAATTGCAATCTATAACTCTCCTTCTTTTATTTGTGATTTAACTTATGTTTGGAACAGATGCATATTAAGAGAATTTATTAAAAAATATTTAATCTAATTTGTTCTAGCTCATCCATTTTTAGGCAACGGACCTAACTACAATCTACAATCTACATCTACATCTACAATCTCCACAAATCCGTTACCTCAAAAGTTAAAGAAAAGTTGTCACTCACCGGCACCGATGCGCAACAGCGGAGTTGTTGAGTTATTGAAGCTACGTTGTCTGTAACATACAAATATAAAATCCAAATTATAGCAGTGCTGAAAATAATTAATATTTCAAGAAATTGTTATTAATGTACGCGCCGGATTTTATATCCGATGCACACAATAATAAACAGGTACATAAATATGGAATAATTTTATAAATTTAAAAAAAAAACAATTTTTTAAATAAATTAAATAATTTTATACGATTTATATAAAAGTTTCTCTTACTCTCTGAGTCTCTTTTGTTTTAATCGTTCAAAAAAATGAACCGAATTAATGCGTGTATATACGCGACTTATGACAATTAAAACACAAATAACGATTCTCACCCTAGGGTTGCTCCGCCGGTGCCCGATGCCTCTCCACCCTAGGCCTCCTCCTCCTCTCAGGTTGTCAGGGATATCAGCTTAAATTGATCTGTAATTAAAAAATAGATTTCACATTGTAGTAGCTGTCAAAATAATTAATAATTTAAAAATTTATTATTGTACGCAATTAATATTATATTTGAAGTATAATAATGAGCGAATATATAATTAAATAATTTTCTAAATTTTGAAGAAAAACTATTTTTTTTTAAATAGAAATTTAAACATAATTTATAAAAGAAATTCATAAAAGTATTTTTGACTAATTCTATCTTTTTTAAAATTATTCAAAAGAATCGAATTAATTCGCGTACGCGATTTATATAACACAATTAATATATAAAATAATAAATACCTCAGGATTGCTCCGCCAGTGCATGATGCCTCTCCTAGGCCTCCTCCTCCTCTCGGGTTGTCAAGGAGGTCAGCTTAAATAGATCTGTAATATAAAAATAGAATTCAAATTGTAGCAGCGCCCAAAATAATTAATAGTTGAAAAAATTATTATTGTATGCATTTAATTTTAATTTTATATTTGACGTATAATAATGAGCGGATATATAGTGAAATAATTTTCTAAATTTTGAAAAAAACTTTTTTTTTTTTAAATAGAAATTTAAACAGAATTTATAAAAGAAATTTATATAAGTATTTTTGTCTAAATCTTTCTTTTTTTAAATAATTTAAATAAATCGAATTAATTTGCGTACGCGACTTATATAACACAATTAATATATAAAATAATAATTACCTCAGGATGACTCCGCCAGTGCCTGATGCCTCTCCTAGGCCTCCTCCTCCTCTCAGATCGGCAGGGTTGTTAAAGTCCGTTGATTAACATACGCGACACTCGCTTTAAAAGGCAATCCCGCACTTGTACGCGCGATACTTTTAACGGCACTCCCGAATTTTACGATCGAAGCCCGTTCAATACGAGAATCACACTTCGAGTCAACAAGTCGGGATAACAACGGTACTCTCGAGCAAAGGTTAAACCCGAAAAGGAAGAAGACGAAATCGAGTGGATAAAATCGACGCGAATGGGATTCGCTCGACTCTTGTCCGCGCCTATTCGCATCTCAGAGCGACTCGAACTAGATACATAAGGTACGATTTCAAATGAGACACCAGGGTGCTATACCACAGGCGATATCATAGGGCTGGTAGACGAGAAAAGAATGAAGAAACCCATTTTCGATGCTAACAATATAGCAATCTAGAAAATGGGAGTTCAACCTCTTTTCACGAGCGAAAATCGTACCTAAGTAGTCTCGTCAACTCATCAATGCGAAAGTTAAATATCAATGCGATATATGGCTGGTAGACGGTACAAGAGAAGGGACCCATTAACGACGATTTCAAGACAATCGATCGAACTCTAACCGATTCGGATCGACCCGTTTGTCGGAGCAGAGCGTGTACCTCAATTAGCCGAAACTTGAGCCTAAACTCAAAACCGCGCAAGCATCGTACGTAGATGTACATGCCATACGCACGCGGCCGGCATCACCTCGTGTCGCGAAACACGAGGCGTGAAAACGTTGCATTCGCAACGCCTCAATGAGACATCCCATTCTGTCGACATCGGAAGTATGATCCTCGATGACAATAATGAAATCGGGCTATTACGCGAAGACGCGACGGACGACGCGAATGCCGATCCGCGGCACATCGGAAACCGACGACGCACGTGCGTCCAACACATTAGATGCGCGTGCCACATATGAGACATTAAGACTCGTGGCAATGCTGTGTTTAGAGGCTTCTTCTTGATGGCTTCTTCTTGATGGCTTCTTCTTCTTCAGGATAAACTTCTATTGCCGATTAATTACCGTCGGCATATGAGCGTAAACATTTTACGCACGTTGACGATCGTACGATTTTACGATAGTTCGTTGAACGTATTCTATTTTAATATAACTTTACTTTAACTAAGATAAGCCAAGTTTCCCATCAAAATTGATTCATTAAAATTTCTAGAATAATATATAATTTATAATAAAATGTATTTTTTATAACAAATTGAAATGAATTAAACGTGTATATATTATTATTACACATTATTAATTATTATTATTTAATATTATATATTATATTTATTTATTACTATACATTTCTAATTTAATTGATTGATCACTTGGCTTAACATCAGCTAAAGCAAAGTTCAAAAACAGTTTCTACTAAATAAATTCTAAAACAAAAACGGATGAGCTATAATAAATCAGAATATTATCGTCGCGCGATTTAAGAAACAGTAATTAACAATACATGTATTTTTTTTAAATTAGCCTATTCTTTACTAAATAAATTAGATAAAATTTATTAATTGACAAAATTGCCTTCTACATTTTTTATTATTTAAATTATGCTCTAAATTAATCTTAGAACAGATGCATATTAAAAGAACTTATTAAAAGTTATTTAACCTAATTTGTTCTAGTTCATCCATTTTTAGGCAACGGACCTAACTACAATCTACAATCTACATCTACATCTACAATCTCCACAAATCCGTTACCTCAAAAGTTAAAGAAAAGTTGTCACTCACCGGCACCGATGCGCAACAGCGGAGTTGTTGAGTTATTGGAGCTACGTTGTCTGTAACATACAAATATAAAATCCAAATTATAGCAGTACTGAAAATAATTAATATTTCAAGAAATTGTTATTATTGTACGCGCCGAATTTTATATCCGATGCATACAATAATGAACAAATATATAAATATGGAATAATTTTATAAATTAAAAAAAAACAATTTTTTAATAAAATAAAAATTTTTATACGATTTATATAAAAGTTTCTCTTACTCTCTGAGTCTCTTTTGTTTTAATCGTTCAAAAAAATGAACCGAATTAATGCGTGTATATACGCGACTTATGAAAATTAAAACACAAATAACGATTCTCACCCTAGGGTTGCTCCGCCGGTGCCCGATACCTTTTCTAGGCCTCCTCCTCCTCTCAGGTTGTCGCAGGGACGTCAGCTTAAATTGATCTGTAATATGAAAGTAGAATTCAAACTGTAGCAGCGCCCAAAATAGTTAATAATTCAAAAAAATTATTATCGTATGCAATTAATTTTATATTTGGCGTATAATAATGAGCAGATATATAATGAAATAATTTTCAAAATTTTGAAAAAACAATTTTTTTTAATAGAAACTTACAGGATTTATAAAAAAAATTCATAAAAATATTTTTGTGTCTAACTCTTTCTTATTTTTAATAATTCAAATAAACCGAATTAATGCGTGTATACACGATTTATAAAAATTAATATACAAATAGCGATACTCACCCTAGGGTTGCTCCGCCGGTGCCCGATACCTCGTTTAGACTTCCTCCTCTCAGATTGTCAGGATCGTCAGCTACTTTGATCTGTAACATACAAATAAAATCTAAATTATAGTAGTGCCTAAAATAAGTAATATTTTAAAAATTTATATTTTATTTTCTATGCGTACAATATTAAGCACAAATATAGATATATAATTTTATAAATATTATTAAATACAGGTAATAAATTTTTTTTTAATATTCTGTGTTTCTATATTTTGAAATATATAAAATATATAAAATATAAAATATATGAAATAATACATCTTATTTTTATAGTAAAAAGATTTTTCCCTTTCTCTCTTTCTGTCACCTTTTTAAAACAAAAATCAGCGATTTTATTTTAATGTCAGACTATAAATTAAAGAAAATAATAAAAAACTTACCGAAAGACCTTATCGATAGATTAAAATAATCAAAAGTCGTGATATAGCAATTATTGATTTAATAATTAATATAAGGGCTCGCCTTTTTAGATTAAATAAATATATATCATTTATACAAATATTCAATAATACGGATAATTTTATAAAGTGTGTGACAGCATTAAAACTTCGAACTAATATGTAACTTACAATACTCATATAATTTTCAATTTTCAAAATAAGATATAACGTGAAGAAAATGTAATGAAAAACAGAAAAATATTTCTTATAGTCTATATATTTTAAATACAATTAAAATGCAATATTATATAAATTATAATTTTACTACGTTTATAATTAAAATATATGATATATAGTTAATTAAAATAAAGGCTCTGTTATACTCACATATCAGGAGATGTGGAATAGGCAAGTGAGAGCCGGGCGCAAGATATAAAGCGCTAAGACTTCGCTGGTAATCTTCTTTATTTAAATTTGAAAGTTGTGGTCCTTTCCTAGGACCATCTTCGACATGATGTTTAGAGAATGGTGAACAAAGGAATACTGAAGGATTTTGAAATCAAAACAAATCATAAAGGAGCGAGACAAAATGAGCCGATGAATAACAGATCGTAAATATGTGTAGTCGTGTAATCAAAGCGAAATAATTTATTTAATTAGATCGTGACGGAATAAATAATGAAAATGGTACATAAAGTATATGATTATAATTAAAATACAATTTTAATAACACTAGAATTAATAAATTGACGATTTTTTCTATGTTAAATATGTATATATATATATATATACCATTCATTCAAATATCCAATAATGCGGATAATTATATAATAACAATATTAAAACTTCGACCTAATATTTAACTAATAATACACATTAATAATTTTAAATTTTCAAAATAAAATATAACGTGAAGAAAATGTAATGAACAACAGAAGAATATTACTTATAATTTATAAATTTTAAATACAATTAATATGCAATATTATATAAATTATAATTTTACTACGTTTATAATTAAAATATATGATATATAGTTAATTAAAATAAAGGCTCTGTTATACTCACATATCAGGAGATGTGGAATAGGCAAGTGAGAGCCGGGCGCAAGATCTAAAGCGCTAAGACTTCGCTGGTAATCTTCTTTATCTAAATTTGAAAGTTGTGGTCCTTTCTTAGGACCATCTCCGACATGATGTTTAGAGTATGGCGAACAGAGGAATACTGAAGGCTTTTGAAATCAAAACAAATCATAAAGGAGCGAGATAAGATGAGCCGATGAATAACAGACCGTAAATATGTGTAGTCGTGTAATCAAAGCGAAATAATTTATTTAATTAGATCGTGACGGAATAAATAACGAAAATGGGACATAAAGTATATGATTATAATTAAAATAAAATTGATTATAATTAAAATAAAGTTTTAATAACATTAGAATTAATAAATTGTCGTTTTTTTCTATTTTAAATAAATATATACCATTCACTCAAATATCCAATGATGCGGATAATTTTATAATAACAATATTAAAACTTCGATCTAATTTTTAACTAATAATACACATTAATATTTTTAATTTTCAAAATAAAATATAACGTGTAGAAGATGTAATGAACAACAGAAGGATATTTCTTATAATTTATAAATTTTAAAAACAATTAATATGCAATATTGTATAAATTATAATCTTACTACATTTATTATAAAAATATATGATTTATAGTTAATTATAATAATTGCTCTGTTATACTTACATATCAGGAGATGTGGAATAGGCAATTGAGAGCCGAGCGCAAGGTCTAAAGCGCTTAGACTTCGCTGGTAATCTTCTTTATTTAAATTTGAAAGTTGTGGTTCTTTCTTAGGACCATCTTCGACATGATGTTTAGAGAATGGTGAACAAAGGAATACTGAAGGATTTTGAAATCAAAACAAATCATAAAGGAGCGAGATAAAATGAGCCGATGAATAACAGATCGTAAATATGTGTAGTCGTGTTATCAAAGCGAAATAATTTATTTAATTAGATCGTGACGGAATAAATAATGAAAATGGTACATAAAGTATATGATTATAATTAAAATACAATTTTAATAATATTAGAATTAATAAATTGACGATTTTTTCTATATTAAATGTATATATATATATATATACCATTCACTCAAATATCCAATGATGCGGATAATTTTATAATAACAATATTAAAACTTCGATCTAATTTTTAACTAATAATACACATTAATAATTTTTAATTTTCAAAATAAAATATAACGTGAAGAAGATGTAATGAACAACAGAAGGATATTTCTTATAATTTATAAATTTTAAAAACAATTAATATGCAATATTGTATAAATTATAATCTTACTACATTTATTATTAAAATATATGATTTATAGTTAATTATAATAATGGCTCTGTTATACTTACATATCAGGAGATGTGGAATAGGCAATTGAGAGCCGGGCGCAAGGTCTAAAGCGCTTAGACTTCGCTGGTAATCTTCTTTATTTAAATTTGAAAGTTGTGGTCCTTTCTTAGGACCATCTTCGACATGATGTTTAGAGAATGGTGAACAAAGGAATACTGAAGGATTTTGAAATCAAAACAAATCATAAAGGAGCGAGATAAAATGAGCCGATGAATAACAGATCGTAAATATGTGTAGTCGTGTAATCAAAGCGAAATAATTTATTTAATTAGATCGTGACGGAATAAATAATGAAAATGGTACATAAAGTATATGATTATAATTAAAATACAATTTTAATAACTTTAGAATTAATAAATTGACGATTTTTTCTATATTAAATGTATATATATATACCATTTATTCAAATATCCAATAATGCGGATAATTATATAATAACAATATTAAAACTTCGACCTAATATTTAACTAATAATACACATTAATAATTTTAAATTTTCAAAATGAAATATAACGTGAAGAAAATGTAATGAACAACAGAAGAATATTACTTATAATTTATAAATTTTAAATACAATTAATATGCAATATTATATAAATTATAATTTTACTACATTTATTATTAAAATATATGATATACAGTTCATTAAAGTAAATGGCTCTGTTATACTTACATATCAGGAGATGTGGAATAGGCAAGTGAGAGCGGGGCGCAAGGTCTAAAGCGCTTAGACTTCGCTGGTAATCTTCTTTATTTAAATTTGAAAGTTGTGATCCTTTCTTAGGACCATCTTCGACATGATGTTTAGAGTATGGCGAACAGAGGAATACTGAAGGCTTTTAAAATCAATACAAATCATAAAGGAGCGAGATAAGATGAGCCGATGAATAACAGACCGTAAATATGTGTAGTCGTGTAATCAAAGCGAAATAATTTATTTAATTAGATCGTGACGGAATAAATAACGAAAATGGGACATAAAGTATATGATTATAATTAAAATACAATTTTAATAACATTAGAATTAATAAATTGTCGTTTTTTTCTATTTTAAATAAATATATACCATTCACTCAAATATCCTATAATGCGGATAATTTTATAATAACAATATTAAAACTTCGATTTAATTTTTAACTAATAATACACATTAATAAATTTAAATTTTCAAAATGAAATATAACGTGAAGAAAATGTAATGAACAACAGAAAAATATTACTTATAATTTATAAATTTTAAATACAATTAATATGCAATATTGTATAAATTATAATCTTACTACATTTATTATTAAAATATATGATTTATAGTTAATTATAATAATGGCTCTGTTATACTTACATATCAGGAGATGTGGAATAGGCAATTGAGAGCCGGGCGCAAGGTCTAAAGCGCTTAGACTTCGCTGGTAATCTTCTTTATTTAAATTTGAAAGTTGTGGTCCTTTCTTAGGACCATCTTCGACATGATGTTTAGAGAATGGTGAACAAAGGAATACTGAAGGATTTTGAAATCAAAACAAATCATAAAGGAGCGAGATAAAATGAGCCGATGAATAACAGATCGTAAATATGTGTAGTCGTGTAATCAAAGCGAAATAATTTATTTAATTAGATCGTGACGGAATAAATAATGAAAATGGTACATAAAGTATATGATTATAATTAAAATACAATTTTAATAACACTAGAATTAATAAATTGACGATTTTTTCTATGTTAAATATGTATATATATATATACCATTTATTCAAATATCCAATAATGCGGATAATTATATAATAACAATATTAAAACTTCGACCTAATATTTAACTAATAATACACATTAATAATTTTAAATTTTCAAAATGAAATATAACGTGAAGAAAATGTAATGAACAACAGAAAAATATTACTTATAATTTATAAATTTTAAATACAATTAATATGCAATATTGTATAAATTATAATCTTACTACATTTATTATTAAAATATATGATATATAGTTCATTAAAGTAAATGGCTCTGTTATACTTACATATCAGGAGATGTGGAATAGGCAAATGAGAGCCGGGCGCAAGGTCTAAAGCGCTAAGACTTCGCTGGTAATCTTCTTTATCTAAATTTGAAAGTTGTGGTCCTTTCTTAGGACCATCTTCGACATGATGTTTAGAGAATGGTGAACAAAGGAATACTGAAGGATTTTGAAATCAAAACAAATCATAAAGGAGCGAGATAAAATGAGCCGATGAATAACAGATCGTAAATATGTGTAGTCGTGTAATCAAAGCGAAATAATTTATTTAATTAGATCGTGACGGAAAAAATAATGAAAATGGTACATAAAGTATATGATTATAATTAAAATACAATTTTAATAACTTTAGAATTAATAAATTGACGATTTTTTCTATATTAAATTATATATATATACCATTTATTCAAATATCCAATAATGCGGATAATTATATAATAACAATATTAAAACTTCGACCTAATATTTAACTAATAATACACATTAATAATTTTAAATTTTCAAAATGAAATATAACGTGAAGAAAATGTAATGAACAACAGAAGAATATTACTTATAATTTATAAATTTTAAATACAATTAATATGCAATATTATATAAATTATAATTTTACTACATTTATTATTAAAATATATGATATATAGTTCATTAAAGTAAATGGCTCTGTTATACTTACATATCATGAGATGTGGAATAGGCAAGTGAGAGCCGGGCGCAAGGTCTAAAGCGCTAAGACTTCGCTGGTAATCTTCTTTATCTAAATTTGAAAGTTGTGGTCCTTTCTTAGGACCATCTCCGACATGATGTTTAGAGTATGGCGAACAGAGGAATACTGAAGGCTTTTGAAATCAAAACAAATCATAAAGGAGCGAGATAAGATGAGCCGATGAATAACAGACCGTAAATATGTGTAGTCGTGTAATCAAAGCGAAATAATTTATTTAATTAGATCGTGACGGAATAAATAACGAAAATGGGACATAAAGTATATGATTATAATTAAAATAAAATTGATTATAATTAAAATAAAATTTTAATAACATTAGAATTAATAAATTGTCGTTTTTTTCTATTTTAAATAAATATATACCATTCACTCAAATATCCAATGATGCGGATAATTTTATAATAATAATATTAAAACTTCGATCTAATTTTTAACTAATAATACACATTAATATTTTTAATTTTCAAAATAAAATATAACGTGAAGAAGATGTAATGAACAACAGAAGGATATTTCTTACAATTTATAAATTTTAAATACAATTAATACGCAATATTGTATAAATTATAATCTTACTACATTTATTATTAAAATATATGATTTATAGTTAATTATAATAATGGCTCTGTTATACTTACATATCAGGAGATGTGGAATAGGCAATTGAGAGCCGGGCGCAAGGTCTAAAGCGCTTAGACTTCGCTGGTAATCTTCTTTATTTAAATTTGAAAGTTGTGGTCCTTTCTTAGGACCATCTTCGACATGATGTTTAGAGAATGGTGAACAAAGGAATACTGAAGGATTTTGAAATCAAAACAAATCATAAAGGAGCGAGATAAAATGAGCCGATGAATAACAGATCGTAAATATGTGTAGTCGTGTAATCAAAGCGAAATAATTTATTTAATTAGATCGTGACGGAATAAATAATGAAAATGGTACATAAAGTATATGATTATAATTAAAATACAATTTTAATAACACTAGAATTATTAAATTGACGATTTTTTCTATGTTAAATATGTATATATATATATACCATTCATTCAAATATCCAATAATGCGGATAATTATATAATAACAATATTAAAACTTCGACCTAATATTTAACTAATAATACACATTAATAATTTTAAATTTTCAAAATAAAATATAACGTGAAGAAAATGTAATGAACAACAGAAGAATATTACTTATAATTTATAAATTTTAAATACAATTAATATGCAATATTATATAAATTATAATTTTACTACGTTTATAATTAAAATATATGATATATAAATAATTAAAATAAAGGCTCTGTTATACTCACATATCAGGAGATGTGGAATAGGCAAGTGAGAGCCGGGCGCAAGATCTAAAGCGCTAAGACTTCGCTGGTAATCTTCTTTATCTAAATTTGAAAGTTGTGGTCCTTTCTTAGGACCATCTCCGACATGATGTTTAGAGTATGGCGAACAGAGGAATACTGAAGGCTTTTGAAATCAAAACAAATCATAAAGGAGCGAGATAAGATGAGCCGATGAATAACAGACCGTAAATATGTGTAGTCGTGTAATCAAAGCGAAATAATTTATTTAATTAGATCGTGACGGAATAAATAACGAAAATGGGACATAAAGTATATGATTATAATTAAAATAAAATTGATTATAATTAAAATAAAGTTTTAATAACATTAGAATTAATAAATTGTCGTTTTTTTCTATTTTAAATAAATATATACCATTCACTCAAATATCCAATGATGCGGATAATTTTATAATAACAATATTAAAACTTCGATCTAATTTTTAACTAATAATACACATTAATATTTTTAATTTTCAAAATAAAATATAACGTGTAGAAGATGTAATGAACAACAGAAGGATATTTCTTATAATTTATAAATTTTAAAAACAATTAATATGCAATATTGTATAAATTATAATCTTACTACATTTATTATAAAAATATATGATTTATAGTTAATTATAATAATTGCTCTGTTATACTTACATATCAGGAGATGTGGAATAGGCAATTGAGAGCCGAGCGCAAGGTCTAAAGCGCTTAGACTTCGCTGGTAATCTTCTTTATTTAAATTTGAAAGTTGTGGTTCTTTCTTAGGACCATCTTCGACATGATGTTTAGAGAATGGTGAACAAAGGAATACTGAAGGATTTTGAAATCAAAACAAATCATAAAGGAGCGAGATAAAATGAGCCGATGAATAACAGATCGTAAATATGTGTAGTCGTGTTATCAAAGCGAAATAATTTATTTAATTAGATCGTGACGGAATAAATAATGAAAATGGTACATAAAGTATATGATTATAATTAAAATACAATTTTAATAATATTAGAATTAATAAATTGACGATTTTTTCTATATTAAATGTATATATATATATATATATACCATTCACTCAAATATCCAATGATGCGGATAATTTTATAATAACAATATTAAAACTTCGATCTAATTTTTAACTAATAATACACATTAATAATTTTTAATTTTCAAAATAAAATATAACGTGAAGAAGATGTAATGAACAACAGAAGGATATTTCTTATAATTTATAAATTTTAAAAACAATTAATATGCAATATTGTATAAATTATAATCTTACTACATTTATTATTAAAATATATGATTTATAGTTAATTATAATAATGGCTCTGTTATACTTACATATCAGGAGATGTGGAATAGGCAATTGAGAGCCGGGCGCAAGGTCTAAAGCGCTTAGACTTCGCTGGTAATCTTCTTTATTTAAATTTGAAAGTTGTGGTCCTTTCTTAGGACCATCTTCGACATGATGTTTAGAGAATGGTGAACAAAGGAATACTGAAGGATTTTGAAATCAAAACAAATCATAAAGGAGCGAAATAAAATGAGCCGATGAATAACAGATCGTAAATATGTGTAGTCGTGTAATCAAAGCGAAATAATTTATTTAATTAGATCGTGACGGAATAAATAATGAAAATGGTACATAAAGTATATGATTATAATTAAAATACAATTTTAATAACTTTAGAATTAATAAATTGACGATTTTTTCTATATTAAATGTATATATATATACCATTTATTCAAATATCCAATAATGCGGATAATTATATAATAACAATATTAAAACTTCGACCTAATATTTAACTAATAATACACATTAATAATTTTAAATTTTCAAAATGAAATATAACGTGAAGAAAATGTAATGAACAACAGAAGAATATTACTTATAATTTATAAATTTTAAATACAATTAATATGCAATATTATATAAATTATAATTTTACTACGTTTATAATTAAAATATATGATATATAAATAATTAAAATAAAGGCTCTGTTATACTCACATATCAGGAGATGTGGAATAGGCAAGTGAGAGCCGGGCGCAAGATCTAAAGCGCTAAGACTTCGCTGGTAATCTTCTTTATCTAAATTTGAAAGTTGTGGTCCTTTCTTAGGACCATCTCCGACATGATGTTTAGAGTATGGCGAACAGAGGAATACTGAAGGCTTTTGAAATCAAAACAAATCATAAAGGAGCGAGATAAGATGAGCCGATGAATAACAGACCGTAAATATGTGTAGTCGTGTAATCAAAGCGAAATAATTTATTTAATTAGATCGTGACGGAATAAATAACGAAAATGGGACATAAAGTATATGATTATAATTAAAATAAAATTGATTATAATTAAAATAAGATTTTAATACCATTAGAATTAATAAATTGTCGTTTTTTTCTATTTTAAATAAATATATACCATTCACTCAAATATCCAATGATGCGGATAATTTTATAATAACAATATTAAAACTTCGATCTAATTTTTAACTAATAATACACATTAATATTTTTAATTTTCAAAATAAAATATAACGTGAAGAAGATGTAATGAACATAAGAAGGATATTTCTTATAATTTATAAATTTTAAAAACAATTAATATGCAATATTGTATAAATTATAATCTTACTAAATTTATTATAAAAATATATGATTTATAGTTAATTATAATAATTGCTCTGTTATACTTACATATCAGGAGATGTGGAATAGGCAATTGAGAGCCGAGCGCAAGGTCTAAAGCGCTTAGACTTCGCTGGTAATCTTCTTTATTTAAATTTGAAAGTTGTGGTCCTTTCTTAGGACCATCTTCGACATGATGTTTAGAGAATGGTGAACAAAGGAATACTGAAGGATTTTGAAATCAAAACAAATCATAAAGGAGCGAGATAAAATGAGCCGATGAATAACAGATCGTAAATATGTGTAGTCGTGTAATCAAAGCGAAATAATTTATTTAATTAGATCGTGACGGAATAAATAATGAAAATGGTACATAAAGTATATGATTATAATTAAAATACAATTTTAATAATATTAGAATTAATAAATTGACGATTTTTTCTATATTAAATGTATATATATATATATACCATTCACTCAAATATCCAATGATGCGGATAATTTTATAATAACAATATTAAAACTTCGATCTAATTTTTAACTAATAATACACATTAATAATTTTTAATTTTCAAAATAAAATATAACGTGAAGAAGATGTAATGAACAACAGAAGGATATTTCTTATAATTTATAAATTTTAAAAACAATTAATATGCAATATTGTATAAATTATAATCTTACTACATTTATTATTAAAATATATGATTTATAGTTAATTATAATAATGGCTCTGTTATACTTACATATCAGGAGATGTGGAATAGGCAATTGAGAGCCGGGCGCAAGGTCTAAAGCGCTTAGACTTCGCTGGTAATCTTCTTTATTTAAATTTGAAAGTTGTGGTCCTTTCTTAGGACCATCTTCGACATGATGTTTAGAGAATGGTGAACAAAGGAATACTGAAGGATTTTGAAATCAAAACAAATCATAAAGGAGCGAGATAAAATGAGCCGATGAATAACAGATCGTAAATATGTGTAGTCGTGTAATCAAAGCGAAATAATTTATTTAATTAGATCGTGACGGAATAAATAATGAAAATGGTACATAAAGTATATGATTATAATTAAAATACAATTTTGATAACTTTAGAATTAATAAATTGACGATTTTTTCTATATTAAATGTATATATATATACCATTTATTCAAATATCCAATAATGCGGATAATTATATAATAACAATATTAAAACTTCGACCTAATTTTTAACTAATAATACACATTAATAATTTTAAATTTTCAAAATGAAATATAACGTGAAGAAAATTTAATGAACAACAGAAGAATATTACTTATAATTTATAAATTTTAAATACAATTAATATGCAATATTATATAAATTATAATTTTACTACATTTATTATTAAAATATATGATATATAGTTCATTAAAGTAAATGGCTCTGTTATACTTACATATCAGGAGATGTGGAATAGGCAATTGAGAGCCGGGCGCAAGGTCTAAAGCGCTTAGACTTCGCTGGTAATCTGCTTTATTTAAATTTGAAAGTTGTGGTCCTTTCTTAGGACCATCTTCGACATGATGTTTAGAGAATGGTGAACAAAGGAATACTGAAGGATTTTGAAATCAAAACAAATCATAAAGGAGCGAGATAAAATGAGCCGATGAATAACAGGTCGTAAATATGTGTAGTCGTGTAATCAAAGCGAAATAATTTATTTAATTAGATCGTGACGGAATAAATAATGAAAATGGTACATAAAGTATATGATTATAATTAAAATAAAATTTTAATAACATTAGAATTAATAAATTGACGATTTTTTCTATATTAAATGTATATATATATACCAATCACTCAAATATCCAATGATGCGGATAATTTTATAATAACAATATTAAAACTTCGATCTAATTTTTAACTAATAATACACATTAATAATTTTTAATTTTCAAAATAAAATATAACGTGAAGAAGATGTAATGAACAACAGAATGATATTTCTTATAATTAATAAATTTTAAAAACAATTAATATGCAATATTGTATAAATTATAAACTTACTACATTTATTATTAAAATATATGATTTATAGTTAATTATAATAATTGCTCTGTTATACTTACATATCAGGAGATGTGGAATAGGCAATTGAGAGCCGGGCGCAAGGTCTAAAGCGCTTAGACTTCGCTGGTAATCTTCTTTATTTAAATTTGAAAGTTGTGGTCCTTTCTTAGGACCATCTTCGACATGATGTTTAGAGAATGGTGAACAAAGGAATACTGAAGGATTTTGAAATCGTAACAAATCATAAAGGAGCGAGATAAAATGAGCCGATGAATAACAGATCGTAAATATGTGTAGTCGTGTAATCAAAGCGAAATAATTTGTTTAATTAGATCGTGATGGAATAAATAATGAAAATGGTACATAAAGTATATGATTATAATTAAAATACAATTTTAATAACATTAGAATTAATAAATTGACGATTTTTTCTATATTAAATGTATATATATATACCATTTATTCAAATATCCAATAATGCTGATAATTATATAATAACAATATTAAAACTTCGACCTAATATTTAACTAATAATACACATTAATAATTTTAAATTTTCAAAATGAAATATAACGTGAAGAAAATTTAATGAACAACAGAAGAATATTACTTATAATTTATAAATTTTAAATACAATTAATATGCGATATTATATAAATTATAATTTTACTACATTTATTATTAAAATATATGATTTATAGTTCATTAAAGTAAATGGCTCTGTTATACTTACATATCAGGTGATGTGGAATAGGCAATTGAGAGCCGGGCGCAAGGTCTAAAGCGCTAAGACTTCGCTGGTAATCTTCTTTATCTAAATTTGAAAGTTGTGGTCCTTTCTTAGGACCATCTCCGACATGATGTTTAGAGTATGGCGAACAGAAGAATACTGAAGGCTTTTGAAATCAAAACAAATCATAAAGGAGCGAGATAAGATGAGCCGATGAATAACAGACCGTAAATATGTGTAGTCGTGTAATCAAAGCGAAATAATTTATTTAATTAGATCGTGACGGAATAAATAACGAAAATGGGACATAAAGTATATGATTATAATTAAAATAAAATTGATTATAATTAAAATAAAATTTTAATAACATTAGAATTAATAAATTGTCGTTTTTTTCTATTTTAAATAAATATATACCATTCACTCAAATATCCAATGATGCGGATAATTTTATAATAACAATATTAAAACTTCGATCTAATTTTTAACTAATAATACACATTAATAATTTTTAATTTTCAAAATGAAATATAACGTGAAGAAAATGTAATGAACAACAGAAGATTATTACTTATAATTTATAAATTTTAAATACAATTAATATGCAATATTATATAAATTATAATTTTACTACATTTATTATTAAAATATATGATATATAGTTCATTAAAGTAAATGGCTCTGTTATACTTACATATCAGGAGATGTGGAATAGGCAAGTGAGAGCCGGGCGCAAGGTCTAAAGCGCTTAGACTTCGCTGGTAATCTTCTTTATTTAAATTTGAAAGTTGTGATCCTTTCTTAGGACCATCTTCGACATGATGTTTAGAGAATGGTGGACAAAGGAATACTGAAGGATTTTGAAATTAAAACAAATCATAAAGGAGCGAGATAAGATGAGCTGATGAATAACAGATCTTAAATAAATGTAGTCGGGTAATCATAGTGTAATAAATTATTTAATTAGATCGTAACGGAATAAATAGCGAAAATGGGACATAAAGTATATGATTATAATTAAAATACAATTTTTATAACAGTAGCATTTATAAATCGACGATGCTACCCTTATCAAATAAATTTGTACGATTTTTTATTCAAATATCTAATAATACGTATCCTTAATTTTATATTGTGTGTGTGTGTGACAGCATTAAAACTTCTACCTAATATGTAATTTATAATACACACATATATAATTTTAATTTGCAAAATAAAATATAACATAATAAAAATGTAATGTACAACAGAAGTATATTTCATATAATTTTTTTATAAACTTTATATACAATTATAAATACAATGATAATACAATTTTATATAAATTATAATTATAATACATTTATAATTAAAATATATGATATATAGTAAAATAAAATAAAGTCTCTGTTATACTTATGTCAGGATAAGTGGATTAGGCAAATGAGAGCCGGGCGCAAGAACTCAAGCGTTATGACGTCGGTGGTAATCTTCTTTATTTAAATTTGAATGTTGTGGTCCTTTCTTAGGAGGATCTTCAACATTATGTTTACAGAATGGTGTACAAAATAATACTGAGGGATTGTGAAATTATAACAAATCATAAAGGAGCGAGATGTGTTGTGCCAATCAATAACAGATCGTAAATGTATTTAGTCGGGTAATCAAAGAGAAAGAAGTTATTTAAATTAAATATGTAATCAAAATTTTGATTACATATCTGTTTAAAAATTATCCGATTTATGTCGTGTTTGATGTCGTTTTAATCGCCAAAATTTCATCAATCCAGTAAGATTATTTTCAAGCCGATTAAATGCAAAATACAAATTTTAGTTTTCATTTAATAGAATGTTTACATATTTACGAATGTGTTTCGATTCTCAGATCAGCTTATCTTTCCGAGCTGTTCTAGCGCGTCGAGTGTGAGAGCGAGAGCGAAACCGCGAGTAAAGAGCGAGCGAGATGACCTATCATCAAAGAGTTCCGAAGTCTCTTACAATGGGCTCTCCCCATCCATAGCAATTCACAAATGTAAACATTTTTTGAAATGAAAACTAAAACTTCTATTTTGCATTTAAACAACTTGGGAATAATCTTAATGGGTTAATGAGATTTTGGCGATTAAAACGACATCAAGCACGACATAAATCGGATAATTTTTAACTAGATAGGGTGAAGAATCTTACAATTAGTCTTCGAAGCGAAAATATAACGTCAAGCGGAGCGCACCTATTATATGTTTATTTTCAAAAGAGTACGCATCCAATCGAATTTATAAATAAAAAATTAATTAAATTAATAATAAGTAAAAAATAAATTAATATAAAAAAATTAATATAAAAAGCTATAAATTTAAATCATAATTTGATTAAAATGCATGATTGCTTAAATGCTTGATACCTTTGTTCTAAGAATAAGAAAAAAGTAATTTATTGCAGATATTTTCTACATTATATTCAATTAAGACTTATTAAGAAAAATTGATTTAAGAAAAAATTTATTTCATTGCACATGCGGATATACGTAAAAATATTTTAGTAATAATTTATATCGCTGTATTTATATCGTATTATATATTAGAATGCCAAAACGTTACACGCATTTAATAAAACATATTAATAAGTTCATGAAGTTTCGATATATATATTTTTGATCCACAATTATATATATGGATGTAGCACGGACATGAACCACTAAATGATCGACAGTATCGAAATGTGGATGTATATTAGCACGGACATGAACCAAATGACCGACAGTTTTGAAAGTGGATGTGGATCAGTGATTCCTAAAAGTGGATGTATGGCGCTGCTCTACGGCCTAGTAAAAGCGTCTCACGAAAATCGCCGGCATGGCCGCTCTCAGGCTTCTCTCTGCCATTAAGATTATTTTCAAGCCGATTAAATGCAAAATAGTAACTAAAATAAATGTCAACGATTGGTGCAATTTTAATCTAGGAATATTTCTAGGTAGACGAGGAACAGATTTTTACCATCGACTTTCCCATCTATGTAACGCGATCTCGTGATGTCAGATGAGTTGTCATTGGATTTTCCTATAAGTTTAAGTAATCGTCTTTTATTACATATGTATTGTGTGTTTAGTGTGTCAGAGCGTACGCAAGACAATTCAACATTGTCTTATGTGGAAATGTCATTTTTTAGAAATACCTGAGCGCAGTTAACACAATGGCGAATTCTATGAAGGAAATAAAAGAGCCGTTGTCCGTGAACAAAGGTTATCTTTTCGTTTACTGCTTCTTATAACAATATATATTAGCAATTACTTAATTATAAATATAATTAATAACTGCGTTGCCAAATTATTTATAATTAAGAAGTAACTCGCAATTTCTACACCATATGTTTCCTCGAACGAGTCTTTTCATATATTTACTGTTATTTCAGGATATATGGCTCCAAGGATGTCGATATCCTATGAAGAGATGGCCGCGAAGCTTCTCAACGAGAAGCTTCTATTAACGGCTTTGGAGTTGCACGCTGAATTATGCGAAGCTGGCAAAGAACTGCCCATTCTTAGGGAGTTCTTTTCAAATCCAAACAATTTCGAGAACTCCAACATCAAACCAGAACCATATACACCGATGCGTATGTATATATACATATCTTGGTCTTGTAAAAGGCACAGATTTTCATGTGAACAGTTTTTTTTAAGATAAAATAAATATATTTATTTAACTTGTATGTCAAATATATTCATAAAACAAGAGAGAAGAAATAAAGAATTGGATTAATTTAATAATTTTTTTGAAGAAAGAAAAATAATAGTTTTAAGATTTGCATATTTTATTAACTGATGTGAATTATTATATCTCATTAACTATTCTTTGACGATAAGTAAATATAATAACTGTAAATGAAACATTACATATTAGCCAGATCTTCTAGTCAAGCGACTTTGGATTCTCTGGACATGACGCGATATTCAGAGGATGGAGCTGGCGTTGATGAAAGAGTTGCTATTCTGGAATTTGAACTGCGCAAGGCCAGAGAAAATATTTCTGCGCTGCGTGCTAATCTAACTGTTGTAACAGGTATGTTTTTCTTACATAGCATATTTCAATATTGGTTTGTATAATATGCGTTTATAATTAATAATTTATTGCGATTGAAAATTTCAGAGTCGGAAGGTACTCTGAAGACACCAGACAAGAGCTCTGAAAAGAATCTCACCATTGAACTGCCCATAAAACCACATGAGCAGCGAGCACTGAACTTTCTCATCAATGAATACTTGCTGGCAAGATCTTACAAGCTTACTTCGATAACTTACAGTGACGAGTGCGAGGATCAAGACTTTGAGGACTGGCAAGATGTTGGATTGGATATACCAAAACCTGTGGAATTATTACAGATATATCGGGAGTACATGAGAGCCAATGGATATGACAAACCCCCATCTGTCAGTGTTGCCGTACAAACGGACTTTGTTATCGAAGAGGTGGAAGAGCAAAAGGATGAATCTCAGGAAATGATTTGTTACTTTGGATTTGCAGAGCTTTTATAATGCTTCAAAAGCTAAAATGTATTCATGGATACTTACATTCTCAAATTCTAAGAATGCATTATATATTTTTTACAGGTAGAACAGATTGAAAGGTTACAGCAGCAAATTACAGTGTTGGAACAAGAGAAAACTGCTCTTCAAGAAATTATTTCATCAAACAAGGAGAATGTTATAGAAAATCCAGTTAAAGTGAGCCAATTAATTAAATAAAGAAAATTTTCTTTTTTCTATATAAAATAATTTTGTAATCAATAATTTAAAAATTTTAAGAATTATAAAAATCGATGCATATTCTAAAATTAAAGTTTGATAATTTTATTGAACTGTACACATTATATGTTGTGTAAAAAGAATTATTGTTTGATTTACAGTCAGGTAGTTGTGGAACTATTCGTACCATCAATTCCAGCTCGACAACTCCTGACAAGTTTGAACTGCTTGAATCATTACCAAGGGATATGTCAATCACCACTCAGGAACCGGAAGAAGATGATAGCGCTTCTGCAGTAGTTAGCCTAGACGAAACAGATCCAGGAGACAAAGAATGGACCAGGCTGCAGTTACCTAGAGTAAATGTTACAGAGAAATCCTCTGTCTTATCAACTGCATCTTCCAGGTTAATTATTTTATTATACATATATAATTTTAACAATGTAAGATTTTTTATCTAGTCAAAGATAATTAGATAACACGAACTAGAAAATAAAATAAACTAAATTTTACAAAGTAATTGATTCATGATATGAAAATTGTATTATTTAAAGATTTCTAAGTATCTAGCTTAATCATATATATTGCAGGGATTTGCCGATAAAGTTCAAATTAGAAATAGCGACGCATTGTTTGGCGAACGTTTCGGGATCAATAATATCTTCGATGGAGGAGTCATTAAAGCGCGGCGTCACGCGAGATACATTAGTCGAGATTCTGACGTATATTCTGCCACGTGTAGTACCCAACATCATCCTTAACAAGCGCGAAGAGATCATTCCTTTGATTCTCAGTGCCATCCATCTGCATTCCAATTCCAGCGAGAGAGAGAAGTTGCTGCAGCTGTTGTTTAATTTAAAGAAGAGGCCACAGGAGGATGAGCGGCAAATGATATTGGCAGGTCAGAGCAATATTCCATATACAATTTAATGATCTAGATTATTAAATTTAAATCACTTAACATTTATGATTTTTAAAGAAAAAGAATTATGATTGTAATATATGTATGTATGTTTCAACAATATTTATATGATTTAGAAATTTCTGATTACTGAAAACTAAATCATTACTGTTTCTTTCCATTTCTTCTACCATTAGGCTTAGCTGTAATGGCGAAACTTGCAGAAGAGCCATTGGAAAGCGAAGAAATCTTAACGATTTGTTGGGAGCAGAGTCAACACAAGTATCCCGAAAGAAGATTATTAGCCGTTGAATGTTGCTCTGTGTTGGCATCCTACACATCGGCTTCCATCAGAAACTCGCTGATGCTATCAATGCTGCAACAGATGTTATTGGAAGATAAGGATCCTGTTGTTCGAACTAGCGTTGTGAAAAGCCTCGCACTACTTATAGCTTTAATGGATGATCCTGACAAATATTTCCAGGTAGACATTATTTCATTTTAATATATTTTTATATTATTTTTATATATTTTAAATTTTTGTATATATCGCGAATATAATATATACGTACATACATATAGATCTATCTCGCATCTACATATAAATTAACGTACATTACAGTGCGAGGAACTGGCGTTAACGGCGCTTCATGACACCTCGTCGGTGGTCGTTGAAACGGCATCGTCAGTACTGTTACCGGTTCTGGCACAATGGGCGTTATCTTTGAAGAGGCTGCATCTAAATCTGCTGCCGCGCATAATCTCGAAAGTGAAGAATCAGTTGAAGCCGACACATTCCCAGACTTCGCCGAACAAGGACTACGTCGACGAGGAAAAATTGGTGCCGTCGATCGGTATCCTACAATATATTCTGCCATATACAGTCCTGTGCGTCGCCGATACCAATGCGGTACGAGCCTGTGTCGAGGATGGAACATCGCCGGACTTGTGTGAGTTGTTAGAGGAAACGAATAAGAACCTATAATAACAATTATACAAAAATATATATTTAAATTATTATATAAGAGGAAGTAAATAATAAATAATTTTTAAAGATCTTAGAATATAAAAATCTGTCAGATCTGAAGATTTTAAGAGTTTAAAAATTCAAAAATTTGAACGTAAAAATAAAAAAATGAAAAATTCAGAAATTTCAAAGAATTTAGATTGATCTGAGTAAAATATTGAAATGGAAAGTTTAAAGCTCCCAGGATTTTAAGATCCAAAAGGATTCAAAGATCCGAGAAATCTTAGCATCGAGAATTTCTTGTTAGAGATTTTGTATAAAGCTCATAAGCTCGCACAAAAACGAAAGCACAAAAGTTTTCTAGAAACTTTGTGGTGCAGCCGAGGAATTTCTGGTCTTGTGTCACTCCAATATCATCGATCCAAGGATATTCTACGAGGGTCCTGTAGACATTGGCGTTCTCCTCAATACCTTCTTCTCCAAATCCTGGGAGGATGCATCCTGGCCAGAATTCGAATGGTTTACGAAAAAATTGTATGTGAATATTATTACTTCATTATTATGAAATAATGGTAAAAAATTCTCATAAAAATGTAGTTTTGACTAATATATTAATCAATCTTTTTTTTTTAATGTGAACATTATTAAAAAAAAAAGATTGATTAATATATTAGTCAAAACTACATTTTTAAATTTTACGATAACAAATAATAAACTTTGAATGTGTAAATTTTCAACGAGTTTAATTATTCATATTTCAAGATATTAAGCTCAAAGAATATTTTTCCCCTTTTTGCAGGGTGTTTGATGTCTTGGAAATGGTGAAATCTGTGGATGCAGCACATGAAAACGTTTTGAAGGCACTTCTTATGTATATTCACTCTTTGTGCGTGGGCTTTGGAAAATATATCACACGATCCAGGGTAAATATAAGATGTGTGATGTAATCTATGTGTATGTCTAGACAAAAATGTCGTTGAAAGTTCTTAGATTCTAAAATTTCACAATTCTTGAATATTTTCAAAGACTTAATTTATTAAATTTTTGATTAATAGATTTTATATATATATTGACATATTTAGAACAATTTTACTTGAAATAAATATTATTTCAGATACAGACAGTATTTTTCCCAGAAGTAGCAGAACTCGAGAAACAATTGACAACACTATCGACAGATAGGAAGAATATGAGTCTCACGTTGATTCCTAGTTACTTGGTGATCCTGAGCACTCTCGATCCCACAGAGCTCGCAAACTACTTCAAACAGTTCCTTGTAGTCCTCTCCATGAGCGGCACAAGCATATCCTGGCTGCAAATCGCCGCGAGCATTTTATGTACTCGCGAACAAATACAAGAATATGTGCTTGCTAGTTTATGGGATGGTTCGTGCCAGATATATCTTTTTTTTCTATATTACTAGCTTATTAGCTTGTGGAAAAAATAATACTCAAGTAATATAAAAAATACAAATATTATAAATTATAAGAGGTTTATAAAAAAATACTTGTTTTTTTTTTATTATCAAGCTACAATTATTTTATTAAAATATATTTCTTAAAAATTTTAAAGTTAAATTAAAGATAGACACACATATACACACATGTAGCATCTTATTTTCTTAGAATTAATATGCATATTTTTATTATAATCTCCTGATACTTCTGACAATGAGTCGTAAATCGAACTCGTATAGTTTCTTTCTTCTTCGCAGGTGTGGTACATCAGAGGTCAACTGTAAGATGCGCAACGGCAACGCTATTCGGTTTCACTATCGCACACGTCTCGGATCGGCTGGCAAACGCCAAGATCGTGCCAGCCATCGTAACGCTCGCCAGCGATCCTGAAGTGTGAGAGATTCTTCTCTACATATGCATGCATGTATCTGAAGTTCTTGGATTTAGTTTAGCATTATCAGTTTCTTAAAATCTTAATCGCTTTGAATTCTTAAATATTTATAAACTACAAGCTCTATTGTGTCTATTTATTTAAAAATATTCAAACATTGTACAAACGCAAGCGCGCTCCTATATAAAATTATTTACTTTAAAATAATGAATCTCTCCTCTTTTTGTGATATTTATATTTTTTATTCTCTCTACACTCTCTAAAGTAATCAAACAAATATTTTCAGTGGCGTACGATGCGCCGCGATCTCCTCATTGGGCCGTATAATAACGGAGTGCAAAGTGAGGGAAGCACGCGATAAAGCTCGTCTAACATTAGAAACGATCGCAAAAGATCCTCAAGGACTCTCGCAAAATCTGGCGACTTCATTAGTGTCCACGTTCGCGTTCATCGCCCCAACTTGTCCGCAAAATTATATAGAGGACAGTAAGTTATTATCTGTAATATCTATCTATCTATCTCTCCTTCTGTTTGTACAATCCGAAAAACAAACATTTGAATATACAGTGTGCGGCGGAACTATCGCAATCCTAAATTTGACAAAAGATTATTAATTTGTCCTTCTTACATCTCTCTGTATGCATTATTTTTGTTTATTAGTATTATTGTATATCTTATTATATTGTCAATTGCAGTAATAGCGACACAATTATCGACGATTGCTTCGTTCGCGCTTCAACACAACCGCAAGATCGAACTAGTAAACGCACTAGTGGAAGCGTACTCGGTGCTGGTCTATTGCCCGTTAAGTAGTCAATGCGTTTCCGGAATAGTGCTGCCGGGACTGAGGCATCTCGAGACGCTGGTGAATCAATGTCTGCCTCAACAAAAGGATGCGGTACGCTCGTTGCTCAGGGAAGCGGAATCCAAACAGGACTTGTTGAAACCAATGGAGAGGTATTGTACATAAAAAATAATTATGTATCATATATCAAATATCTTAATCATGCTTGTAATAAATTAAATCATAAGAAACATACTGTAAAATAATATTTATAAATAATATTATAAATTATAAATGTTATAGTAAAAAAACATAAGAGAAATTACATCTTATTATCAATTATAATCTCTAGTTGTAACAAATGAGCCAATAAGATTTAGGATTTATAAATTCTTGAATTTTCTCTTTGTGGATTCTCTTGTATATACTTTTATACTTTCCTGAAAACATTATATGTGTACTCTATAGATATTTTCTTTAGATCAAGGATAAATATATGTATGTAAAACTATTGTAAATATTATTTTCGCTTCAGGACACTCTCGACAAGTTCCGGGCTCTCCCTATCCATGGCGACAGTGAACGTGGGTCAAGGCGTCGAGGATATGCGACAAAGGATGAGCAAGATCTTTCAACAGAAAGCTGTATCGCCTAGCATGCCGAGCATTTTCCGCAAGAAATAAACTCCTCATCTCGTAGCACATGCAATTGTGAAAAAATCGAGTATTACATTTATCCGCGAGTGTTTCGCCAAACGTTTGCGTAACTCACAACTCGCAAGAGAAATCACAAGGTTGTTGTTAGAGGTAAATGTATAATATTGTTTTAATAAATATTAACTTATTTTTTTATCGCTAACCGTAAGTTAAATATGTAAATTATTTTACATATAGTTTAAATATCAATACGATATGGTCGAGAGAGATTAGATTCTAAAGGGTGAAAGAATGAAGTATGTGAATTTTCACATTTTGTATAAAACTCAGAAATCTCCAATCTGTGCACGTTCGCAATATTCCGGCAAACTTTCCCGCTCATTACCTTTCTGACGATCCCCCGCAATCACTCGCATTAAAATAGGAGATTCAAGACGCAGTGATTAACAGTAATTAATGTTTAATTTCGAAATCTGTTACTTTACATAGTAATAAACAAACGTCATAGATCATATCGTATATCATATCATATATATCGCATATCATATATATATAATACACAAGTGTTTTCCTCGTAGAAGTAGTTTACAAAATCAGACTTTCTAGGAATACACATCCTGTTGCGTCCTGCTCTCTTGCTCGGTTCTCTATTTTCTTCATTTTTTTTCTTTTTATATAATCACAGCTTATCCTGATGCGTCAACGAAACGTTGCTATTGTGTGGTTTTTTTTTCTTTCGATTAATTAATCGACACAATATCGCCAGAGAGAATCCGCCGCGACGTGCTCGATCCCGAATGGACAATTTCGTGAGATCGGAGTCCGCGTCGCGTTTTTTTTATTTCACATTACTCTCACGCGGTGCAATGTTTGAGAGACCCTCATTATTTTATGCGACACCGATTATCAAAAATTTTCGAACGTTACCTAAAAGTATCCGATCTCGGGCAACGACCTGAGGGGAGGAGGGAAGAGGGATCTGAAAGCTCAGTCTACTACAGAATCAAAATTCATCGGCGTGGATCTCTATAAAAATCACATAAATAGCACTCAATTAATCCGTATAATGCGCTTATTAAATTAACAAGCAAAGTACTTTCGCAATATCTTACTCTCTAATTCTTCTTTCTTTCCTTTCTATCCTAACTAGAATTCATCGCTAAAAAAAAACAACGCCGTTAATCACGCGGGCCAATATCTCTCTCTTCTTTTTTTTCCCCCACATCATCTATTTTTCTCTCGCGATTAGTATCTACAGTGTTAATAGATCCCTCCGTCTAATTTTCGTTAACAGACTACAATTACACCGCGCTTTTTTCTTCCACGTGTGCGCGATCGAAAAACAACAAACTTAGACGCGTCGCGTGAAGAGAAAAGGGATAAACGAAAAAAAAGGAACACCAAAGAACCCAAGTGTTAATCCAAGAAAAGAAAATCGAAGAAAGAGGGGGCGGGGGGCAGGGGGTCGTTTGATAAATCGTTAGTCGCTTGCGTGTATGTGACAAGGCGCGCGATTACGTGAATCGCTTGTTTTTCTTTTTTTTCTTATTTTTTTTCTTACGAATCCGCGATACGAGAATTACAAATCGCAATATAGAATCGCGAATCGTCGTAGAGTCGCGAATTACATTACGCAACATACATCAACGTATGTACTATAATTAATACTTAGCCTAACCCGCTTGTGTATATGTATGTATGTGTGTGTGTTTGTAGTAGCATACATACGCGTATATAATATATATATATATATATATATATATATATATAATATATACATTGAATATTTTTACTACAATCGTTGGAGAGCGGCGGCGATGCAAAACCGCGCGCGGTTCACAAAAAAAAAATATATATATATATATATATATATCTGTGTGTGTGCGTGTGTGTATCGCCTCATTATATTATATTATTAACGAAACGCCGCTATAGGACTCGCCTCTGGAGCACTGCGTGTGCGAATTGAAAAGATCCACACCGCCCCAAATCCGGCGCTTCCGGTTCGATCGACGATCGATCATTCTCCGGCATTCCCCGGTATATACATCCGCTATATACTTGTTTTCGGATGTACGGGGAAGCTTCATCGGAAACTACGAACTGGGATATCTCTCTCTCTCTCTTTCTCGCGGAAAAACGCAGCGGACGAGAATTACAATATGTCAATTATATGTAATTTCCAAGAGAATCACGCGCGAAGAATCTTACCCGGTTCCTTGCGACTTTAGGAAACATTTCTGTGCGATCCTTCATACGATGAAACATGTTCGAATTATTGAGAGAATCAAGAGTTCCACAATTTCTTGTACACGTTACATTCTATTACGAAAGTGGGAAATACTGCAATTTTTCCCTTAGCTCTTTCACAGTCATCATTTATGAATCTTTGTATCTCACTTTTTTTCAGATAAAACTCGAGTTTTATAACATTTAAAAATAAAAATTACGAGAAAATTCTCCAGAGAGTTAATCTGAATATTTAAGACGTTCAATGTGTACAGAATCAAATTCCCAGGAAAAATCGCAAGAATCCAGAAGGAAAGTCTTTTCAGCGCGAAGTACGATTCTCTGAGAGTCTATTTGTCCGACATTTGTCGTTTATTTGATTTATTCAACTCAATATATTAACAGAAACAGCTGACAATCTTATTTTGAAACGCCCTGTGTGTATGTGTATGTGTGTGCATCAATAGATAAATGAAACGGCAGCATCATAAGTTTAAAGTATAACAGTATACACAGGTCACACAACATTATCCCGTTCACAGGAGATCGATTTCTCGTCCTTTCTTCCTTATCTTTTCCATCGCATTCTTCATAAAAAATATACGAAAACAAAAAAAGAAACGAAAACGAAAAATTGATCTCTTGTGAGCAGTAATCTTTCTCTCTGTTTCTCTCTCTCTCTCTCTCTCTCTCTCTCTCTCTCTCTCTCTCTCTCTCTCTCTCTCTCTCTGTGTGTGTGTGTGTGTGTGTGTGTGTGTCTCTCTCTTTCGCACTTTTTATCTCGTTTTCTTTGCTCTCAATACAGTGTATGTATGTGTGTATGTGTAGGTACATATGCATCATCATACACCTAAAGCCAAAAGCTCCTGCTTATAATAATAATAAAAATAAAATAATGATAAGATAATAATATATAATAGAGCAATCAATCAATAGAGTACTAATTAATATTATAATAGTGGTAATCGATAATCAATAATATACAGCATACTTTGAGGCACTTAAATGCGTGCTCAATTAGTCATCCCGATTCTCGCAACACTAGCTACTCCGAATTAGTATGTTCTCTCGCGCACATTCTTTTCTTTTTTCCTTTCTTCATTTTCTCTCTCCTTGTCGATAGTAGAAGCGTGACCCTAAGATTCTTAAATGTCTTAACACACCTCGTAGTCAGAGGTGTCAAGTAGAAAGAATAAGATCTCTGATCGCGGCGAAGAGTATAAATGGGCGCTTAGTTAAAAAAAAGGGGGACTCTAGTTTTTACGCAAAACCGGAAGTGGCTGCTCCTGGTGGTCTCCGGAATCGACCACCATGGTGAACAACGCTCGTTCTCATGGCAGGGCATTGGAGCAACTGCGATGAACGAGACGGCGGAAGAGTAAAGAATCGCGACTAGACAATAGGATTAAAATTATTAAGAAAGTGAGGGGAATGGAATCGCGATGAGAGTTCGGAGAATGAGGAATGGATTTGCTTACTTCCCTTGGAACAACACGTCCAAGAACAGACAGAGAACAGACAGAGAACTGGGACAGAGGTTGTTTGGATGAAATAATTAGGCGATTGAGAATCGCAATTAAAAAAAAAAAAAAAAAAAAAAAACAGGGAGTGTGTGAATGTGCAATTATTTCCCGAAACAATGCACAGAGTTCCAAAAGAAGAATCAGGAGAAAATTTTCTAGATATTCGCGCGCTTTACCCGGAATATGCGTGAAAACGCCGAAAATCGAGTCGAGATAAAATTGCGAAAGATATCGAGATGGGTAAGGTATCGACTAAGCTTCGAAGTGCAAAAAACTTCGGAGGAAAATCCTTCGGGCAGATCTTCTGAAAAGTCTCGGAACTCCCAAGAGTGACGAGCGTGAATTTAGATCAAATTTTCAAACATTGAAATATCTAAACTGAACTTCGCGAATTGAGGAATAGTCGTGATCTACAAATAAAGATTTTTTCGAGCAAAACGTGTATATGAATGCGAATAGATTTACGCCAAGAGACTTCAAACGCATTATAATACATATCATATTTTCGTGTAGAATTTATTGAAGAATTTCATTTGAATTTCAATTCCTTTTATCAGACACTTTTTCATGTCTTATATAATAGAAACTCTATGCATTGTGTATTATAATTGTAATTACATTTTTTTTTAAACACAAACTATCATGTTTTTAAAAACTAATTTTGTTTTTAATATTTATACTCTCCGAGATCATTCCTCAATTCTGAACTCGACTTTTATCCTAGTTTTGCAGATTCGATATCACCGCCAATTTCCTTTGCAACAATTTCCTACGTGCGTTATCCTCCTCCCTCACCTCCTCCTTATCATCATTCATCGCTATCATCTCTTAAATCATCCGTAATCTCGCACATAAAATCACAGTTTCGCGAGATACGATATCTTCGTTTTCCTCTTATTTGTAAATTTTCTTTTATCATAAAGAATTATAGGGGCGTGGAAGAGAGAATTTTTTTGAAGGGATTCCACCGCGCTTTCTACTTGGCGAGAATCTCTATTCGGTACTGACTTCGGCGTCCAATTCGTTGCATATCGGGAGATTTCGTCAAGCAATGTACGTGTGTTTTTGGCACAATATATATATATATATGTATGTATATATATATCTATATATAGACATGTTTTCTTTCTGGTTATAATATTATCGGCCCTGCGCGCGCGAAGGAGGGGCGGGGGAAGGGGTTCTTTAAAAGATTAATGTATCTTATCTCTTTAACGCGTTTTTTATACAAGCTAACAAATATGTACCTCAATCACAGAACCAAAAGCGATATATAACAATACTCTTCTCTCACGCAAATGTACCGGGTGATCGGGAAGTCGCGCAGCCATACGGTTGGTACTGTACGGTTGCTACTCGAGATAGATTTAGCATTTAAAAGAATGCTACTCCATTTGACACATTCTCCGCCTCTGCATTTATCCCCGAAGTACATTCCGATCATATATATATATGTCGTTTATTAAATTTTTTTAGATTCGTAAGTTTCTTTTTTTTTATAAATCTATATATGTATATATACTCGTTATTAATTAAGAATCCTTAACTTACCAATTACTAAGAAAGTCTTAAAACTAAACTCTTATTAAACATTAGATACACTTCCGTCTATCCGAAACTCGTAAGGGTTTATAAATTGATAAATGTTAAATCAATTTTTTTTCATTAAACTTCTTAAATTTATACGTTCCTCAAAAACCTAAAGTCTCGAACTTTCAATTTCTTAGATATTCCGATCCTCGAAAGATAGTCGCCTCACCGGGCTCTTATTACAAAAGCTCTTTTTATCGGTCCAGCGGTTCTCGCTGGCGAGAGACATGGCACGTAGTCCCCGTTTTTTTTCGGACTTTAGTCGCCGAACTTTTTTTTCCGTCCGCTTGATAATCGCGGATATCGAAATCATTAGATTCTTAAATCTTAGTTAACATGCTTGGATCTTCAAGCCCTTAAAAATTCTCTCATGCGTGTCCTTTAGTCACGAATAAATTACAATCGAAATCAATTGCATCTCACGAATTGCAATAAAGACGAATAAAAACAATTATTGCCGACTCGCGAATATCAGCAAAGCCAATCAATATCATCATCAAACCGCGACAACGAACTTATCCAACGGGACTCTCCGATCACCCTGTATAATAGTAGCGCCTGCGAATGCGTCGCTATAATAGCGCGCGGCGAGTCACACACGTTCACACACGCTATTTCTCTCTCTCTCTCTCATTCTTTCTCACTCTCTTTCTCTCTCTCTCTTGATCGATTCGTCGATCGATCGATCGTTGATCGTAGGCGAGACGTCCACTGTACAATGTAAAAAGTTCTCTCTTCCTCACGCGCCTGCAGCACGTGACGGCGTCGATCCGAGAGGGGGGTGGCTTCGGGGGGGATAGATAGGTAGATAGGTAGGTGAAAGCAACGGCGAGCTCCGATATCCTGATTCTCAATCCGATCCCGACCCCGAGAAGATGGCGATGACGTCGTCGTCGTAGCACAGCTAAATTTATTTATCCCGTTGTCGCGCGTATGTGGAAAATCCGTAGATTTTGGCGTCTTGCTTCGCAATATCTAAGCCGCTTTCGCCGTGTTTAGATGTGTGTCTTCCTCTCTTCCGTCACCTTCGCGGTACATAAGGGAACAGAAGACATACGCTCTTGTAGATAGGTCTTTTTTTTTATAATGAAGAAACGATACTTTCGGCCGATTGTCTTACATCGATTCGAGGATCGAGGTTCATGGATGGATCGGGGGAGAGATTCGGAAGGTATCTGTGAGTGCCTGGGAAGGATTTTCCGAAAATCCGAGGATCCAGATCATGCTTTAACGTTCTGAGAATACGCGATGAAAGAATTTACATCGTAAAGAGATTCCTTCGGATGAGGAAACACACGGAGCTATATACACGGACGTTTGCTGAAAAGTTTGACATTTCCTTCGGCTATTCTTCATGTCCTTTCAAAATTTTTTGACCATTCTATAGTACAGTCGATCTTTTCTTCTTAATGTATAGATAAACTTCTCAGCATTTTTTTCTCTCCGCATACATAGCTTCTTGGGAAGAGTAAAGTTCATATGAAAATTATTGTATTTGAAGAAGAATACTCACGTGCGCAGCTTTTAAACATTTCTGTCCCTCTCGTCTGTTTTGTGTTTTGTACAAGGTAGCTCACGGCAATGTTGCGCTACTTGGGCATAGCTTGGCCTCGTAAGATCCTGTCGTGAACCAGATATTTATTAGGTTACGAAATTTCAAAATATTAATTATTTTAAAAATATTCAATATATTTATTATTTCTCAACATAATGTGTGAGAGAATAAGTATAATGCAAAATCTCTGATGAGTATAAAATTTAAGACAGAAGGATTTAATATATTTATCACATTATAGAAACGTTATGCCTACGAACGTCCAATGATTATGTTTGTATCTTGAGAATCTTTACAAACAGTTCAACGAATATATTTATACATTTGCACAGATCTTTAGATACAATAATGTGTGTATTATTGGAATCTTTAAATCTTTAAATATTTACGTGCTTGAAACGCCTTTCTTAACATTAATCTCTCTATCCATCTTCATATATATGTTATATATATGAGAAGATATAAATATATAATATGAATGACATATAAATATAAATTTCCTCAAATTGTAGATTCTCAGATGTTGCAACACATTGACATTCTTAAAGATTAAATATCTTGAGATTCTTAGCTGGTCGAAAAGCACGGTAAACGAACGACAGACTCTCCTCTTCGGAAACACTCAACAGCTGGTGATACTTACTATAGGGAAGGCAGAGGCAACTCCAGTCTGCGATTGAGAGCTCTGTGAGGCAGTAGGAGGTGGTACGACGACGACGTTGTTGCAATCGCACCTGGTCATCGGCTCGGCATCGTCCGTCGTTGCCGTCGTCGTGGTCGTCGTAGCCGTCGTTATCGTCGCCGTCGCCGGCAAGTGCGCGTTCGCGACTACAGCGTCGTCCACACCGTTCACCATATTCGAGTCGTCAGTCTTTATAGATCTGTCGACGGCATGTGCATTGTCAGTAGTAAAAAGCTAACACATGCTTACTCTAGCAGCTATCCCGAGAGCGAACTCTATCCCTCTCGGATACACTTTGGATCCTCAGGAATAGATATTCCCGTACATCCCTTTCAACATTCTCTCTCGCCCTCGAGAATACGAGGATGAAGTGTTTGGAGAGATCTTCGGGAATATGTATCCACGAGTGCTTTAGGTATCCTGGTTTCTCTTTTTCTTTTCGAGCTCGCGAAGTTCTTAGATTTTTATATCCTTTAGATCTTTGGATCTGTATACACGCCGACAGACGTGAGAGAGCATTCACGTGCGTGATTGTTTACAAAATGTATACAGACAGTTGATTTTTATAATTGAAGATGCATTTTTTTTTTTTTTTTTTTAACGAAACTCAAGATCGGAATTAGCGCTAATTTGCGATATCAAAGTGCTACAATGCGAACTATATATATATTAACTATATATATTACGTGCACCATCACATACTAAACGCACGCTACGTATCTGTTAATCCCGCACCGCATATCAACTTCGTTCATGCACAATGAGGAAACTAAACTTCGTGTAGGCGATTCTCGAACCGATGAATCACTCGAAAGAATTTCGAGAACTTGGCTATCCATCAGCCAAGAAGAAGCGAGAATTGATACTTTAAATCGCGAAGGAACCTAAGTGTCGCTTCCAATTATCTAAAAATCGAACAATATTGTGAAATTATCGACTAAGACATCGTTAGAGAAAAAAAAGATTGTATTATCTCTTTGCGTAATCGTGATTTTTTTTTTTTTTAACAAGAAATGAAAATTATTTCACGAGAACCGCCCGCAACGATCGAGGGATACGCAAAAGAGAAGGATTGTTGCAATATCGCAAGACACGATTAACAAACATCAGTATACACATTGTTTATTAATTTCTAGTTCATCGCTGACAATGCAACTATAGTCATTACCAAAGGTCCATCAGGTGCCATGCTGAGGCCGTGTTTTTTTTTTCTCGTTTCTTCCGTTTATATTTATTTTTCAATCACGTGACGAGAATTACAACTTAACTAGTAACGTTAGAATTATGAGCTAGAGAAACTTTATCATCAAAATGCCTTTAAGAGTAACTTGAAACCGAACAATAATAATTAATAATAATTATATCTTAATAATATTAAAATTTATAATAATAATAAGAAGAAGAAGAATGACAATAGAGCAATAATATATAATAATCAAATAATAATCGTAATATACTAAAAAAAAAAAGAAAAACCCTGAAAAATAATATTGTTTATCATATATATCCCTATTAACTTTTTATTGTTTATTTGCCGCAACAAAAAAAAAGTACAGGCAAGAAGAAGAGAAATATCATACCATAAATGATACCGCATACATTCCCGCACATGTATTAGCGTTCTAGTGCGCTGTAGCAATAGCTGTCTCTAATGCTAATTTCAATCGAAGGTATGCGGTGTGCTGCACTCGTATCGAAAGGAATAGTTCTTAGATCCCTCGATCATTGATATGCTTAAACAGTTAGAGCTTCGCGACTCCTTGGATTAGATATTGTTCGAGAAAACTGCAGATATATACGACTTGATTTAGACAATCCGGAATCCCTAAAGTCCTTGGACTCTCTTTAGCTTTGTCGTCCAAAGCCTTTAAACTCGAAATTTCTTAATCCTCCGATTTTGAAGGTTTCTTAAAAGTAATTCGCGAAAAGAATTGTGCGAATAAAAATGCAAGATACGAGGAAATAAAATACGTGTCAACGAACATCCAAGAATCCTGAATACATACAAATACCGAGAATTTGCCAAAGATACACAAGTCTGTAAAATAATCTATTAAATCCAAGGCTCGGATACGTAGATGATTCAATGACAGCGGAGTCTATCCGGAATAGTTGGAAATATCCAGGGCGATTCAATGATGCAGGAATGAAAGAATCTACGCACTTTCAAGAACTAAGCATTCTAAAAAAGAATCCATGATACCGCAAACTTAAACCCTTATTAACATATCGAATTTATACAGCATGCTTATAGAATCCTTACGAGAAACAAAAGGCAATATTTAAAGCCCTTATACACGAATAAAAAAAAAGGTTTCTGGAAACTCAGAATCAGAAAGGCACGATAACGAACGTATCGAAGTATCGATAAGAGAAAAAAAAAATGGCAAATCGTAACAATTGCGAGTACATATAATTAATTAATTTATTAACTAAATGTAAACGATAAGACGAGAGGCTCTCGCGTACATCCAAGGATCTAACAACTCGAAGATTCAGAAGCCTTTCGAGAGAATCCGAAAGAAATCTCGATAAAAAAATACCTTTGTTCCAGCATTCTCGTTCAAAGAGAATGACCGAAAAGGATTATATCGAGTCTCAGAAACTTGGAAAATCTATATGCGGGATTAAAATACCCGTAATCTTGAATCTCGAGTCGTACTTATATTTAGATCCTTGGCTCTCTCTCTCTCTTTCTCTCTCTCTTTCTTTCTCTCTCGCGAATAATTTCCCCACAATAAAATATACGGATTTACTGAAAATAAAAAGTGGCGAGAATGCAGGCGGATAAGACTACTCCGGTAACTCGGAAGGTATTAACGGTTAGTAAATGTCCTTTTAACTCGAGATTAACTATGGCGATGGAAAAAGAAAGCTTCAACCTTTTATATATTTTCGATGAAAAAAAAAAAAAAAAGGAAAAGATCTCTCCCTCCTCCTTCCAGGTAACAGATCGATCGACAGCGTGCGATCGATCGGGCCCGATCGATATCTCAGACCGGGAAGGAAGGATCGGTTCGAAGGAAGAGAAAAACGCGTATCCATCACTCTCTACAGAACAACATAGCACATAATGCAGCCAACAATAACACAATAACAACAATGAAACACAATTCGGCATTCCTCAAGGCATATATTACGATATCCCATTTTACTTTTAATGGGTCCTACATAAAGTTCGTACGGACGTCGCAATACGTATCCTTGGATCTTTAGATTTTTTTTTTATTTTTGGACAATCCGTGTCAATGAATCCTCCCTCTCAGTGAAAAACTAAAGATCTTTGAGAAGTCTAAGGATCCAAAGATACAAAAAGAGCAGTTCGGGATGGAAGAATTCGAGATGCGTTGAAGAATCAAATGATAATTGGAAGATCCAAGGATACAACGGTCTACTCTGATCCAAGGATATAAAAATCCGACAACACAGGCATTCCAGGGATCCCTAACAGAGAGAGAACCCCAGTTGAATCTCTCATATAAATGAAATCTATGTATATTATATGACCCCATATGATTTCGCGCGTCTGCTTTCTATGCGTCAGGTATCAATTAATAATAATGTGATTAGATATAAACATAATGTATATAAGACACTGTACATATATCCTTCTCGCAAAAAGTGCAAAGTAGTAAAATCATCATAATCATTTACAGGACTAAAAGCAATGGCAAGTCAACTTTCGACCGTAAACGAAAAAAAAATCTGCTTCTTTACTCAGCGAAATATTAACATAATGCTTTTTGTGAATAGGAAAAATTTTTGTGCGATTATTTTAGCGTCTTATTAAAATTTCAATCTATTAAAAAAAAGCCGTAATTCCAACACAGGGATTTGACGACACAGCAACACAATTCACTAATTTTTAATGCGCGAAATCTCAATTTTTCTTTATTTTTAATCGTGTAAATATTTTTCGAAAAAAAGTTAATAGAAACAAGAAATGGAAAATTCAGTTTAAAAGGAGATAAAAACTAAAATAATTACGAATATAAAATTAAACTAAAACGGTCCTACAAAAGATTAACGATTCAAGGACCAAGAACTTTTCACTTTCTCTCTCTCTCTCTCTCTCTCTCTCTCTCTCTCTCTCTCTCTCTCTCTCTCTCTCTTTCTCTCCTTTTGCGCGGTAGCGCGCATATACATATATACACACTCACACATACATACATACATACATATATATATGTATGTATATATATATATATGTATATGTATATATGTGTGTATATATATATATATATATTGTGTATTGGGAGAGCGGAAAGTTTCGTCGTACTTTGGAACAAAACAGCCGGTTTTTCGTTTTCGTAATTGAGAGTTAAATAGCCATATTTTACTTAATAAAGAAAAAAAGAAAAAAAAAGGAATTCTACTGAAACTCCTTGGCTCTCTTGTACGCATACGTACGTATCAAACAAATAAAGAGTGGCAATATTGTTGGAGAATCTAAAAAAAAAAAGAAAAAAAAAGAAAAAAAATTTATATGGCCGAAACATTTCCACACTTCACGACGAATACATACGTCGTCGGATAAAAAATGTGTATAGAGATCCATCGGAGGACCTCTTTCTTCTTCTAGAAATCATAACACATCTCCAATGCAGATTGGCAACCAGTTCGTCATTCGATCCAGCGCAAGTCAATTCGCGAACCAACGCAACTCTCCGCAACTGCCCGAAACACCGTTACACCGAGCGAGCGTATAATTAAAAATCCCACTCACTTATCAGGAGATGACGGGGGAGTGAGCGCGATGACGGTGCTGAGCGCGGCGGCGGCGGCAGCGGCGTCGGTCGATGACGTATTCTCGTTGTTGACCGTCGGCGGAGTAAGGGTATGTGCGGCGCTCGAAGAATTCGTCGACGCGGTATTTCCCAGTGCGTTTCCTTGTACCTCCACTCCGGTACTCGCTCCAGGACTAGCGGACCTACTGGCGACAGCTGTCGCGGTCACTGGCTGCGGAGGTGCTGCGGTTTGCTGCTGCTGCAGTTGAGGAGATTGCTGCTGGTTGCCACTTTCCTTGTCCTTGATGACAGCCTTGAGCTTAGCTGTGCCCTTGACGACATCGGACAATCGATTTTGCGACGAGGACTCGACGGTGCCAGTACCACTACCGCCGATATCGGTCGATACTTTGCCGTGATCGGCGTCAAGACCGGGCAAGGGCGGGAAAGCGGCCGCCTCAAGATCGAACTGCACGCCGCTGCTGCGGCCACCACCGCCGGCGCAGCTGTTGCTGCTACTGCTGCCTCCGCTTACCGGCAAGGATTCCTTGATCGCTGGCAACGAGTGATTATTCCCCGCAGCTACCTTCGCGTCCTGATCTTTGGTCCTGCGGTGGATACGGTGGCGCGGAAACGAAGGCGCCGAGGATAAGGAGGTGGAGGAGGATGAGGATTCGACCGTCGCAGCTGCCGTATCCTGGTCTTGCGCGGAGGACGACGAGGAAGAGGAAGATCCCTTCGCGTGCTCGACGGACGACGTGGCAGACGACGAGGAATGGAACTTTGTGCCGGACTGGTAGGAAGAGGAGGACGACGAAGAGGGCGGCTTCGAGGAAGGCAGGCTCGAAGCGTGATAGGTGGACGTGGAGCTTAAAGACACGTTGCCGCCGGTCATAGGGGGATGAGAGCTACGATTGCTCAGCGGCGGCATAGATGACGGCTGATGGTGGTGATGATGATGGTGGTGATGATGATGATGGTTGTTGCTATTGTTGCTGGGATTGGCGGGATCTATCAAGCAGCTTCGATCGGAGCCGTTTCTCTGTCTATTTCTATATAGCAACAGAAAAAAAGGAAAAAAGAAAAAAGCTATTTAAACACTGAAATATTTCTTCGGAAAACATAATTAAATTGCAAATCGTACGTTAAGCAGCGTACCTGTGGCGAGGATTGTATCTTGTATTTGAACGAGTAAACGTGTTGTGCGGTGTGATTCCGTTCATCGTAAAAACACTGGACATATCGAAATAAGCGGGACTAGTTGGTCCCCAAGGCATCATACCGGCGGGATAAAATGGTTGATGCTGAAAGATAAATATTAGAAAGGAAATATTATTAAATCAATTTGTGTAAAAGTCTACATAAAATATCGCACAAAGATCTTAAAAACTGTATACTTACGTAAACAACCTGGTTCGGATACGCCGGCATTGTCGTTTGAGGCATGGTCGTGCCATTGGTATAGAGAAAACGTTGTTGTCCAGTCGTATAACTGCTCGGATCGTAAACAGGAGGAGGGGGTGGAGTTCTGTAGCCATTCTTTATACCACCTACACCAGCCACCGCTGGTGGTATCGGTAGCCTGTTCATTGGTTTAGCTTTAATTCTCGCCATTATCGGCTTTCCCTAGATTCAAAAAAATCAAAGTAAAAATATTATATAAACTTGGATTTATAGTTATATAATTACAGATTTTCAATTATAGACTCAATAGATCATCAAAATTATTGACTGCATCAATCTTTGAAAACATTTTTATTTTACACTTTGTTGTCTATTATATTCAGATAAAATTACATAAGCTTTGGTTATATAATGATAAAACTGTTATGTAAAACAATTTACCTGAAATTCTCGAACTTCCTCGCGTAAAAATCGATAGGCCTTTTGAGCATCGTCGTCGGATTCAAATGTCACGTACCACGAACTATTATGAGCAAACTCGCACGAAATAAGCCTCGGACATCCCTCTCCGGAAAATAAATTCTGCAGTGAAAATCAGCATGTATTAGAGACGAGTTTATTCTTTGAAAATCAGCATGTATTAGAGACGAGTTTATTCTTAGTCTTTCTTTTCTTTTTTTTCTTCTGCGACAGTCATAAGATAACAGCTGACATACCTTTACATCCTCCAATGGAGTACTATCTGGTATCTCACGAAGTATCACGATACATCGTTTATGATTGGGTCTCACTTTCTGTCCCTCCTCGTCCACTTGCACATTAGGAGACTCCCTCAGCACCTCAGTTATGAGCTTAATATCTTTCGTCAGCTTTTTGACTTGGTTAAAATTCGCTACTGTCCATATCGGCACATACTGATCATTATCCATTTGTGACAACAAATAGGTATCGTTGGCTAAATTCTCTCTGGAAAGACAACCGTCCTATTATCACATATCTTGTTACACTGTACTCTTGCATATGCATGCGCTTATGTAATTTCAATATTAGTTAAAATAACAATAACTTTTGCAAGAAAAATGTCTTATAAGATTTTTTTCATTCAATCAAATCAAACATGATTAATATAAAACATACTGCTTAAAATTATATGTATTAATTTAAACTATTGTTTTACTTTTAAGAAAAAAAAAAACTACTATAGAAATTCTGAAAAGTTAATTTTGTGGTTACAATACCACATCACTAACATCATTAATATATATGTATATATTTGTATATATATTTGTGTATCAGTGCATATATATAATATATATATGAAAGATTATATATCTTAAGCTTACTAAATTTCTAATAAATTCTTTTTCCCCCTTTCTATTTAATCAAGAATTTACCTAACAGATGTTGCAATAATGATTTTAGGTTAGTAATAACTTCCTTTACATAGATCATTAAAATCATTATGTACATATAATATTATATGTATATACAATCAAAGGTTGATTTTTGAGGAATTATGTACGATAATAAAGGAAAATCTTTTACAATTGATGCAAATATATTTGTAAAATTATTTCATAGCTTCAGGATGTTAAGCACTCTCTGTTACCTGGAGAAATAGTACTCGAGTTGCGAAGAGAGCATCTGCTTGAGCTGTTCCAAGGGTATACCAGGGACATTTAGATCAGCCATTGGTGCAGATGGTGGCGGAGCGGCAGAAGCATCGCCCAGAGCAGCAACATCCACCGGACTATATCCAATCGCGCCTCCATGCATGCCTATGGCGTGTTGGGGAGATGGTTCCAAGCTGCCGACACCAGCATCAAGAATCAGTTCACTGCCACTTGGCGCACCGTTCATGACTCCGTAGTCTATATTAGGCACTCCACCACCAATCGCTCCTGCAACCTGTAGACCCAGAGGTTCAGGGGTGGCTGGGTAGACCGCCCCTGGTGGCAGCTTCCCGATAATAGGGGGAAAAAGCATTTATAACTCTGGCAATGCTTCATCTCTACTTCCTGCGTCAAAGTTCACATGTATGTTACGATTAAGAATATGATTTGTTGATGTAACTAAATATTCTGTAAAGTAACAATTTACTTTTAATAGAAGCAAGGACAAAAAGTCCCTCGTTGCCCATCTTTCTGCAACATTATAAATTGGAGTGTGATATATAGATCAAATCAATTGAAATCCAGAAATAGCACATTTCTATAATTCTAACCTAATCTGAAGCAATAAGATACATGTCCAGCTATTACATGAAATATCACACATGTTTATACTTAACAATTCACTCGAGTGATGCTCAATCATGACTCTACATAAAATGACTTGATAGATCAATTATATAAGTACACAAGATATCGCAATCATTGTATTCAGAAGAAATGCCACAGAGAGATAATCATTCTACGTCTAGTTTCCCTCTACGGAACATCAATGCCACTTGGCATACCAATTGTAACCATACACATGCACTTCAACCAGCAGTATACTCGCGCTTAGTAAGCTACAATCCTCCGTCCGTACAACATTGATAGCCTTCACTTTCGTAAACTACTCATGATAACGACATAATAGTGTTCCGTAAACGGAGCAACGCAACCATCAGTGGAGAATTATTCGACTCGAAACGCGTGTACGTCCTGGTACACAACACTATATACATGACGCACATTCGCAAAAACAAGTACTCGATATCCGTCTCGTGGACGACGTGTGCGAGCCTTCTTATTTAAGAAGCTGAGGAAGTCGCGAGATCGAGAGCGACGACATCGGCTGTCTACGACAAGGGCGCTCGCACACGCCGGGAAGAGCCACCGACGGTCCTCGGCGAGGGAGTGTCGGACTGCGTGCCACGACGACGGCCACCTGGGGCGGCTCGCGGCGCCCCAGCTGATGATCCCCGTACGTCAGGACGCGCAATATGTTGCGGAGCGCGCGCGGCGCGTTATCTGCCAAATATAGCGCGGGTCGGTGCGCGATACAGCCTCGACGTGCCGAGTCGCTCTTAGGACGATGACGATGACAAACGTGACGATGACGATGACGATGACAATGACAATGACAACGAGGACGGGCAATGACGACGTTGATAACGATGACGATGACGACCACGACGACAACGTGTTGGCGCGGCGCGAGTTTAAACGCGCGGAATGGAAAGACACACCAACATAAGGAAGTGATGATAGTGATGATGATGATGGTGGTGGTGGTGGTGGTGGTGGTGGTGGTGATGGTGGTGGTGATGATGATGACGACGAAGGAGGACGAAGCGGCGCGACGACAAAACTACACTCGTATATTCGACCCCGTGTAACATCGACGATGACGATGACAATGATGATGATGATGATGATGGTGGTGGTGATGATGATGACGTTGCGTTGGATGAATGGGATGGATGGTCGTTACCGAAATCACCGTTCATCTCGAGACGGGCCCGGATGATCCCATGTGCCCTGAATCTAGCGTTACGAGATGCCTGCCTGCCTGCCTGCCTGCCTGCCTGCTCGCTCGCTCGTTCTCTCTCTCTCTCTCTCTCTTTCTCTCGAACGGCCTCGTGCAGATCGGTTTCTCGACTAAAGCCTCTTCTCGAGGCACACTTGGGTGCTCGCTCTCAGTTTGTCGTGCGCGCGGGGCGTCGTGAGCGCATTCGCGAATTCGCGAATTCGCACGCTCGTGATTCACGTACGTTCAATCTCGCCAATCGACTAGCCAGCTAAGGCTCGATCGTCGCTCGCTCGCTCGCTCGCTCGCACGCACGCACGCACACGCTCGCGTGCGCGCGACGACGAAATACGTACGCGACACACAGCAGCACGACGGCTGGTGGCGAGACAGGCGGCGGCGAGATTGTGACACGCGTGTTCTCCCTCGCGCGAATCCGCGTAGCCGCGCGAACGCGCGCGCGTAAACGTCACCGCCCTTTGCGTGACGAACGGCCCGCCGCGCCGAGCGGATCAACGCGCGGCCGTTTCGCACGACGACGTTTCCTTACCGAGGTGGAAGAATCGAACTCAACACACAGTCTCTCGAGCAAACTACAAAATGGCGGAAGGCACATGCCGTGGCGCGCGATGCATTCTGGGGCCCCCCGGTACTCTGGATGCGCCGTAACTTGGCCCCCGTCGACGACACCGGGGGCGCGCAGGCGCCGCCGCGCGTCACTTTCGAATCCGCGCAAAATTCCGCGAGTATAATATCGCAATTTCCCCTCGACTGTGGCTATTATGTACGAAAAAAAAGAAAAAGGAGGAAAGTGCGAGACGGAGTCGCACGCGGAAATTTCACGCTAATTTTCTGATTTTTTAGGAATCGAATGAACAAATAAAGACGGTTAATCTTTTATACTCGTTCATTGGGCATGTCTCTTTGATTCTTTCTGAATTTTACATTAGTCAAGTGCTTTTTTTTATTTTTTTTTTTCATCGATAAAAACGCGTGCCGGAGCAAATTAATTAGAATTTAAGTGCCGCTTGAGTTTTAGAAATATAAAAGAATATAGAAAAAATAATATATATTTTTATATTTTCATTCTTTCCTCTTGAAAAAAATCTCTTTTTATATCTTTCTTCTCTTATTTTAGATATTTCCATTAAGGTACTATGAAAGCTTAACAGAAATTCAATTTTCTGAAACAAAGAGAGAAATAGAAAGCGACAAAAATTTTACCATTTTTCCATTCGAGTTCTTTTTATCTTTGAAATTTTTAATTGAAACTAAATTCCTCTTGATTCTATATATTCTTGCAGGAAAAGTAATGCACATGCTCTATTTTCTCCGTTGCAAATAACAGTTAGTCGAATGGTTGTTTTGTCTGAAAATATTTTAACTTTTTCTCAATTATTTCTAAAAATTCATTTTGCATGCTCCACAATATACTACATATTCCTCGAATAATTAGCAAAATATTTGTTACATGGGACATATACAGAAGAAATAATACATATCTCAATATAATAATTAATATTGTATAGTTTATAACCCGCTGTTGTGTGTGGCTTGAGCTAAATTAATACGGAGAAACTGCGATTCTACGAAACGTGATTGTAGCAAGCATAGCACAATTGAAATCGATAAATAATGATAGCTTATCTAATGATTTTTTTTCTTGATGATCTACATCGTACATTTAATAAACACTTGTATACTTGCGGCGATAGAGGATATGATTCTTGATGTATCTAAAAATTCCTCAATTGGTTTAAATTCCTTTTTCTGCCTATCGTTGTTTAAAAAATTGTTATATATCGCATTATTATCGAAAACAAGACAAAACGGTTTATTTCATATTAATAGAATAACAATATTAAATATATAAATTCTTATTGTACCTATGTATACAATCTTTATGTGTAATAATTAAAAATATGCCTCTAAAAAAAAATTTCAAAAATTTTGTTAATTATTAAGCGAGAAATTTAATAACTTTAATTTCACCGAATTTTGAAACGAGGAAGAGAGGAGCACGGTCAAATCACACCTCATTCATGTATTTATTTATTTATTTATCTAGAACAGCCACAAATTTCCATTAACTCTCGTTATTATTTCAAAACAATTCGTCGTTTAATTATTACTGGCTTAAAAAAAGGGAAAAGCAAGATAGATTGGAGACGAGATACGGGGTAAAGGAGGGATGTCCTCTACGCGAAAGGAAGAATCGAAACAGTCCTATAAATATTCAACAAAGTCATCGCAATCAAAAACAAGCGCGAAACACTTTTCATTTTCGGAATATAAACGTAAAAAAGAAATTTTCTTATCGCTTTTTTCGCTACAAGATGAAGGGATACGGAGAAGAAGAGCGGATGCGAGGAGAGAGAGAGAGAGAGAGCGGAATCAATCGGGAACCTACGGTTACGCTTTGCTGCCTTCTCGGAACACGTCTATCGCGCCCAGGTACATACTACCTAACGCAAGAACGAACATCCATCCGGCGCTCTAATCACCGCTCGTTCATCTATGCCTCTATCTCCTCGACGATGATTATTAAAATCAGGTGTGTCCTGCCCACTGCTGCTGCTGCAAGGCAGGAAACTCCCACCTTAGCAGCCGCTATCACTTAACATAAGGCTTACAGTGTGATGTATTGCTTTTATATCTTGAGAAAAAGATTTTCTGATTAGAGTAGAGTATATTGCCTATACGCCGGTTATACACCTATATATCCTCTCTTTCTTCGCTATATCTCCTCCTTTCCTATTTTCTTTAATCTTCTCTTTCGTTTACTTCTTTCTTCGTTTCGTTTGTTTTCTTTTCTTTCTTTTTTTTTATTATTGAAATATATATGCGCGCGTTTGTGTGTATGTATATATAATATATATATATATATATATTTATATATATTTATATGCTGATGTGATAGAGTATAATCGGGATATCCCACGAGGAGTTTAGTGACTGATATACAGATTCAATTTGAGACAATGATGAAGCGCTGACAAGGGGCGGAGCTGTCTGCTGTTGTAAGTTGTGGCATGGATGATGATTGTTGTTGCTGTTAGTCGATTAAAAACCATGGACTTTCAGCTGGTCAGGTTTTGCCAGACCTGACTTTGTCAGCCACTGGCATATATTCTCTCGTTGGTCCCCCTGCAGCTGCAGCACCTCCCCGTACTCCGGGTGCTCTATTACTGTCCCATTGCAGGCAAACTCCTGTGTAAATAAAGTATAATCAGATTAGGCATTCACCAAATGGTTTTTATCTTGCTAGAAAATTCCAAATTCCTCTTCTAAGAAATGTCAATTTCTTTATCTCTAAGAACAATGTATTTAAAACTTATCAGTATGAGATAATATCATGACTAATTATAGCTTCTGTATCATAGCTTGGATATTTCCAAGTAAAGTTACAAATATAACAATTATAAACGTTATAAATCTGTGAAACAAAAATTGAATATTAATAATTTGATATCAAGATACTATTCTTAATAATATAAAAAAAAATGTATAAAATAATTTAGATATACAATTCTTTTTCATGTCGATAAATCCTGTTATTCCTATAATATTTCTAATACATATATATTACAATTATATAAATTATTCTCTACAATTATAAATATTACTACATAGAAATATACTTGACAATATATATAGAAAAAATAATTCTAATATATAATAAAATACTTTTCATTATTCTATTTGTGAAAAAACAAATAAGAAAATGCCACATACATTGAAGAGAGAACATTAGATATTGATAACATCAAGTACCAATTAATGATTCACTCAACAATAAACAAAGCAGCTATAAAAAGCCAAGTCATTGGCGATGATTTTGAATCGAAACAAAGAATATGCCTGCTGCTATGTGTCAAACCACTTGTAGATGCATTCGAATGCTACTTAGAAAATTTGCAAAACTATATCTTCTCGCTGTATACTGTTCATGATTGTTTGCATCAGACCTATTTTTAGAGTTCTGCCTGACTGAAGAGTGGTGGGAGGTAGCAGGGAGGGAGACACACAACACAGACAGAGAAGGAGCACAAGTGGAGAGGGTAGATAGGTTGATAGGTAGGAGAAAGGATCGGCGGAAATCTCCAGAGGGAGAAAGTCGCTCACTCGCTCGCTCACCTTTTTACATGCTCTCACGATTTTCTTCAAGTCATATTCCGAGGAGAGTCCTTGCACCGTTGTTAAGGTTTTACGACCATTCCGCTGCTGGATCCTTATATGTACGAGGCCGTCTTGGACGTCATCGTCTGAACCCTTGATTGCATCTGCAAAGGGGTCTGCGAAAGAGAGAGAAATGTAAAAGTTGCGTGCTCGACTGCAGCGGTGGATTGCGCAGGATGATGCAAGAGAGGGCGAGCAACGCCGCCATCGCCATTTTGATCGCCTCGGGGGCCACCCGAGAGGCGCGATAGTGCCGTTTTATCGTCCTCGTTCGCGAAGAACGTGACGGGAAGAGACGAGAATTGGAAAGAGGAGAGGGGAAAAAGCGAGCGAGCGAGAGAGAGAGAAAGAGGAAGGGAGATGATAATGCGCGTTTTTTTCTTCTTTCTTTTTTTTTCTTTATTTCTTTCTTTACTCACCGAATGTGTTGAGATTCTGGATGGACATACGACAAACAAAAGAGACCCCTCGGATGATATAGAACTGCGGAGCGCAGGTGGCGATCGTAGGGCGGGATGTAGATTTACGTGGCGATCAAACACTTGAACGACGTGAGGACGACCTGCTGCAGAGAACACGGAGATGAAACGAAACCAAGCGCGATGGCCGTGTACGCAGCCGGAAGTAAAAGTTGCATTTGTCACGGCGCGATGGGTGGGGTTGCGCGCGATTGGCGCGTTCGCGAAACGAGCAAAATCGTTCCGCGTAGCGCGAATGTCGCGAGAACGCTGATTGGTGCGCGGCCGGACTGTTCGACGAACGTCATTGGTCGACGAGCCGAAGAACGCGATTGGCGATCGCGCGGGAGTGCAATATTCTTAGATCAGTTTTCGCATCTATGTTAACATCTATATAACGCGCCAGTAAACATGAATATGATTGATATGAGCGCGAAAGGAAATTTAACCTCTCTCGAAAATACGAGATATGAAAATTCAACATTTTAAATTAATTACAAATAAAGTTACATATAATATATTGATTTCATGAACAATTTAATGAAGTTTATTGACACAAGATTTCAATGTTGTTTTTATATACTTTTTATACATGATTGAAAAAATTGAAAATGTGATTTTAAAAAATCAAGAGAGGCGAACTTTATTATATTTTACATCAGTTCCTTATACATATATCGTCGTAGTTCTATTCAAATACTTATGCGATTATTATTTAACATAATCACAAAAATCATGTCACCGTAAAAAATTATAGTAAGCCATCTAGTGTTCTTCTTTATGCTTGATGCAAATTGCTTTGAGAGAGAAAAAGAGAGAAAAGAAGAAGCAAATATCAAGTTGATTCGATGCACGATTTTTTTTTTAATGGATTCTACAACTTATTTATAAAAAGTAATCTGCTTGTGGCTTTTTGCTGGGTATTCCGCGACTTTCTTGGGGCGCCGCTTCAAATATCGTGAAATCTCTCTGCAAATGTTCGTTTAGCTCCAATATCGCGGCTACATTACCACATCTGCAAAATTATGAAAAGTAATTTGTATTAGAAAAATAAAAAATCTAAATATTTTTTTGTGCAATTATATATGCATATATTATACTTAAATAAAATAAAAATATGTTAAAATAGTAAGTATAGTGTAATCTTAAGAAATGTATTGAGAAGAAATAAAAACAAGACTAAAATTAGACAGAAATAAGGAGAAAATTTGCGTGTGTATGTGTGAAAAAGAATGTACATAGCAAAGACATAACTTTTAATAGCAATAAAATTTTAATATGCTGTATGTTATTCAATATACAAAGATCCATTAGAGAAAAGAAATATGAGTGTAAATATTATACATATACATGCCTGTAACAATAATTTGGTGCGGACCAGACGGTCAGTACAGTCTCATTAAAGTGCCACTTGTAGCCTTCCATCACTAACTGATGGGCTCTGCATATCATGTCAATGTCATTGGCAGAGTTAAACTGCGCTACCACATCGCTGCCGAAAAGGTAACCGGCACCGCGCGGTGATACACCCCAGCCTTGAGTATCCTCGGGATCCGACCATAACAAATCACACATCGGTCCATCGTGAGGAACCTACATTTAAAAATCATGAGCATTCAACTTTAATTAGTTTTAAAAATCATAAATTTTATAAATTTCTTAGAAACAGTAAAACAATTTAACTTTTGACATTAAAACTTCAATATTGTAACAAATTAAGATTAAAAAGATAACTAGCTTTATATAATTTGTTGCTGCAAAAGAATTATAACAAACACAAAATACAATGAGAATCTCACTTCTTGTTTTCTATCTATAGTCCGAATTTGATCCAGTGTTTGAATACTAGGTGACAATCCACCGTGAACGCAGAAGATTTTGCCATCGATAATAGCAGATAATGATAGATAGTCAAATATCTCTGTACAATACCGCCATACTGTTATACTGCCATACTTGCGCAAACACTCGTCATAAAAGCCATAAACCTGTGTTATCTGTCTTGATTCATGATTTCCTCTTATCAATGTGATTCTATCAGGATAACGAACCTGCAACAGATAAGGTATAAAGATACCTTATGCATATATTACAATAAATCTCTTTTTAAAGAAACTCTTCAAAACTATCATTTCAGAATTGGCTCTTCTCAAGTGATTCTTATAGAAATATAAAAAGAAAGTAAAGATTAATATTTTATATGTTTAAATAAAACAAGAGCAGTCTGTTCTTTTTCATTTTACTATTCAAATATAAATTAACTGTAATCTTTAATGGACATATTTCAGATCTTTACATACCTTTAATGCAAGAAGGAGAAGAAATGTTTCAACACTATAAAAACCTCGGTCCACAAAGTCTCCCATAAAAAGGTAATTTGTTTCTGGCACATCTCCACCTACTTTGAATAATTCTTTTAAATCATAAAACTGTCCATGAATATCTCCACAAACCTAAAAAAAAAAAATACACATTGTATCGACCTTAACATCTTTGAAGCTTCGCTTTTGACAATTGAATTACTCTTTACAAAGAATAGAGATAGTTACTGTTACAGGTGAGTCGACACGCTGTACATTGCTCTCCTCGATGAGTATCTCTCGCGCTTTGGCGCACAAAGCTTTGACCTCAGCCTCCTTGATAATCTCACATTTCTTCAGCTGCTCGATTTGCCGATCCAAGTCACTGGATTCGGCCATCGTATGGCGCGAGGATGAGCTAGTTGCGATTTCTCCCCAGAAAACGCAATTATTAACGATTCCCGTGTATTCGTGTCCTCGAGTTCTCGCGGCCTCGATTCCCGTAGTTTCGGAATCTCGATGAAATGAAATAACTGTCGGATAAATACGAAATAAAGCAGGGTACGATATATAAAAGCACGACACTTGCGCGCGATACTTACAATAACTATCTAAAAGCCGATCGAGGTTTCGCCGCTGTGATTAAACGCATTTGATCCTGGCAAATGCGCGGGATTTCCCTTAAGACTAAAATAACGAACGAGATCGAACGGACTCTCTCTCGGCAGGATAAATAATAATCTCGCTACAGTTGTTCCTGGAATCGCTGTTCCCGAGTCATTGGAGTCCGTTCGCCTGCGCCGACACTGGCCGATAATTCTGTATTCAACACAAACACGGAATTGGAAGTAGATTGATGGCGAACAACGAGCGAAGAAATTCGATCTCCCCCAACCGTCGTTCCACTATTTATAGAGAAGCTTTCCGGCAAGAAAATACAGATAGACAGACTGTCACGCAATTGGCTATCGAATGGGGAATTTTTAAAGTCCCGAAAATCTCTCTATTTGATAGCCAATCGTGTGATATTGCGTTTATGTGTATTTCTTGTGCTGGAAAGTTCCTAGCAAAGGGAGCTTTCGGCATTTCGGCTCATCGGCATTTTTTGTAATTTCTAGTGGTAATCAGTGATAGTTTGCGATTGGAGGTTGACAGCCTTGCTTGAGAAAGTACGTCCGTTCAAATTAAATTTTACAAAATCCGTTACTGTACAGATGGATTGTGATAGCGGGTGTGATCGGTCTTCGAAGTACTGATTTATCTCGAAAGGTGTGAATTTCTAATTAAAGTGGTGTAATGTATGATGTAAGATTGGCGGTAAAACACGAGGAGAAGTGTTCTTTGTTACGTTAACATGATTTAACGTGAACGCTTCTTTTTTTTTCATTTAATCAAATCAGTTTATCACGAGTTAAATTGTGACTTGCAATCCTGTACTCTTTTGTAATTCATAGTTTGTCAAAGGATTGTACGTCAAGATGAGCTCGTCTCATTCTGCGCTACAGTCTAAAGCCACGAATCCATGCATGGATAAGCTTCGTTATATTATGTTACTCGCTCCATTCCAACCAGCAACAAGGATCGAATTGGAGACCAATGTGAACACGAGTGCAGAGTGTTATTTGGATATAAAAAATACCGGGGACAAAACATTAAATGTAAGGAGAATGTTTTTTTTATTATTGTGAAATTGAACATCTACGACCTTTTGCATGACACAAATAATTTCGTTAAATGTAAGGGGAATGTTTTTTTTATTATTAGAGAAATTGAACATCTACGACCTTTTGCATGACACAAACAATTTTGCAGAAAAATTCTTCAGTGTGCAGATATTCTCAAATTTATTCTTATTTTTAACGTATTTTAATAATTTTATTTCAGGTAACTATAACAAAAGTGCCAGCTGCGGAACGTCAGATTGCCCTAAGTTTGTCTGAATTAGAAGTTCAGGGGAAAAGCAACGGCACAATATGCATCAAATGGTCCCCAAAAGAAACAGGATGTTGGCGAGATGTGTTGCAACTTACGGATAATAGACGAATTAAATATGATATTGTTATAGCAACGACTGCTAAAGATAATAAGAAAAGCTTTCATAAGACAAAGAGAAGACTGCCAAAACAATCTTCATCATTATTGAAGCCGTCGAATTTTTCTATGTCAACAATAAACAAACAATTCTGTCAAAGCAATACATTATTAAAAGTTCCAACTATTGGTCCACCCTTGATTCCTAAATTTGATGTACAAGCAAAACAATCTAAATTAAGACATGAAAACGATCTAAACAAAGAGAATATTTTTAATAGATTTGACGAAACAGAGACTTATGCGACACGAGGAAGAGATGATAGAATCAGTGGGACTTATCATAATCATGATAAACCAGATAATGTCATATTTGAACAAAATATTAATGTGTGGAACAATGAAAGTATTCTGCCGCAAGTGTTGTTTTCTACAAATGAACCACAGGATATACGTAGAGTCACGTATGTCAAGGAAAAAAAACCTTACAGTAGTATACTGCATGAACACAATGAAATCACTGGAGATACGGCATGTGACAATGACAAGGTCCATTCTGAGATTTCTATATTGCTGAATAAATTTACATTCACACCTGCGGCTGTAACTTCGAATTCTCCAGAATTGGCGGAATCTACAAGTTTCTCGCAGAGCACAGATAAGCATACAACGTTCAATATCAGTCGTAGTCACTTATTTGAAACATCAGCAACTTATGATACAAAGACTTTTAGCAACGCACCACCTATATCGCAACCAGCAGGCTTGCAGCACTTGTCGCCGATTAAGTCTGATGGATGCTCTCTCATAACCGATATCAAGGATTTAATTGCATCGTCGCCGATTGCTCAACACCACAATATGCCAAAAAATTCCAACGAATACTTGAAGAATCTAATGGTGGAGCCGAATATACAAATAACCAATCGCGAATATTTCAGTTTTGAAATTATTCCCGAGAATATTGAGGCCTCCAAGAAAATAGGAGACATGTATATTGAGATTTCTCCACCAAAGAAGCACTTCCATTCTCAAATAGTATCTATGTCAATACCAAAATTGAATAGCACAAGAACTGGTAGAATCACAAAGAACAAAACTTTATACGAAGGAGGAAGTGGAAAGAAGTTACAACTGAATTTACCTGTTGCAAGTGAGCTCTTCTTTCTTTTCTTAAGAAGAATTATTCTACAATTTCAATTATATTAATTTTAATCTATGTATTATGATTACAGAAAGAAGTACGAAGAATGTAGCAGCAATCAAGATAAACAAATTGTCTCTCAGTGATTTGAGTAAGACAAAATGGCATACTTCCTCATTTATTAGAGAATCGAGATTCGGAATGCAGAATAAAGAACACTCCTTCTTGTACGAAGCATTAGATCCCTTTGCAGCATCAACAACAGAGGATCCATTTCTTAAAAAGTAAGTTAAATATATAAGTTATATCCCATAGTATAGTTTACATTAATATTATTGAATTTTAAATTATATATATATATATGATTTATATTTTTATATATAATTTCCTCTTATTATTACATTTTGATGAAAGTCTTTAATTTTGATATTAATTTGCAAAAATATACTGCAAGCAAATAACGTTTGTTAATGTAAATTAATTAAATCTATAATTCTAGTGAAAATTCTTTGAAAAATTAATTATTCTAATGATTGTCTTAACATATTGGTCTTCTTATAGTAATAGCACAGTGCATAATGAGCAATGGCTGCTGCAACAAGAATTGGCATTCACAAAATGGTTGAACGCTCTGCTATCTTCGCCAGAGGATTTATCCGTCGACATTGAAACTGCAGTAACAGACATCGGCAAAGTGTGGCAGTCGTGCAAAGCACAAAGAAACACTGTACTGGCTGAAACTAAAGAGGCTGTGTCTGCAAGGTGCGCATTTCATCAATATTTAACAAGAGCATAGAAAAGTTTGTTTTAAAAAATTATAGAAGTTAATCTTGATCTTAAAATTAATCTTAATTAATGTTCAACCCCAATGATAATTATTATTTTAATTGTTTTCAGATATCACACTAGCGTCAGGTTGAACATTCTGCGGAAAGCTGCGAGTGCTATGTTCAAAAGCAATGAAATCACGCAGGTTCTCTCACGCACCGACATGTATATTATCAAAGGAACTTTATGTATCAGATCGGATCGTAATTTACATCGTGATATTGGTTCGTTAATTAAATAATCTTTTCTTTATATGCTCGCGCATCTATTGGAGATTTTCATCTTCCCAACTGGCTTTAATTTTTTTTAATGAAAGCTTTCTAAGTAGAAGAGTCAATAAAAATCTTTAATATTTTAAATGCATAATATAAAACGTCTGTCTGATGATAAATTTGATAATAGGCTTGCAGAAAATCATATTGGCTTTATTCCTGAATTACAATCCCCTGTGGCTGCGTATCGGTTTGGAAACTGTCTACAGCGAGAACATTCCGCTCCGCTCAAACAATGATATTATCGGCCTGACTCGCTTTCTACTAACAAGATTCTTCTCGGATCCGCAACTGACTAAGATGCCTGGTTATCACAAGACCGATCCGAGCCAAAAGATCGTCACGAAGTTAAATCAATTTATCCTGAAAAAATTCTTATATCTGATATATTTTTTGGACTATGCGAAACAGCACAAACTGATCGGTCACGATCCGTGCCTGTTTCACAAACGCGCCCAGCATAAGGAGAGCCGTGAGATCTTGCTGAGCTTTTCGCGCGAGCTTTTGAGCGGCATCGGGGACGTGACGAGAGTGTTGCGCAATCAAGACTACATACTTACCCATCGGCAGACCTACATCGAGGAGTACGATTATGCGGTGACGGATATACGATGCGATCTGCGCGATGGCGTGCGATTGTGCCGCGTCATGGAGCTTATTACTGGTGTCCGAGAATTGACTCAACGTTGTCGCGTGCCGGCAATATCACGTCTGCAGAAGGTGTACAACGTGGACCTGGCGTTAAACGCCTTACGCCAAGCCGGTTACATTCTCGAAGGCGACATAGATCCGAAGAGCATCGCCGACGGCCACTGTGAGAAGACTCTGTCGCTCCTGTGGCAGATTATTCACAAGTACCAGGCGCCGCGGTTCGATCGAGCTGCTCGCGTGATCCAGAGATGGTGGCGAGCGCAACTTTGGTATGTTCGCGTAAGAAACTTCCTGCGCGCTCGCAGAAACCGCGCCGCCGTCATAATCCAACGTGCATGGAGACGTAAGATAACGCCATCCTGGAACTGCGATTTGAAAGAACGCAGATATTACTTATGCGTAAGAACAGCCACGATACGTATTCAGAGATGGTGGAGGAATGTGCGAGAAATCAGAAAGGAGAAGCTGCGAGAGCTGAGGAATATACGCGAAACGGTGATCCGGTTGCAGAAGAGATGGAGAACCGTGTTGTTGATGAGGACGCAACGAGACCAGTATCGCAATCTCAGGAACGCCGCGTTGATGATACAAAGACGGTGGAGAGCAACGCGGGCGATGAAACTGCAACGTTCAAAGTATCTCGCGTATATAGATGCCGCCGTAAGAATGCAATATTGGTGGAGATCCACGAAGATCATGCGGAAACAGCGCGAATGGTTCCTTCGCAGGAGAGAGAGCGCTTGTATCATTCAGATCTTCTGCAGACGATGGTTATTAGCGCGAAAAGCGCGTAACGACTTTCTGCGGACAAGAACTGCCGTGCGATGCATCGAGAGATGGTGGATAAATTTGCTCGGTAGAAAGAAGTTCCTCCTGCGCCAAAAGAGCGCTGTTCTCATCCAGAGAACGTGGCGAAAGCATCGAACGTTCAAGCAAGAAGCCGCCGGGCTGAAGATACAAACGTGGTGGAGAGCGACGATGTATTCGCGTAGGTATAAACTTCAAAAATCTTGCTGCATCAAGCTGCAACGCTGGTGGCGCGGAATCCAGCTTACGAGACATCAACGCGCGGAATTCCTGCAAATGCGGGAAGCGGCGTTGATCGTGCAAAAGAATTGGCGGGCGAAAATGGTCAGGAGACACTATCTGAAGCAACGGCGGGCAGCCTTGCTGATACAATCGTGGTATCGTTGTGTTAATTCAGCGAAGTTCGTTCGACGACGTTACCTGAAGATGAGAGACACCGCAATACGAATACAGAATTGGTGGCGTAACGTTGCGGTAGCTCGCCAGGAACGCAAAAGGTATCTGCGACTTCGCGAGACTACCGTTCTTTTGCAAACACATTGGCGTGGACGTGTCTTGGCTCGTGCTGATCGTCAGCGATACTTGACGAAGAAGAAGGCATGCGTCACTCAGCAATCCTGGTGGCGAATGATCAAAGCGAGGAGAGAGTACCAACGATACAAAATCTGCGTGTTGAACGTACAAAGAAGATGGCGTGCGACAAGAGTCGCTCGTCCCGTGAGAAGAGAGTATCTGCTGACTCGAGCGGCCATCGTCTTGCAGACACGTTGGAGAGCTTTGGCGGCGAGAAGACGGTTCGTCGCTTTGCGCCGGGCTAGCCGGGCTGCGACAGTCATTCAGTCGTACTACAGAATGAGAATCGCAGTACGGCGATACGAGACTGTCAAGTATGCCACGTTGATTATCCAGACCTATTGGCGAGCCTACGTCGCAGGCAGACGCGAGAGACTGCGTTACTTGATTCTACGTCGCACAGTTGTCACACTGCAGCGTCGTTATATACAGAGGAAAATCGAACGCGAGGAGTTACGCCGGCAGTGGCAAGAGGACATCGCCACGAAGATTCGAAATGAGTGCGGAGAAGCTATGCAGATGCATCTTCAGGATACCACGAGACTCGCGATTCCAGACAGCGACTACTGGAAAGAGATGATCGTCAATTTACGCAACTGCGACAACGTCGGGACGCTTATCGCTTGTTTGAATAGCTTAGGTAGATAGAGCATTTAATAATATTCGCGTGATCAATATTTTCAGACAACAATGACATTTCTCAGAGAAGCAAAGAAGAGTTCGAATAGAATAAATTTCTTTGAAATCATTTCGGAAATTCTAATTGTAAAGCTAAAACTAATCTAAAAACCTATCTTTATTATACTTATGCTATATTGTTTCCTTAAGTAATCTGATGACTTTTTCGGCAGTCTCGACAGTGTAAAAATGATATGTGAATAATTTGTGTCCATTACAGATATTGTAACGAAATTATCACCGACCGTTTGCATCATCCTCTGCGAGCTGAATCTGGCCGATGACATTTACAATACGATAGCGCAGAACAACAGATCAGTGCCATGGATGAAGGTCTGTTTGCGAGCGTGCAGCATCTTGATCACTCTGACGAAGCACAACTACACAAGAAAATACATCCTCAAAGTGAGTTTGGAAATCGATGGTTTATCTTTCTCGCTACATTCATTGCGTTATTTAAAAAAAAAAAAACTTAATTATATGTTAGAACAAGTACGCTTTGGTGTTAATGAAGCTTCTGAATGGATCATTGAAGAACAAGGAGATATTCCTGCATTGTGCCACACTAATATGGCTGCTTAGCCAGAATGAAGATTATTCGAAGGTAACTTTTGCTAAATTAAAGTAGTTCTTCTTATCTTGTATCCCTAATATTGTTGTATTCTCAGATTTTCTAGCTTTGCAGATTCTTAAACTCTTAATAATTGTCATTATACTTTTAAGCACTTATATGATTATACGCACACATCCTTAGATATTTAATTTTCTTCTAATTTAATTTTCAATATTTTTCAGGCCATGATGGCATGTCCGCAAATAAATTGGTTCATAAAAAACATTCAACAAAAGATCTTGAAGGATGACATAGTGACAAAACTCCAAAAATTAAAAGATATGGAGAAACTATATCCCAGCTGTGAGCCTGATCGCAGAAACACGCAGAAACCGCGCCTATTCACTGATATGAGTATCGCGATTGCAGCTATTGTCAAAAAAATTTAAATTGCTGCAATGGCGATTCTCATATTATGCAATGGCAATACTCATATTATGACGTTAATTTATAAGAAAGGTTGGTAAAATAATTTGTTAAATTAGAAAAAATAAAGTATTTATATTAATTTGTAATATGCATGATATCGTTCTAAGTATTGACTGATCCTTATTAGATTCAAATTACAAAAATGTTAAAAGAATCTAAAAATCTAAAGAGATAATAACTGAAAATTTAAGAATGTAAACAAATAAAAACAATTGCTTCAAAAGTTGGTCATTTTCTTCGTATACATAATAGTAGATTTTAAAAAACGGTGAAACCACACGCTAATAAGCACAAATCTCGCGACTAAAGTCGCAAAAATGAAGACAAGTTTTCTTTCTGCTTTAATAACCGATTTATTCCTAAAAACGTGGTAGAACGCTGACAACGATGACAACTTGATCTGTATATGATACAATAAGAGATAAATGTAATCTTTATTTACAGTGCTACTCACAAATAAAATTAATAATAATAATAATATAATAATAATAATGCTGGGATGACGATGACAATGATAATGATGGTAATGATAGTAATAACGGTGACAATGACAATGGTGTGATGATAAATTATAACTACCTATATAATAGTAATAAAACCATAATTAGCAACAGCAGCAGTAGACTCGATAGTAATAATGAGTGTAGTGGTAGTTAGTCGTAGCAGTAGCAATAATTGTATTTCCTTGACTTAATTATCATGTACAGACTTAAGTTCTTTGATCTGCTTAATCAGATACGCCTTTTCATCATTGAACTGTTCGTCCTCGGAACGATCCGTGTGGAAGCGCGTCAGGAACTCGATCAGCTTCTCCTGATTGCGGAGCAATATGTCCAGAATGGGTTTCGGTTTGTTGGGATTTGCTACAAATACCTGGATACAATGTAAAGGAATCATCGTTAATTTTCATCATTATTCTTTTGATGAGATAGTTTCTTTTCTATTTATTATCGAGTTTTTTTATAATTATTGGAATAATTATAAAAACTCGAGAAGAGAGACTGATCCTCTTCAAATTCTTTTAAACTTTTGAAGCAATTGATATTTATGACCCACATAAAATGGCAAATTTTTAATTTAAATGTCATAAAATTGGCCTTGGAATTAGTTTTTATGCTAAACATGTTGCAGGTCATGACACGAACTGAGAAGCCCGAGAAAGAACTTAATCAAGATTGATATTAATGACCCACTTAAAATTGCAATTTTAAGTTGGTCATAAATAAAATCTTGATTAAGTTTTTGTGTTCTTTCTCGGGCTTCTCAGTGTTAGACATCACAGAAGAGGATCAATCTCTCAATTGCTTCAAAAGTTGAAAAGAATTTGACTGTATCGAGTAATATCATACCTTGAAAACGTGGAAAGCCTCAAACTGTATATTGCGAGACTTCTCCTTCAGCATGTTCATCATTAACTTCAAATTATCTGGATTCGATATATATCGTGTCATGACCTGCAACATATTTAGCATAAAAACCAATTCCAAGGCCAATTTTATGACATTTAGATTTAGATCAAATAATTGGAAAGTGTTGCCATTTTCTCTTATTATATCCTATTATTTAGAGTTATTATGTTGCAATACATTTCTAGTTGATTCAATAATTTGACTAACCATTTTACTAATTATTTTATTAACAATAAATTTGACTTAACTGTAAATGCAATTGTTTTATCTTTATAATTTTTGTTTATATAAATTATCAATATAATTTGTAAAATATTAGTACTCTACATTAATTATATATATGTATATTATACAAATGCAGTAATTATTAAATTTATTATTAAACATATGTTCAAAGATTTCTTTCTTTAGTACAGCTATATTGATATTACTGGCAACAACGCAAAATACTTACTGTAAAATTGTGTCTATCGAGCAATAGCTCGCCCAACAGCTTTAAACTCTGTCGTCGTGTTACATAATTTTCTGAATTGAGTAACCTCTGATAGTGCGAGAAAACTTTATCGTAATGTATCTCTAAAAATTCGGCGCTGAGTATTTTGTGCCTTGTAAGTAATTCCTGAATAAACAATCACGAATCATTTGATTGTATCATTGCAAGAAAACAAAAAAAATAGTATAACATATTTATAGTGCAACAAATATTGGACGAAAAATAGTAACAATATTTCATAGATATATTTAATTAAATATGTGGTGAAAGAGAAAAAATAATATTTAAATATTTCTCAAACGTATGTTATTCTATATGCTTTTTGTTGTAAACCATGACGTACTTTAAACGTAGAGAAAGCGTCAGACGCGATATCAAACGTAGAGACCTCGACGTATCTGAAGAAGTTGTAAAAATCGTCTGAATAGATCATAATTTTGGCCAGCGCCTCGTATCTCGCGCATTCTCGCAACATTGTGCCACAGTTGAGCGCGATGTCTTGATGCTCGTAGCTACAAAACAAAGTTCGTCCATTAGTAAATATGCCGATTAGTATATAATGCCGCTATATCCTACCGATGTTAAAAGAAAAACGGACTCACCCGGACATAAGTGTAAAAAGAATTTCAGGTTTGGTACATATGTATTCTACTGTGGGTGATCTAGTTCCAATCTGCCTCCGTAGAATATTATTGAAGACCTGCGCGACATCCTTTTTTCCCTTAATCAAGAACAGAAGAATAATATTCATAACAATCGTTGACAATTCATGCATCTTGGAGAAAAAAAATATTTTATTGAATATTTAACATATTAATAACACAACATTGATTATTTAAATATCACCTTGGCAAGAATTTCTCTTATCTACAAAAGCAAGTATTTTAAAGCTGCATCAAATATATATATGTGATATTTTAATAATAATTTTACCTTCGCTGCAAAGTATCATTTCGCACAACTTTTTTCTGTCGAATCAAGTTTTATGTGTATCAAGGGCATACCTCGAAGTCGATGCGACTCAGATTTTGCACAAGCAGAAGCAGTAGATTGCTGTTGTACAACTCCTGCGCCAACTGTGCCACCACGATGTCCGCCTGCGGTTCCGTCTCGGCCGTGCCGTATAGCATGTTTTTAATGTGTACAAGATTCTTGCTCACGTCTTCTTGCGCCTAAAAGGGGATGTATTTCATCGTAGAAACCGACGTGTATCCGCAACAACGTACCTTCTCTACCTTCTTGTCGCCGCGTTCCAACGCGTTTACCGCCTCCTTGAGAGCCTTCACCACCTCCGCTGGACTCTTCTGGGACTTTCCAAACAGAGGCATGTTTTCTTACAATGTATGCACCTTATGAAACATCCAAAAAGATAGAAATCCTTTATCACTCTCCACTGCCAGGAAATATCCTTGAGAAATGTTTGCGTTATTTGAGGAATAAACCTTTGTGACATCTATCGCTAAATAAATATGTTTTAAATGTGAGCACATACTCTTCTGCACTTATCGTATTACAATTTACAGATTTGCATAAAATATGATAGAAAGTAAATGATGTTAAAAAAAAATACATTTAAAAAATACATTGTAGTACAGAAGTGTACGCAAAGTATATATATGTTATCACATATTCAGGATACATAAATTATTTCTATCGCTGTTACAAATTCTGTATCATGAGAAACGGAAGTTACATGAAGTTACATCGTGAACTTGTAGGAAAATTTGGATTTCACAAAACTGGAGCACATCGAATACAACTGCATAATGAAGAACGAATAGTTGGAACAAAGATTAACAACAAAGATTGAGACCAACTCCTCTGCGTAACATTGCGCGAGATAAACTCGTATCATCCACCTTTAAGATTTTTTATAAATTTCGACTACGTCAGAGTTGTACGTACTCATATAACGGCTACGACGCAGTGCACCCTCGACGTCATCGATCGCGATATCGGATGGCAGTTTTTTCGTCCTGATTTCGCGAACAATCCGAATGAATCTACGTACGACGGAAAACCGTCACGCGACAATAAGCGAAGCGAAGCGAATCGAGTGAGGAAAAGTCGTCCGTCCTAACCTTAAAGAGCGACCGCTCGACCTCATCGTCGAATCACCTGATCGATCAGATGAGACCGAGAGAGAAAGAGATAGGAAGGAGGAAGCTGCATCGTGATCCTAGAAGGTTGAGGATGCGCCTTAAGACGCGACGGGAAGATCGCGATCGATGACGTGCGACTGTGATGACGACCGACTGACTCGTCGCGAAGTGGGAGTTCGTCGTGCGCGCGAGAGGTTACGTCGTACAATCTCGCGAATTCTAACCTAAAAAAAAAAAAAAAAAAATCTCACCATGCAAAGGAGATCCGAGGACTCGTTCGGGGTACTTTTCGCTCGCGGTACAAACGCACGCTCGTGCGACGATCTCCTCGGCGGCTGCGATCTTACGTGTCCGTCACGTATGACAGGTGTCACATCAGAAGTCTCTTGCGCGTACACATCTATCGTTCAATAATGGCAAAATCTATTCGCGACTTTTTCGTATTTTGGCTGCTTTATTAACGCAGCAGCGCTACGTATCACACGCGCGCACGTATGTACGTTCCGTACGGGATGAGTCACAGCGAGCGACCGTCACGAATGACCTCAGGTCAGCTGCTCGACCGTCACAGGTACGAGCGAGTCCCGCTTTTCCGGCTTGTCGGATTCGTCGACGCGGCCGATCGTCGCCTTCAATCGTGCATGAATGAAGCAAAACGATCCGCGCACAGCAGGCTGCTCTTCGGACCGCTCGACTTCTGGCTCGACCCTGTAATACGCGATATGACGACCGCATACGTGTTTCACGGCGCAGTTCGACAAGCGGCAGGGCTGCCAATCTTTGACGGATGAATTTATAGGGAAAAATTGTCTAGATATATACGTCGGATAAGTTATTCGAGGATTTCACACACACTTTGAAATGTGTCGTGTATCAAACGATAAAAAATGATAATTCCATCTATATTAACAAATAAATAAATAAAATAAATAAATGTACTAATAATTAATTATTAATAATTATTAATACATTTATTAATAAATAAATAAATAGAAATACTGCAGAGGGAGAGATATTATTTCACAAATTAATCATCGATTAAGTTAATTGGAGTTTGATCGAATCCTCAATATTTTCAAAATACGAATTTTTCTTTTTTCTAATAAAAGATATTATCAACTAGTCTCTTGAATACAAATTCTATTGGTTATTGAATGCTAAATGTTTGGTATTGTGTCAAGATATTCATATATTGTGTATCTCTAAAAATACATTTAAAAAAACAAAAAACAATTATAGACTTATAAGAATGTATAGATAAAATTTGAATTCTAAAATTTGAACAAGTTTGAAAGGTTTCAAAAGTTATAAAATAACGAGCCAAAATAACTTTATTTTGTAGAATTGTAAAGATCGACGAATTTCTATGACGAGTGTTCACACAATATTACTTATATGCCTATCTCTATTCGTATATGCGCGCGTACACTTTTTTATATCTATTTGTTATATAATAATAAAATAAAAAGTTAATAGTAACTAATATATAAGTTAGTAAAATAAGAATTATCGTAACTATAGAACACAGCCAATAATAATAAAGCATATTTTCAGACTATATATACTTTCAGTTTTGAAAGAACCATTTATATTTAACAAATGAAAAATTTTTAAATTAATTGTTTTGCGCGTTTATCACAAATATTTATAGATTACAGTTACAAAACATTTGCGTGCAAAATATTGGATCATAGCTCAACCAAAAATATAATTCGCATAAGTGTCTGTAAAATGCTTTTTTATGTTTTTATATAATACTGTTATTAATGGGTATTCTTTTGAGAATCTGATGTTAATAATTTTCGTATAAGGTTCATTTTTGCAGAAGACAATTTATCCTTTTCATCTTGCTTGACAAAGCGAATTGCCTTGTGCTTTCCCATTTCAAAGTTATCATGGAAACTTTCAAAGCATGTAGAACAGTAAAGGTCGCCTTTACAACCTGTGCATCTGTACAGGTCCAGTTCATCTGCAGTTTGCGAACATATTAAACATTCATTCCTAGATTCATACTCGTCTTCATCTTTATCTTCATCTTCATCCTCGTCCTCATTTTCATCATCTTCCATGTTTGGAGGAGTCTATATAACATTTAGTAAATTTTACATAAAAACAAAACTAAGCATTTACTGAATTCAAAATTATAAATATAATTTATTATTACATCCATTGTTATAATTTTTGTTAAAGGATACAAGAAAATATTTCCAGATAAAATTAATTTATGTTGAGTATAAAACGTAATGTATGTTTAAAAGATAAAAGTGCATATTTATCAGTCATTCAAAAATATATACCTCTATTTCCATTGCTGAATATCTGTTAACTAACTCATCATACTGCAAGGATTTTAATGTCGTGTGAATTTCCTTATAAAGCTCACTGGTCGAAGGCAACTTCATTTCTGCCATATACTCCTGAATTAAATCATCCGCCTTCTCTTGATCTGTTCTAGTATCCACTTGATGTATCTGTAAAAAACCAATCAATAAGGATCCAAATAACTATATAACATATTGTTTACATGTACATACATTTATAACATTACTTCCACTGGCCTGTGGATCTTGATCCTTCAACAGCGCTAGTCTTTGTGCTATCTCATCAACAGTAGGCACTGTAATCTTATGTTCTTCGTCTTTCAATTTTCGTAATCTGTCTACAATTTGTTGATCAGCTGGTTCTAATCCCATTTTAAGTGTATCCCAGTGATCTGCATGCTTATATATTACTATTGGAGGTTTTACTGGATTTTCTAATGAATCCAATCTAGGTAAAATATCCAATATTAAGATGCTGTTCCTTAAAATGTTTTGTATAGCAGTTAAACTGTTCGCAAAAAATTAGTTACACTTACTTCATAGTAATGTCAATTGGAGCAAGTGGTTCTAAACTCGCATCAGACATTGAAGCCTCGTTTAAAGTATCTTCGGGACTTGATCTCTTCATTTTGTTCAATTTATTGTAGCAACGTCCGCAAACTTTCTTCGTCCCTACATCGGGGATATTACATTTGTACTTGAGACACTTACTGCAGGAGGAAAAGCCACAGCTTGGGCAACCAATCTGCGCGATAGCAAAAACAATAAGTAAGCAAACGGATTGTTCGAGGGCAGCGGTTTTACTGTATCAAATTAACCTATTAAAACTCGAACAGAGCGATATTTACGTCTTTGGTGAAGAACGAAAAATTCGTTCGGCAGGTGTTACAGGACATTCCCTTAGCTCATACGTTATCGTTACATCTCTTTGTCGTGACAAAAAAAATATATAATGAATAATCCATCGGAATCTCGGAACGCGCGCTACTAAATTTTAACAATTCTCCGCATTATCTCAGGGTGACGTGAAAAAAATTAACAAATGCAGCGAATGAGACCAATCGTCCCGTAGGTCAAACAACGATGCTGCCAACTTTGCTGCTGGGAAAAAAAAAGGGAAAAACACTACGCCTTCGAATGTTAGGAACTTTTATAGCGCTAGAAAATTTTGCGGGGAATTTTGATGTCACCAGAGAACTATGTTGCCGGCAATGTTACTGGGACAGCAGCGCTAACGAGCAGCAACGAGAGCGAATGCTCGACCTAACCTATATGCGACACGTTTCCGTTGGAGCAGATTTAGCGTATTTATGCGACATATATTGTATTATATACATAATAATGAAAACGCAAATGTATATCGGTATACTGTTGACATGAATTCCTAGTATCTTTTTTTTTTCCAATCAATCTCGACATTCTCGTGGAAGATAGAATTCGGCAGCGAGGTCCGGTGTTCCGCTGTATCATCGGGAACATGGACGTGTATCTGAATGAATCGACGATCTGTCGTTTGTGCGCGGCTGACAACGGCAACGAGCATCTGTTCACCAACGAGACAGGCGAGTCGGATTTGTGTTCGCTGGTGAATCGTTATCTGCCGCTCAAGGTAGGCACTGCATCCTTTTTTTTTTTTTTTAAATGCCGGTTGAATGGACTGCAACTTGATTTCCTACTGCACTGATCAAATGTTATCGTTCGTTTAATCGTTCGTCGATTTTTTCTTTTTTTTTTTTTGCTCTCTTCTCGTTAAGCGAAACCGTTAATATATTTTATATTTTAGACAGTGATTAGATTTATGCATTGAATATCATGAATATGTTGTCCCCGTGTTGAACATTCAGGGATAAACAGTTATTGTTGATAGAACATCTCTCTTACAGTTTTGTATATAAATGCTAAATGAAAAGAAGTTTTTAATATAGAGTACAAATTATTTATGTTTGTGATTTATTATTTCTTATGCAATTTTGTTTATATAATATATCTTTAATTTTAAGATTCGAGATGATGGCAAATTACCACAGACAATTTGTCCGGGCTGTAACATTCAGCTGGAGGCAACAGCACAATTCTTTGATCTATTGGTGGTTGGTCAGCGCAAGTTACGTGAACTCTGGAAATATCAAGTCGAGCAGCAACGCAGAGCGGAACGCTTACGCAATAAGAAGGAGAGTGCAGAGTTTGAAACAGAGGAGGGAGCAGAAATGGATAGTATGGCTCCGTGCAATGAGGATGAACAGTATGAACAGCAAATCATTATCAAAAGTAATATGATCTTTCTTTCATACATATTTTATATCATGAAAAGATTATATTTTATATAACTTAAACAATATTATGTGTAAAATTGTTATTTTAGTAATGCCAGATGGATCTATGTATGCAGCAGAGCATGAAATGAGTTTACAAATGGAAGGCTTAACTAAGCCAAGGAGAAAACGTGGACGTCCACCCAAAGTACAAACAGAAACCGAATCTTTGGTTTGTAATAAATTGTAATTGACTTTTTATATTACTTTATATATTATAGCTTTCTTATTTACATATTTTTTAAAAGACAACAAAAGAGAATGCGGAAGCTGTGAGTCAAGGTGAGGAAGATAAACAAGAGGAAGAGATTGAAGAAGTGGATGGTGATGGTAGACGCAGAAGGAAACGCAAAGTTCCCAAAAGGTATATTGGGATAAAAGCTCACAAATTATTGTCTCTGTGATAATGAATGAATATGCACAGATTTATGGAAGCGGTGCAAGGAAAAGAACTGGAAAGAATATTCAAGGAAGAGGGCGTAATCGATGAGGAAGATGACGATGACTTTGAGATACTCGACGATTCCGAGAATCTATTAAATACTTCTATCCAGGATGGTCAGGAAGGTACATATAATAGATGAAAATGGAAAGAAGATTAGTTTCTAGGCATTTTTATGTGCCATGTATATCTTGCAGAAGTAATCGGTCGTCTCGAAACACAGGAGGGTAAAAATTTGGGTGAAGTAATCGTGAATCGTGGACGAGCACGATCAAAATCGAAACTTCGTCGTCGAAAAAACAAATTTACATGTCACTGCGGCAGAAATTTCCTACAACGCAGCAGATATATAGTACACAAGTAAATATCATTTACTTGAGAAAATTATTTGATTTTTGAGAACCTGTTTCCTTGATTTTTCTTTCTGGTTCTTTAATTTTTTAATTTTATATACGTAAAATGTATTCTGACACATACTCGTGAATTTGAGAAAATTGTTAGAATTTTAAGTTTTAAAATATTAATATTTTTTAAATGTACTTTTCAATTTTAATATTTGCTGCAGAAGTTTCCATAAGGACATCAAGAACGAGTGCACACAATGTAAGATGCTTTTTGATAGTAAGGAGAATCTGGCGTTGCATCAAAAGACGACTCAGCATAGCTCAAATCCCGCCGAAGGAAATACCGAGGTACAAGAGCCACTCGAGAGATTAGAGACGCAAAACGCGGAGCAGGACGCCTCTAAGGTGACGATAAAAGAAGATATCAGCGATGTGATTTACATGTGCGAAAGATGCGACAAACATTTTGAATCGAAACAGGAGTATGAACTGCACATGAGAGTGATGCACGAACTACAGAGATTTACATGCAACGTTTGCAACAAGGATTTCACAAACCAGTCGAATTTGAAGATGCACATGACCACACACGAGGTTTGCATTTTATGATTTACACAATGAAATGATAATACAATAATTTAAAAATTATTCAAGCAATTCTAAAATTTTTTTAAAATTTTTATGTAATTTCTCACACTCTTTAAACCTTTACTTAACGTTGCAGCAAACTAAGCCAAACAAGGAATTTCCCTGTGATATCTGCGGCAAGGTCTTAAATCATCCCAGTTCTGTTGTGTATCATAAGGAAGCCGAACACAATAATGGACGTCGTTTTGTCTGCAACAAATGTGACAGGGGTTTCAAGCACAAGCAATTGCTCCAGCGGCATCAGCTGGTACATTCGAATGATCGGCCCTATGTTTGTAAGTCCTGTAACTCCAGCTTCAAGACAAAGGCGAATCTGATTAATCATCAGTCCACTCACACGGGCGAGAAGAGGTATTTCTGCGAGCGTTGCAACCAACAGTTTGCACACAAGACTAGTCTAACGTTGCATCAAAGGTAAATTGTGAATGTTATTTATTGTACAGAAATTCTAGTATTTTTGAAAAGAAATGCAAGTGCACGCTTAAATTCTCAAAATCTAGGACTTCTAAGTCTATCGCAGAACAATCTAGATCCACAGCTCTCTTAGTAATTAGATCCTTTTTTATTCTTAAATCTCTTTCAAGATTTTTAGATTTAATAGCGTGAGAGATCAATTTTATATCTTGTAAATTGGTTTCAGGTGGCACGATGGTGAAAAGCCGTACAGTTGCCACGTATGTCACAAGAGCTTCTCGCAGAATGGCAATTTGCAGGAACATATGCGCATCCACACCGGCGAGAAGCCGTATTCCTGCGACTTTTGCGGCCGGAAGTTCACCACGTCATCGCAGTTTAAGCTGCACGTCAAACGGCATACTGGCGAACGGCCGTGGAAATGCGAGTACTGCGCGAAATCTTTTCTGCACAAGGATACGTGGAAATGTCATGTGCGCCGACATAAAGGTGAACGTCCGTTTCAATGCACCCACTGCAATCGCGGATTCACGGAGCAATGGGCGCTGAAGAAACACCTTCGTTTGCACACCGGTAAATGTGACTTATGATGTACAAGAGAACGTAAAGACCGTAGAAACGTGGACACTTTTTTTAAAATTTCTGTATATAATTACAAACAAAAATTCTCCAAGAAGGGCATGCATACGGATGAAAATTTCGTTCTAAGTCACTGTAATTATTTCACTTTTATCGCAGGTGAAAAGCCTTATTCTTGCGATCTATGCGGTAAAGCTTTCGCCGACTGTTCGAATCTGACAAAGCATAAAAAGGTATAACAATTTCACTTTTTTAGATTCTTCTCGATCGCCAAACTCGATTGTCTAGCGATTAATAATTATCAATTTCTACAGGTACACAGAGAGAATAAGGTACTGACCGTGGACGGATCAGAAGGATCCCCGATCGGCGAGGTGTGGCAAATCCTGCCAAACTCGCAAGAGAATGATGAACACTCGGCGCTCAATGAACAAATGACGCAGGTGATCGCCACTGATGAAGCGTCCACTGATGGGATCCAACAGATCTATTACGTGTCCTATCAGGATCCTAATAATCCTAATCAGTCGCGAACGTTACACTTTCGTATGTATTTAGTTATATTAATTTGATAATTATACATATTAATCTATCACACACATTAATTGATTAATCAATTATTAATTTGACAAAATGTAGTTGATGCTAACATGATAAAAAATAAAGACGAAACGAAGCCGAATGTGAATTTCTTGCCACGTTTGGACGTTGACAACGACGAAATAATTACTGACAAGATTGCAAATAATACAGCCAACAATAATGAGGAGCAGTCGGAAATGGAACTATCGGAGTCGGATTTACAGTTGCAAGTAAGAAAGATAGATGTTATAATTTTTTTATTACTAGATATTTCAGAGCTTATATCAATGTTAAAAGCTGTACTTGTTTTATCTCGTAAAGTTTTAATTGTGAATATTCGTATCTTAAATAACTATAATTCTTACAAACGATAAAACGATTCTCTATATAATATTCTTATTCCAATAAATCTATCATTATTTTCAGATTACCGATGAACATGGAAATCCGATTCCAATATCCATCCAAGAGGCTCGACAGCTTCTCTCTCAAGGACATTTCATCAGCCAATTTAACGACGGCCAAATCATTAGGGTTCATCCTGGAATATTTGCGCAACATCTTGAAGAGTTAAATATCCATATCGATGAAGAGGCTGCTGTCGCAGCGGAAAGCGGCATTGTGACACACCAGAATGTGAGCAAAAGCGAGATCAAGACGATACGAGATCGAACGATTGCTTCCGTGTCGGCGATTCAGGCCGACGCGGAAGCAATCGTCCAAGCGCTCGAGGTAATTTCTAATTTCATGTAAATAATTGCAAAATAATTCTTTTTCATAAATCTTCTATTTTTGAGATCAAACTGATTTATAAAATTCTTTTGACTCTCCACAAATTTGTATTTTTTCATACGTTTACTTTTTGAATCTCATAATTAATTTTTTCTTCGCATATTAATTAAATAACATTATCATAATTCGCGAAATGTGTCAACAAAATAATATTTTAATATTTTAATAAAATTTTTTAAATAATAAATTTTAAAATTTTTTAAATATTTTTAGGACGAGGACACTGATGCCACCGCAGTCGCGACCATCAATCAATTGGAGAATGTCGAGCAAACTGAAATCGCGGATGGTGAACAGACAATCGAATTCATGACCCAGGATGGACAAAAGGTTCGCGTCCTGACATCGTATCCTGTCAATCCAATGCAGGTCGACCTAAGTCCAGAGTACATGAGTATTGTATAATAAAAGAAGAAATAGATGTATGTAATCGTGATGTGCATTCTTTCTTATAAGCATCGTCGAATCTTTAGTGATTCATACATGACGTAAGAGATTTCGAAAGTGCTTGTAAAATCTTAAATTTTTTACAAGATTGTATGCATTAACTTTTATACAATCTTACTGCTCTTACTGTAGTATATTACTTCTATAAAGTTAATGCAAATCAATATTTGATGGAAATTGATGAAGCACCTCCTTTAAAATATGAAAACCAAATTATTGTAGAATTGCTTATGAAGAGTGCATACCTTATAATCTTGATATTAAAAAACACAAGTCGGTGAAACTCAATTGTATGTACATATATATTCTAGAATATTTTAGACACATGGCATATGGGGATGTTCTCTTTTATATTTTGCTATATACGTTTGAGTTACTATCATTGTACATAGTACATTGTATACTAGATGTAATAAAGAAGAAAGAAAAATCAAACATACTCTGATTCATTTTAGCACAATATATCTTTCATAAAAGATACGAAAAAAATTTAAAATTTGTGTGGGAATATATGAAAAATATAACATAATAAATATAAGCTCGTCCAATGTAGCTAGGACAAAACCTGATAAAATTTTATCTTTCTCTCTCCTTCCTGTAACAATAAATATATATATCAACAATCACACAAGAACCTCGTTATTCTGCATTACATATCAGAATCATAGACATAGAAAATATATATCTTGAAAATATATGAAATATATAAAAAAAATATAAAATATATTAAAAAAATAAAAATATATAAAAAAATATATTGAAAATATATGAATAGAATGATTCGCGCGCGCGCGCGCGCGACTGCTGCTTAGTGAAATGCTGTTGTAAAGGGAACTACATATGTATATCCATTGTTGCGTTCTTCGTACGTGATTGGTCGATTGGTTTTCGCAATGAATATGTATTGCACTTAAATTCTGAATAAAGTGGCGTATCTCGTGGGTGACACATGGAACGGGCGCGCGTAAAGCCTCCTTGGACAACGTGTTTGGCTGTTCGCGGGAACCTTTTGCCATCCGGTATTCCGCATATTCCTATTCTGATCGAGAACATTTCTGGATACGTGTCTCTATCCGACTACGAGGAGAATTGCATAAAGAGCGTGCAGACGATCGGCGAGATTCTTCCTGGCGCGGTACGAGTTGTCCAATTGCAGAGTATTTTGTCCGAGGCGAAAGTCACCCTCAGCTTGGAGAGGCTTCCCGTGGATGCCGTCTATTTTAAGGACGCCAAGGGACGGCGTATACCTATATGGGTAAAGCGATCGATTTTCTAGGAAGCTCGTTTTAGCAAATAGAACATTCGGATATTCGCTTCTCCTCGAGGATTAAAGCAAATGGCATTTTTTTTTTTTTCTGTTTTCTTGTATATGTTATTATTCACTCTTTTCGATGTAATCCTTTGTTTGTTAATTTACAGTCTTATTATTGTGCGATAAAAACGTATTGTTTAGATATAAAGATCACTTTAGACGATCCATAATTTGCGATGTAACTTTGGCACAGAATTCTATTTATTATTTTTTTATGTTGTGTTAATTAAAAACACTTGAAGTAAAATACATACATGTACAAAATACACATACCATGTCAGGATACGCAGCACATAAAATTAGAAATAATTTTCTGTTGAATTTTGTCATAAATTATAGATTGTCTAAAGTAGCCTTTATAAGAAAATAGTTGTTCTATCTAAATTAATTTTCTCACAATGTTACATTTACAGGAGAAATGTCGTGTTTTTAAAGTTTTTGGAACATTGGAATGGAAAGAAAATAAAGTTGTATTAGTGGCTCATAAATTGTTGACAATTCAAGACATACGTGGCAGTCTGAATATATTATCATTGTTATCCGCAGCGGTTCGTCCTATGTATTACCAGTAAGACTCTATACAAGAGCTATAATTCCAATAATTCAGAATGATATACTTTATAAGATAGAGAATCATACAAGAGATGTAGTGTACTAATGAAAAGCATAATAATGAGATGATTGAGATGATTCAATATTTTTTATGCATTAAGCATTTTGAAATTTTACAGTGTCAAATAGTTAGAAAGCATTATTTTTTGCAGGTACAAAAAATTGAAATAGAAGCAAATATTTATTACATAAATATTTAGCACATATTTAAATGAATCTTTCATTTATTTGGCTTTGTGTTTTGCATGTTAAAAGTCCCTTTGAATACTCTAATAAGATTACTATTGAAGCAAAACATGAGTGTATTCACGCAGTGCTTAAATCCTCTCACTGGTCTTGCCACGTGGGAGAAGAAAGATCAAGATTATGATTATCATCAAGAAGTAGCTAGGTCTTCTTTTGCAGACATGCTACATGATCATGAGCGAGTAAGTATCTTTTTATATTCTTAAAGTTGAATGACATTATTAATTCTTTATAACTGACAGAATTAAATTATTTTACTTAAAATTATATTTAAATTATTTTTCTTTGGCAGAATAAGAAGTATTATATTGCCCTCAAAGCCGCTATTGAGAAGAAGCACCAAGCAGGTGAAGAGGCTAATGTGCTTGATGTAGGCACTGGGACAGGATTGCTGTCGATGATGGCTGTAACATGCGGAGCAGACACTGTAACAGCATGCGAGGTAAAAGAGAATTTAACATTTTCTCCGAAGTTTCGCTCATACAAAAGGAAACTCTTGTTGTAGGCTTTTATACCAATGGCCAATTGTGCCGCAAGAGTAATAAACGAGAACGGTTTTGAGAACAAAATTAAGTTGGTTCATAAACATTCTACGAAGTTGACAGTCGGAAAAGATGGTGATATGCCAAAGCGAGCGAATATTCTAGTCACTGAAGTATTCGACACAGAACTGATTGGTGAAGGAGCGTTATCGACGTTTCATCATGCCCACAAATTTCTTCTCGAGGTAAATTGCTCAAGCAATTATGTGCTTGAACATAATTTTGTTGCTTCGAGATTCGTACTCATCTTGCGTTTTTTATATCAGGAAGGTAGCATAGTCGTGCCACAGAGTGGAACAGTGTGGGCACAAGTGGTCGAGAGCTCAAAAGTCTGTGGTTGGAATCGAGTAAAGCCTATTAAGAATGGAGAAATGCTGGTTGATGCTCCGGCAGCTATTCAAGCATGCTCTGGCGCTGCAGCGGTGCACGACATGCAACTGTCTCGTCTCCCTCGCGACGCTTTTGTGCCTTTACTGCCGCCACAGGCTATTTTTAGGTAAAGATTTTCATCTCCTTTTTGAATTTTCACTCTTCTAAAAACACAATACTGTATTTAATGTAAAGTAAATAATATATTGGTAGTGAATTGCGTGTACAAAATAAATTCTTACATTAATTTTCTGTCTAGTATTAATACAGAAAATTAATTTCAGGTTTGACTGGTCCGGCAAGGAGCCCTTATTGTACAATGATAAAGTATCGTTATACGCAAAATCGATAGCAAGTGGAACCGCGCATGCAATTTTTATGTGGTGGGATCTGAACATGGATACGGATAATCAAGTAATGAACTTGCTCGATATATTATTCATATTATTTTTTTCTATTCACTTTGTAATTTTTATACTTTGTACCATTTTCGTAGGTGTTGTTGAGTTGTGCACCTGTATGGGAACATCCAAACGTTCCTGATAACATCAAGGGAGATGAATTACGTTTACAGGAGATGGCAGAGTCGATACCTTGGAGGGATCATTGGATGCAGGCTGTCTATTATCTTCCGGAAGAAATATCTATTATACGCGGCACCGAAGTCAATCTCATTGGTTACCACGACGAGTATTCCTTCTGGTTTAAATTGTTGAATAGTGGACCCGTGTAAGTTTCCATTTTTTTCTTACAATTAAATATTTTAATTGCCTTTGTATTTTTGTTTATTTTTCATGAAATTGTATTTTTATTTCTTATCCCCTAAATTATTAATTTTTTTTTTCAACCTTTTTTGTAATCTGAAAAAAAACCAATATTATAATTCGATCTTTACTGTACATTCAAAAAAGAAAATTTTTTTCACAGAGATAAGATTCCGGATTTTCCGAGACCTGTGTGCGACTGCAACGCGCATATCGCGTACTCAAGGACGCGTATCGGTCAATTGAACGATATGGCCCGTAATAAGAAGTATGTACAGGCCTTGCGGAAGAAGATCACTTCAAATAGCGTCTGTCTCTGCCTCTCGGACGGTTGCTTACTGGCTCTCGCGGCCGCGAGGATGGGAGCGAAGGTATTCCTACTGGAGCAGAATTCTCTGTCGCAAAAAACCATGGAGATGTTTGTGCGGACAAACAGGCTCTCCGAGCAGATAAAGTTCGTCAAGTCGATCGACGATCTGCCGGACGCCAGCGAGATCAATTTAATTTTCGGCGAGCCGTACTTCCTGAGCTCTATCGTTCCATGGGAGAATCTGATATTCTGGTACCACGCCTCCAAATATCCGTCGAGCATCGCAAGAATACCGATCGCAGCGACGATCAAGGCCGCCGTCGTCGAGTTTAAAGATCTGCATAAGATAAGAGCTCCCGTCGGCATTTGTGAGGGCTTCGACTTGTCCTCCTTCGATAGGCTCGTGCAAGTTCGCAGCTTTATTGACTTTTTCTCTTATTTCGTACTTTACTCGTGATACTAAGGAAGAATCGCATTTTATTTCCAGATGTCTAGCGATAAAAGCGACAACCCCGTGGAAGCGCAGCCACTTTGGGAGTATCCTTGCAAGGCGTTATCTTCGTCCTTTGATATTGTGGAACTCGATCTTACGCGAAACGTAAATTTCGAACGCACTCGAGTATCAGGCGAGGTTCCGATTTTAAGGTACGTATTTTTTTTTTACTTAATTTTTTTTAAAACAGATTGCGAAAATGTAGAGGAATATGAACGAAAAAAGCATCGGGCGCGAGTGATTAAATCAAGAATCGAACCTTTTGCTTGTCTGAGACTCTTGCTCTTTTTATATTTGCTATATTTTCTATTAAACTATTTTAAGGTCCACATTAATGCTTTTTTGCTCACTTATATGTGATTGATTACATCGCTCTCTTAAAATAATTAATGAACAAAAGAAAGTAATGTTTAATCGTCAGGATATTTTTGAAAATTAAAAGATATTTTTTTATTAGTAATAACATCTCTATGTATTCCTCGTTTTACAGCAACGGCTCCTGCAATGGCGTCGCTGTATGGGTAGATTGGCAGTTGGATTCAGATTTGTCGGTATCTTGCGGTCCAATCGAAGAAGTGATACCTGGTAAGCGCATGTTTTGGGATCCGTATACAAGACAGGGCGTACATCTGTTTCATAGGATATCTGACGTCTCGAAAGGAAGAAACACGCTTTCGTGGTCGTTCACTTTCGTTCCGCAACACGGCGAAGTAGACTTTGATTTTAGAATACTTACAAATGTATGATTGTATCAATGAGTGTTTTGTTTTTATCGTATTAATAAATGTTTGTTTGATTATATTAATGTTGTATTCTGTGCGTATATGTCCTATATATACTATAATAAATAGAAATTAATATTATTTAGTAAAAGTCGTACTAACAGTATTTCTGTTAACTTTCCGAAGATTACATTAAAGCGCGCTTTTTATATGAAATTTATGGAAAATAGTTGGTTTTTATCTAATGTTTAAATATATCTTAATGTTATGAGGTATTCAGTAATATACGTAATTATTTAGCGAGTCTCGTACATCTGTTTCATAGGATATCTGACGTCATGAAAGGAAGAAACACGCTTTCGCGATCGTTCACTTTCATTCCGCAACACGGCAAAGTAGAATTTGTAGTAATGAATGTTAATTTGATCATATGTTTGATGCAAATTAGAAATCAAACAAAATTGTGAAAATGTAAAAAATGTGTTTGATATGAACATATTTACAGATATTCCAAAACAATATAACGAGAGAAAAAAATACATATATATATTTTTATTATATTTTTATTATATATATATATAATAAAAATGTAATATATATATATATATATATATATGTATGTATTTTATATATATGTATATATATAATGTTCAAATATGTCCTAATGTTACGAAGTATTATCCGGTAATATGCGTAGTTGTTTGGCGAGTCTCTTGCCGATTAATTTGGGATAAGTTTTTTGTTTGATAAGAAATTCCTTACTCTGGTGTGTCACAGCACCATTTTCTAACTGAAACCTAGAGAAAAAGAAATAATCTTATTGCAAACATTAGTGCAATTTATATATAAGACACAAATTAATTATTTTTAAAATGACTTATAATTGTGATACATATATGCGTGATAACATATATGATGCCATTTTTTCGTAAGTTAATAAGTCTTTCTATTGTAATTTTTCTTTAACTATAAAAAGTCCTAATTTGCTTCATGACAAAGCACTTTATAATTATGTATGCTTGACAGGAGTTTAATTATACTTGCCTACATAAATAATGCAATGGACCCAACATCTTTTCTTTTAATTCGGGATCGCCTTCTAAAATTGAGAGCGCACTCGCGCCAGTTTCCAATGTCGAGAGGCAACCTTCTGTTGGCTGTGTCCTGATCACATACTGACTAGTAGGTACGCTAATCAGCTTGCAAGCTCGCAGGAAATATAAAGCTGGACTCGAGTGATAAATTGCCTGCAAAAAAAAAATAAATTGAAAATGTAATAATTTATTTTACATAATAAATTATCTTTTCTATTTCAAAAAACGATTTTCTATATTCTTAAAAAAATCTAAATTATATAATAATAAATTACCATATTACATTATTTACTGTAAAATATGCAAGTAATGATTTACTTTTGCTTGTGGCCATGTTCCATCCAGCAGAACCAAGTTGTATGCCTTTTGTTCATTAATTCCAACTGGATATAGTGTGTCCAGCGCAATAGCTCCAGGCGATGGATATAGTAAAATAGTATTCTTATCATTTAATATTTCTGATAGGCCTTCGTGCTTAGGCAATGGAAACTTCTTTCCCCTTAAAGAAAAATAAAATAATTTCCTAGAATTTTATGCAATCAAGACTTGCGTACAGAAATTTGAATTGTGATTTGACTAATTGTGTTTTTATTCACCTGAAAATTAGGCACTTTCCTGATTCCAATGCTAATGCGAGCATTGGCACTGTACGCAAACAACGCTTTGCCTCTGCCGGATGTTGTAGGATTATTATTCTTGATGCTGGATTGAGACGTTGCTTTGGTAAACCTGGGCACCAACATACTTGCACAGGTCTCCTACAAAAAGACAAATATTATTAAAATTTGAAAAATTTGAAATCTCTTGCTTCACAGGTTTCTAAAATTTTTTAATTGCGTGATCCTCAATTTATGTGTATGATATATACACAATATGTATACATATATTGCAACTTACTTGCATTGCTGACATTTATCTCTTGTTTCAGGGGGATCGGCAGGAATACTCGCTAGTTCATTCCACACGTCATCTTCGTTCGTCATGATAAGCGATTGTCAAAAATATCCTTAATATTTTCCAAGGACCTTTCATACATTATATCGCGGCTGGTCACGCTTTGTTCACGCGATCACAGCAAAATGTGAAATGTCAGATTTCAATTATCATATATCATATATCGATATTACTTTTGCATAATAATTATCGTAATAATGAAACTATTTATTACATTGAGTTAAATATAGGTTAGAAGTATGGGTTAATTCGCACAAAGGAGATTTGCAGAAATAAACCGAAAAAATGTGACAATTTTTTACCGGAAAGTTAATAAGGCAGTGACATACAAGAGGAAAGCTCAGAAATATCAAAGATTAGATCTCTTTTTCCTTCATTCTTTTACGGTTTTTCTCCTTTACGCGAATTACCGGCGTATACGTGACGCGTCGCGCCATCTGTGACATCGCTATCGAACTAATTTAAGTACGATAGCAAACTCATAGATGGCGCGCGCGTCACGTTCACGCCGGTCGGTAAAGTGAAATAATGCAGCGCATCGGCGCGCGCAGAAAAGCGCAGAAGTGACAGATGCGCCGAGCTGCGAACTTTGTGCGTGTTTCCCGTATCTGACATAACCGTCCCGTGTGATGTTCTGAATCCTTCCAGTCTCACCACCACAATCCAGCACGATTCTACAGCATCCGATTATCGTACGTTATTATTAATCGTCATTAACCATATTATTAACCGTACCTAACCTAAATCAAAAGCGCAATTGCAACAAAGTCGCGAATTAAGTCTCGCCAAATGCATATTTATGATCATTACGACGTTCCTTACGTCATATTAGCCGTCATATAGCTGTCAGGTCATCAGTACATGCTCCAATTGGCTCTAAAATTTGGAACAGCAAAAATTCGTTCTAACGGGATCGCGCGCGCGCACGAAATGCGTGCATTATCGTTAAAATAAGATAAATCTCATCGAGATCTAATCGCTAATGAAGTAGATACATATGCGCGATGTTAATTGAAGTGGAAAATTGTTCGTCGCACAAGAGTGCGATGCTGTGAATCAGTGTACGACAAATTTGTGCGCATCACCGGACTCATTCGCCGCAAAAATAATTTTTCGCATTGCGTCGTATCGGGAGAGATCTGGTTGGATTCTGCGTTTTTTTTTTATTTTTTTTTTTATAGAGAAGTGCATTTAGACGGAGGAGCGCGAATGAATCGAGCAAATCTTGTGCTCAGCCGCGACACGGCTATTTAGAGGATGGAGAATTCGGAAGTGACATTCCTTTCGCGACTTGCAGCGACGTGACACGAATGCCCATCGCACAGGGCACATTTGTGCGAGCAAAATGTTTGATTTAATCGTCCATTAGATGATTTGAAATATTATCATGCTCAAGTATATATTTTTCCTATGTATATATATTTTTTTTTAATGAGAATTTTTAATGATATATATATATATATATATATATATATATGTAAAATTTGACGCTTATAATTTATTGTTTATATATTTGTAATTGGCTGATTAAAATACGATCTGGCTTCTCTGCATTGCAGATGGCAACCAGCGCGCTCGAAGAGAAGATCAACAAGATAAGACAACAGAATGAGGAGATTAGAAGGAGACATGAGGTATGAATCAAGTGACTAATTAATTAAATGTTCTATGTGGAAAATAATGGATTCTGTTGCATAGGAAGTGGAAGAAGATAAAAAAAATGCAGCCAAACTGAATGCACTGGTGCAAATGGTACCATCTACGGACTGGCCTGAGAGGAAGGAGCCGCCAGAATTTTCTAATCCACCTAGAACAAATAATAAATCAAAATCTACTAAAGAGCATCACGAACATCCTCAGCAACATCATTCTGCAAGTGGCGAAGGGAGGAAAGTTCATACTTTTGCTCAGGTGTGTGTATGAAACAGAGAAATGTTATATAAATTTTTATAGTGTATAGTAAACAAATTTCAATTTAATAAATAATTTTATTTATCAATTTTTTTATAATTTGGAAACTTTGAGGTAGAGAAAGAGATTTTTTTAAACTTTAAAATTGTCAATAATTGTTTGCTTTTTCGCAGGGACAAGGGCCTCCACCTGATCCTAAATATAATTTCCTTGCTGATGCCGAGAGAGAAGAAGGCAATACAGAAAGTCCAAAGGACAATCCTCCAAACAAAGGGCAGAAACATTCAAAAGGCACATTTAAGAGGAAACCAGGAGGAAAGGATGGACTGCAAAAAGTGTGTAAAGCCTAGAGATAAATTGTAACTAGAGAGAATCATGTTTTTTTTTTTCTTTAATTTTCATTTCTCAAACAGGATTATAGAATGAACAGAGGTCATCGCAGAGATGAGCATCAGCCGGAATACGAAGCTTGGAGAGCAGAGAGAAATCGTATCGATGAAGATCGCATTAGCAGACAAAGGACAGCTGAGGGTAATTGGCGTAGAGAATGGGATAATGACAAGGTGAAAGCTGCATTATGTAAAAAAAACACTTATCACATAACTGTGTAGAAACGATAGATTGCATAGATGTACTTATTGCAGGCACACATTGTGAATGAGATGACAAGATCTGAGGCTAAATTAGGAGATTATGCAAAGAAAGAGCATAAAGATTTTGATAGAAGACATCATGTTAACGGTAAGAATCGATAGGCGCTTATATAAGTAGGACTGTACACACACACACACACACACACACACATGAAGAGTTTCAAACTATGTTCTAATTATTGCAAACGTACAATTCCTTTTTGCAGGAAATGATTATGTAAGCCAT